>JAEIFS010000473.1:0-319039 GCA_018904165.1 Zaprionus camerounensis
AATCATATCAGTTTATTTATATCATTTGTATGTTGCAAAAATTTTAAATTTATACAATTATACCTTTACAGCATCGGTATATCAAAAACAAACAAAATAAATACATACAAAATACGAATAGCGATTTATTTGCAATCCTAATAATTTAGAAGCAATTTCCATAGAACAAGCTAAATTGTCTACAAATGGAATGTTTTGAAATTTTGAGCTTTTATTCAATCTTTACGGTCTTGACATTGCTCCTTGCATCTTTTGGATTGTTTTTTTATCGGAAAGCATTGTTTGGCCTTCAATAGAGTGAGAGTTAAGAAGAGTTCTAATCATTTTTGTGCTCTACACACCACACGTCGATATGTTTCCTTTTTGCCCTCTGCCAAACGGCACCAAGCCCGAGCAGCCTTAATCACCAAATCTCTATGTTCAATGTCGCAATGCTTTCTCCGATAATAGCGTAGAAAGTTAAGATACCCATTAGTACCACCATTTCGGCAGTTAAGATTACACCTGGGATTGCAACACGGCTTGGATGGACAACAAGGTTTTCGCCTCGGCTTGCAACACGGTTTTGGCCGGCAACATTTGGGCTTGCAACATCTGGGCTTGCAACATCTGGGCTTCGGGCAGCAACTCGGCCTGCATTTCGGCCTGCAACATGGTCTGCGCGGGGGGCAACAACATGGCCCCGCAGGCCGGGGGGTCGGCTTTGAGACTGGGCAACAAGTATCATCACAATCATCATCATCATCATCATCGCCGCATCCTTCATTGGGCGACTTATCATCCCATTCCTCATCCTTCGACTCATCCGACTCATTTTCATATTTCTCCTTTTCCTTGGATGGACAACAAGGTTTTCGCCTCGGCTTGCAACACGGCTTTGGCCGGCAACATTTGGGCTTGCAACATCTGGGCTTGCAACATCTGGGCTTCGGGCAGCAACTCGGCCTGCATTTCGGCCTGCAACATTGTCTGCGCGGGGGGCGACAACATGGCCCCGCAGGCCGGGGGGTCGGCTTTGAGACTGGGCAACAAGTATCATCACAATCATCATCATCACCATCATCATCGCCGCATCCTTCATAGGGCGACTTATCATCCCATTCCTCATCCTTCGACTTATTTTCATATTTCTCCTTTTCCTCGCTAGATAGTTCGGTCCACGCTTTTCCACCTTTTATCGACATTTCAACCAGATCCATACCATATTTCTTTGAGCTATATTCTCGCAAAAATTTGAGAAAACCATTTCTTTGGGTGTTCGTCTGCGGGAATGTATTTTCTTTGCTCGTATCGCTCATTTCATCTGAATTATCATCCATTTGCTGTTACACGAAAGACAGAAAATAATGCATTATTTGCATTACGAATATAATATTTAAATACAGAGAAAACTTAGAAACCCGCGTTCTTTATCTCTGTCACACCGTCGCCGCATTCCCAATACCAAGCTGGGCACTTACTATAATTAAATCTTAACTTGAATTTTTGAAAATTTTATAAAAATACGACAAAACACAAATACTAAAACGCTTAGAACAAAAACGTTGTTGGAGTCACAGTGTAATATCAACTACTGAAATAAGAGTTCAAATTCCATAACATATTGTCAAATCAGCCTACTAAGCCCACTTAAAACAAGCTAGTCCCTACACAAAGTATATGCCCAGCTGATGACTGACTTAAAATTGCTTTATAACAAGAACCAATATAGTAGTAGTAGTAGTTATTTGTAGATATAACATTTATTCTACCTTCGTTCTTTGTTCAGAAGCTTGCAATGCATCTTAGAAGACATCTCCGGCACTATAAAGTATTTAGATTCTGAATCAGCATGAACAGCGCAATCGAACTAACCCTGTCCGTGTGTCCGTATGTCCGTCTGTCCATATGTCCATATGTCCGTCTGTTGCAACTCAAATTAGTCTGTCAGGTTTAAAGCTATTTTGTTGAGCTACTTTTGCAAATATGTATACTTCTTATTGCTGAACGCTGATCACAACAAGCCGAATCATACCGATATATCGTATAGATGTCATACAAACTATCTAATGAGCTTTGTATATGTTAAACTCAGAAAGCTGTATCTTTAATACAGCGTTTATAAATTAAGTTCAAAAATTAACGGAAGAGGCAACACACCAAACACGTAGGCATCGGGTCTCACTCAGTGAGAGAATTTACAGTTAGTTCTCTCACTGACTCTCGGTGATGTAAAGAATACAAGACAGCAATGACGGTTGTTCTGTTTTCTCTATTCTTCTTTATTACAATTTTGACACATACAATATTCATGTGCTGTACTAAATTCAAATAATGCTACCAATGCTCCGACACGGCCAATCCTGACTTTTACACGTCCTCGTGTATAAATTTAGCAATTCATGTTGATATGCCCTGCTCAAGTATTTCTTTGTCTTTCTTAAAATCAATTTAAAACATAATCTTTACAACTAATTTGATATTCTTATCATACAGATGATTGTTCAGATAGCGCACCAAGTCTACCTATGTTTCTCGAAGAGGCCTTTTGGACCATGACGTTACTCCTTTATGTTGGTACACAACAGCAACTCCAAATCTAATTGTATTGTACATATGCATGTACATACATGCGTGCAATAATGTGTGTTCAAGTGGGATGCCAATACATACATGTGGATATGCAGACATGTATGTATGAGCGTCCCACTCGCACATTCACAACTTTTAAAGGGCTTGTAGTGAAACGGTGGAACTATCGTCTGCTTATGATGGTGCCGGGCTGCCAGATCGGGCTCATATCGATGAGGCTGCGTCGCTGTTATTTTCTAACATTCTAATTGCAAAATATTGAGAGCAAAACAAAATAAGAAAATAAAATTAGATAAATTATAAATCAGGTGTGGGGTTTGCCCAAAAAAATACAATTATGGAACATATGAGTTACATTGATATCGTGAAACTGACAAAGCCAGAGCTTTTGGAGTTGCTTGCTAAAAACAAAGTGCCGGTGCCCGAGGGCGTCTCGATTTACCAACTGCGCAGTTTGGTAAGAACAGTAATGGCTGACCGTGGTGACGCGCTTTTCAAAACCGAAATGTTGGATCTAAACCTGATGGAGGCAGTGGACTTGCGTGGTGGCCAAGATAATGATGTTGAATTGGCACAACCGTTGGCACAGCCTGCCATGGAAGGAGATGGTCGCATTGCGGAGGGACAGCAGCCAGGTCTGGTGGTACAGGATGACGCACATTCAATTTCGTCATCGGAGGCGACGGTGCCAAATATGATGGCGGAGCTGGAAACCCTACGGCTCGAAGTGGACTTGATCAATGCCCGTAGAGAAGTCGCTGCACTGAAACTGAAGGTTTCTGAGATGGAGAAGGGTGCGGAGCGGGCTGCAATAGAGGAACGCAGTCAGCTGAGTGTCGCCGACATCGAGGGAAGCATTCCCAAGTTCTCTGGAGACGATTTCTTGTCAGTCCATGTCTGGATCAGGGAGTTAGAAAGGGCTGCCCTGATGTATGGACTGAATGGTGTTCAGCGCTGGACTCTTGCTAACCGTTTGCTCTCTGGTTCAGCAAAGGAGTATATAATGTACGAAATGACTACTACGTGGGAGCAACTAAAGGATACGTTGGTCAAGGTTTTCGGTGTCGAAACATCGAACCATGAAGTGGCCAAGCGTTTGGAGGGTCGCAGAATCCTGCAAGGAGAAGCGGTGCTGACTTATTTCATTGCTATGCGGAATCTGGCACAGCAAGGAAATTTTCAGGAGACAGACATAATCAAGTACATAGTGGATGGCCTGGATGACCGCTCGGGGAATGCAGCTCCGCTATACTACTGTACTTCCTTGAGCGAATTGCGTGTGAAGATGATGAGGTATCAGGCGGTAATGATTAAGAGGAATATGGAGCCTGCCGACAAGATTCATGAGGCTGCAGCCCGATCGACAGATGCAGCTAAGAGGACGCCGCTTAGCGAAATCAGATGTTTTAACTGTCGCCGTATGGGACACATCGGGAAGGACTGTCAGCGACCCAAACGCCCAGAAGGAGGGTGCTTCAATTGTTTTCAAACGGGACACCAATATAGACAGTGCCCGAACAGGGGCAAACCGGGAGTTGGTGGTATTGGGGATCCCTTGAGCCCCGAAAACGAGGAGTCCTTTGTTGAAGTAGTGAGTATAAGAGTACCTTGTGAGACAGGATGCACTGATATTAAATTAATTGCCTTATTAGACACCGGAAGTCCCGTAAGCTTTGCGACGAAGCGCATTTTCAAAAATATATTCGATAAGGTAGAATTAAGCAAAACGCCATTCCATGGAATTGGAGGGAATGTAATAATGACATACGGAAAAGTCAGATGTTTACTTACGATTAAAGGACGATGTTTTGAAATCGAACTTTTTGTTGTCCCCGAGTTAATTTTACCCGCACCGCTATTGCTTGGAAGAGATATGATGAAAACACTAAAGATGAAATTAATTTTGTGCAACCCTACTAAAGAGAACTCTAAGAATAAAACTTGTTTATTTTCTCATAAATCCTTGTTAAACAATACTCAATTAGTTAAAGATTACCCTTTAAAATACCCTGTAAACTCAAATGTATCCCCGGTTGAGGCTGATAGATGTAGAGAATGGTTCCTTGAGCTGTCCAGTGCCTGTGCTGCTCTTTTGGATGAGAGTGAGGTTAACGTTGGCAATGAATTTGGGCAGAAGGTGACTGGCGCCTGCCAAAAAATAGTGCGAGAACATTACATGCAACAATTTTGTAAAAGTTCCGGTCCAGCAAGATGCACTACGCGCATACGATTAAATGACATGACACCCTTTTATAGTCCTCCCAGGAGATTGTCGTTTTATGAAAGAGAAATTGTCTCGAAAACCGTTAATGAATTATTAGCAGAAAATGTAATAAGACCTAGTAACTCTCCTTATGCGTCAACAGTAGTTCTAGTAAAGAAGAAGGATGGAAAAGTGCGAATGTGTGTAGATTATCGTGGTCTTAATAAGATGACAATCCGTGATAACTTTCCGTTGCCATTAATTGAAGATTGTTTAGAGTATTTAGAAGGAAAATCAGTATTTACCACTATTGATTTGAAGAATGGGTTTCACCATATTGGAATTGAGGAAGAGTCTGTAAAGTATACAGCCTTTGTAACACCTGACGGGCAATTTGAGTATTTGAGAATGCCTTTTGGCCTTAAGAATGGACCGGCTGTATTTCAGAGATTTATTTCAGATGTATTGCAGGATATGGTTAGAGCTCGTCAGGTTATGGTATACATGGACGACATTATTTTAGCTACTCGATCTGTGGAGGAACATTATAATATTTTAGCGAAGTTGTTAGACAGGTTGAGGTTGGTTGAGTATAATCTTGAGGTCAATTTCAAAAAAAGTGAATTTATGCAAAGGCGCATCGAGTATTTAGGGTACGATGTTAGCAGTCAAGGTATTTCTCCGAGTGATGAACACTTAAGAGTTATAAAAAACTACCCAGAGCCGTATAATTGCAAAACTTTGCATTCATGTCTTGGATTGTTTTCGTATTTCCGGAAGTTCGTTCAAAACTTTTCACGTATTGCGAAGCCATTAACTGAGTTGTTAAAAAAAGGTGGTCCGTTTCCTTTGTCCGAACAAGAAAAATACGCTTTTAACACACTGAAAGAAGCCCTATCGTCCGCCCCTGTATTGGCTATCTATAATCCTAGCTCTGAAACGGAGCTGCATACCGATGCTAGTTCACATGGATTTGGCGCTGTATTGATGCAGCGACAGTCTGACAATAAACTCCACCCCGTATTCTATTATTCTCGTAAAGCGACAGGTGCCGAGTCCCGATACCATAGTTTTGAGTTAGAAACCCTGGCCATTATTTATGCGTTGCGCCGATTTCGTGTTTACCTGGAACACCGTCCTTTCCTTATTGTAACCGACTGTAATTCTTTAGTGCAGACTCTGAACAAGAAAGCAATTAATCCTCGTATAGCCCGGTGGTCCCTAGAATTGGAAAGTTACAATTTTACGATTGCCCATAGACCCGGTTCGAGTATGTACCATGTAGATGCCCTTAGTAGACAGACCGAGTTGTTGGAAGATCTTACTGGCAAAACAGATGATCCGTGCGATTTTCGTACAGAAAAAGTAGATCGTGTTGAAAAACTATGTGATAGTACGACCCTTTATAGACCCGTTAGACCCTATAGTGAACCGTTACCGTGTAGAAAGACAGAAGATTTAGATGAACCCTTGTTGTTAAACGCCTCTGTAGTACCGTGTGATGACACAAACCGAGTTCCGTCGCCTTCTACTATAGCCATGCCCGAATCAATGGTTGGAGTTGTAGGAGCTACCCCTGGAGATATTGATTTGTTATTGCAGACCGAGCAGTCAAGGGATTCTGAATTGCGTGTGTTGAGAGAAAATTTAGAGAAAAAGGAAGTCCCCGGATTTGAGCTAGTAGATGGAATCGTTTATAGAAGTGATCTTGATAGGAATTTGTATTTGTACGCCCCTAGTTGCATGCAGGAGGAGGTCATAAGAAAATGTCATGAAAAGTTAGGTCACCGTGCTGCAGATAAGTGTATTGGAAAGTTGAAGCAAAGTTATTGGTTTCCTCTTATGAGAAGTAAAGTCGAGAAATATATTCGCAACTGCTTGCCGTGTATCCTTCATTCCGTTCCGAGGGCAATACACAACAGGACACTACATAGTATACCAAAAAGCCCGACTCCCTTTGATACGGTTCATATAGATCACCTAGGACCATTGCCGAGTATAAATTCGAAGAGAAAACATTTGCTAGTGACAATAGACGCCTTTACCAAGTTTGTTAAGTTGTACCCTGTGAATTCCACTAGCACGAGAGAGGTGAATGCCGCCTTAGAGAAGTACTTTGAGTATTATAGCCGACCGCGTAGAATCGTTTCCGATCGGGGAACGTGTTTTACGTCACTCGAGTTCAGTAATTTCCTAGAGAGCCGCAATATCGAACATATAAAGGTGGCAACGGCAGCACCCCAGGCCAATGGACAAGTTGAGAGGGTAAACCGTGTGTTAACTCCGATGTTAGGTAAATTATCTGAGCCTTTAAATCAGGCAGATTGGTATAAGTTAGTTTCCCGAGTAGAGTTTGCTCTAAATAATTCGATCCAGTGTAGTACCAAAAAGACACCATCAATTTTGCTATTTGGATGTGAGCAGAGAGGACCCGTAGTTGATGAATTGACCGAATATCTTGAGGAGAAGTTAGGACCAGATCAACCGGTAGTTTTAGAAACCATTAGGTGTCAGGCAGGAGATAATATCCGGAAGTCCCAGGAGTATAATGAAGCGCATTATTCCCTAAGACACAAGGCACCTCTGAAGTATGCGTTAGGTGATTTTGTTGCGATCCGGAATGTGGATGTAACTTCTGGTGTATGTAAAAAGTTTGCGCCAAAATATCGTGGGCCCTATAAGGTTAGTCGAATTCTGCCTAATGACAGATATGAAATAGTAGATGTTGACAACTGTCAACTTACACAGTTGCCATACAAGGGCATTCTGGAACCAGCTAGGCTAAAACCGTGGATACAAGTGTGTGATAAAATAATAAAGTCTTGTTAGGGAATAAAAATAAGATCGAGGTCGATCAATTGTCAGGATTGGCCGAATGTAAATACCAAATTAAAAGCGATAATAATATGTACATATCGATAACAATGTCTAGTATTAAATAAATAGCATAAGTTGGTCACATTGTAAAACGGAAAAAATAGAAAAAAGCCACAGTCGCGCTGCACGCGACAGTGGGATACCCTTCGACCTATGTTCCGGTGTAGTTTAATTTGTTAAATTTATACACATATACAAATGCGCATGCTTTTAAATTATTGCCGACAGATGGCGCTCGCGCTTTGCGCTCGCCCGCCTCCCTTGTTAGCTGATACAAGCACTTAGTTTTATACACATACTTTCTTAAATAACTTCTGTGTTTATTGTCCGATCGGATTGCAATTTCGAGAATACGTAGATATTTTAATGAGCTTTGTATATGTTTAAGTCAGAAAGTTGTATCTTTTATACAGCGCTTACAAATTAAGTTCAAAAATTAAATTATTGATTTGCGGGGGCGGTGGGCGTGGCACCTAACATTTGAAATAAACTTGATCTGCTTATAGTACACAGGAGTCTTCCTGCCAAATTTGGTAACTCTAGCTTTCATAATAGCTGAGATCTGTGCGTTCACACAGACAGACGGACAGACGGACAGACGGACAGACAGACAGACAGGGCTCAATCGACTCGGCTTGTGATCCTGAGCAAGAATATATATACTTTATGGGGTCTCCGACGCCTCCTTCTGCCTGTTATATACATTTGCACAAAGTTAGTATACCCTTTTTTGACCATTTTCAATGGTCGAAGGGTATAAAAAGGGAAAAACACGTGAATTGTGGCGTGATGAAATAAAGAAGAGAATAAAATTAGATAAATTATATAAATAATAATAATAAATGAAAATTGCCACCCGGCCCCACAAAAGCAGGAGTTGAACCACACACACAGTCTTTTTAATTTGACGTCCCCGCCACTCTAACCACTCGGCCATTGCCTCACAGATTAGCCCATCGGCAAAGCTGCATTGTGAACCAATTCTGTTACCATACAATGCAAATAAAAAGTTTAAAATGCTGTGTGTCTGACGCTAGATTCGAACCTCGGTATGCTTGTGTAAATTAGGTCTGCTTAAGTATATATGTTCAAAGTGAGTTTAATTCGTATCATATCTCACTTATTTATAGTCCGATTCAAACGAAATTTTCACATAACGCCTGTGGCAAGGTATTTGTCATGTAAGATATACAACTTTGGTTGTTGAGCTAATATTGTAGATGTTAAATAGTTATTACTGATTTACAGAGGCGGGAAGGGGCGTGTCCAAATTTTACAAAAACTTTGAGACACTGCAATATAAATGTATGTTGTCGCAAAATTTGATGACTCTAGCTCTTATAGTTTCTGAGATCCAGGTGTTCACACAGACAGACAGACGGACAGACGGTCAGACGGACAGACGGACAGACAGACATGGCTCAATCGACTCGGCTACTGATACTGTGTCAGAATATATATAGTTTATGGGGTCGGAGATGCCTACTTCTGCCTGTTACGCACATTTCCGTTCCGACAAACACAATAGTCCATGAATTTTTTTAAAATCCATGGCCTAAAAAAACACTTTATGTGGATCGTTCCAATAACAGCTACATATTTGTAAAAATTGTCAGATTTTGTGGAAATTTATAGAGATTACCATATATTATGCTCAATAGCTTCAATAGCTGGGGCTTATTTAATTGCAATATCGTCTACGAGAGCTATATATAGCTAGTATTGTACAGATTTATTTACAGGTCTAGTTTGAATTGACTGATGCTGATCTGGAATATATATACTTAATAGTGCAGATATCCTTTAGGTTGCGTTGTTTGTTTCAAAATCATATCAGTTTATTTATATCATTTGTATGTTGCAAAAATTTTAAATTTATACAATTATACCTTTACAGCATCGGTTTATCAAAAACAAACAAAATAAATACATACAAAATACGAATAGCGATTTATTTGCAATCCTAATAATTTAGAAGCAATTTCCATAGAACAAGCTAAATTGTCTACAAATGGAATGTTTTGAAATTTTGAGCTTTTATTCAATCTTTACGGTCTTGACATTGCTCCTTGCATCTTTTGGATTGTTTTTTTATCGGAAAGCATTGTTTGGCCTTCAATAGAGTGAGAGTTAAGAAGAGTTCTAATCATTTTTGTGCTCTACACACCACACGTCGATATGTTTCCTTTTTGCCCTCTGCCAAACGGCACCAAGCCCGAGCAGCCTTAATCACCAAATCTCTATGTTCAATGTCGCAATGCTTTCTCCGATAATAGCGTAGAAAGTTAAGATACCCATTAGTACCACCATTTTGGCAGTTAAGATTGCACCTGGGATTGCAACACGGCTTGGATGGACAACAAGGTTTTCGCCTCGGCTTGCAACACGGTTTTGGCCGGCAACATTTGGGCTTGCAACATCTGGGCTTGCAACATCTGGGCTTCGGGCAGCAACTCGGCCTGCATTTCGGCCTGCAACATGGTCTGCGCGGGGGGCAACAACATGGCCCCGCAGGCCGGGGGGTCGGCTTTGAGACTGGGCAACAAGTATCATCACAATCATCATCATCATCATCATCATCGCCGCATCCTTCATTGGGCGACTTATCATCCCATTCCTCATCCTTCGACTCATCCGACTCATTTTCATATTTCTCCTTTTCCTTGGATGGACAACAAGGTTTTCGCCTCGGCTTGCAACACGGCTTTGGCCGGCAACATTTGGGCTTGCAACATCTGGGCTTGCAACATCTGGGCTTCGGGCAGCAACTCGGCCTGCATTTCGGCCTGCAACATGGTCTGCGCGGGGGGCGACAACATGGCCCCGCAGGCCGGGGGGTCGGCTTTGAGACTGGGCAACAAGTATCATCACAATCATCATCATCATCATCATCATCGCCGCATCCTTCATTGGGCGACTTATCATCCCATTCCTCATCCTTCGACTCATTTTCATATTTCTCCTTTTCCTCGCTAGATAGTTCGGTCCACGCTTTTCCACCTTTTATCGACATTTCAACCAGATCCATACCATATTTCTTTGAGCTATATTCTCGCAAAAATTTGAGAAAACCATTTCTTTGGGTGTTCGTCTGCGGGAATGTATTTTCTTTGCTCGCATCGCTCATTTCATCTGAATTATCATCCATTTGCTGTTACACGAAAGACAGAAAATAATGCATTATTTGCATTACGAATATAATATTTAAATACAGAGAAAACTTAGAAACCCGCGTTCTTTATCTCTGTCACACCGTCGCCGCATTCCCAATACCAAGCTGGGCACTTACTATAATTAAATCTTAAATTGAATTTTTGAAAATTTTATAAAAATACGACAAAACACAAATACTAAAACGCTTAGAACAAAAACGTTGTTGGAGTCACAGTGTAATATCAACTACTGAAATAAGAGTTCAAATTCCATAACATATTGTCAAATCAGCCTACTAAGCCCACTTAAAACAAGCTAGTCCCTACACAAAGTATATGCCCAGCTGATGACTGACTTAAAATTGCTTTATAACAAGAACCAATATAGTAGTAGTAGTAGTTATTTGTAGATATAACATTTATTCTACCTTCGTTCTTTGTTCAGAAGCTTGCAATGCATCTTAGAAGACATCTCCGGCACTATAAAGTATTTAGATTCTGAATCAGCATGAACAGCGCAATCGAACTAACCCTGTCCGTGTGTCCGTATGTCCGTCTGTCCATATGTCCATATGTCCGTCTGTTGCAACTCAAATTAGTCTGTCAGGTTTAAAGCTATTTTGTTGAGCTACTTTTGCAAATATGTATACTTCTTATTGCTGAACGCTGATCACAACAAGCCGAATCATACCGATATATCGTATAGATGTCATACAAACTATCTAATGAGCTTTGTATATGTTAAACTCAGAAAGCTGTATCTTTAATACAGCGTTTATAAATTAAGTTCAAAAATTAACGGAAGAGGCAACACACCAAACACGTAGGCACGGGTCTCACTCAGTGAGAGAATTTACAGTTAGTTCTCTCACTGACTCTCGGTGATGTAAAGAATACAAGACAGCAATGACGGTTGTTCTGTTTTCTCTATTCTTCTTTATTACAATTTTGACACATACAATATTCATGTGCTGTACTAAATTCAAATAATGCTACCAATGCTCCGACACGGCCAATCCTGACTTTTACACGTCCTCGTGTATAAATTTAGCAATTCATGTTGATATGCCCTGCTCAAGTATTTCTTTGTCTTTCTTAAAATCAATTTAAAACATAATCTTTACAACTAATTTGATATTCTTATCATACAGATGATTGTTCAGATAGCGCACCAAGTCTACCTATGTTTCTCGAAGAGGCCTTTTGGACCATGACGTTACTCCTTTATGCGTCTGTTTCAACGCCAGTACCCTCTCTGGCACTGTCTTTCGCGTATGTTTCAACGCCACTTGTACCCTCACTGATACCAATTGCGTCTGTTTCAACGCCAGTACTCTCACTGGCACTGTCTCTTGCGTATGTTTCAACGCCACCATTCGCGTCTGTTTCAACGCCACCACTCATCATATCCTCATCCATCTCCGCAGAAACTGTCTCGACCGGTAACGCTCTCAAACACTCATGAGGATACTTGTAAGTTCGCTTGCTTGTTAATGACTTCAAACTATATCGGTCTCCTTCAAGTAAATCTGTTATAACAAACGGGCCTTTAAATTTGGGATCTAGTTTGGTCTGATTTCTTTCTTCGCACTTGAGCAGAACATGATCACCCACTTTATGCTTTACAACGTTTGCTTTACTTTTATCGCTTCTTTCCTTATCATAATTAGCATTACTTTCTATATTAACTTTTGCTTGTGCTCTTAGATTCTGTAGATTATCATATTTTTCTTCAACAATATTCGATAGCATCCCTAATGGTCTTACGTCTTTTCCAATTAAAAGCTGTAACGGACTAAATTTAGCGAGAGGGCAATAGGTATAAGTATGCATTTCTAGCGTGTACCAAAATTTATTTCATGTGCTTCTTGTTGATTTTTTGGCACGATCTAGAGTTGTTCAGTGGCTGAGTGGATTATGTCTCGGACTTTAAGGACAATAATGTTGACCGTGTTTCGGGGTTCGATTGCTAGCTACCACGATCGGCATGTGAATTTTTTTGTTTTTCATTACAATATTTTAAAAGCTCAAAACATTGAAAAGGGGCGGTGGCGGTAGCCGGTTTTTTTAAATTTTTGGTACGCAATATATGTAATTAGAACTTAGTTTTCTTTCGTTGGTACACAACAGCAACTCCAAATCTAATTGTATTGTACATATGCATGTACATACATGCGTGCAATAATGTGTGTTCAAGTGGGATGCCAATACATACATGTGGATATGCAGACATGTATGTATGGGCGTCCCACTCGCACATTCACAACTTTTAAAGGGCTTGTAGTGAAACGGTGGAACTATCGTCTGCTTATGATGGTGCCGGGCTGCCAGATCGGGCTCATATCGATGAGGCTGCGTCGCTGTTATTTTCTAACATTCTAATTGCAAAATATTGAGAGCAAAACAAAATAACAATATCCAATAAGAATCATATTGAACTTGCAAAGTCATAACAGACAAAATACGGAAAGAGTGACGGCATTGAAGAACGCATTGTTTACTTTTGGCTCGCTTCTTTTTGATGCGTGCTAAATATAATAAAAATAGTAAACTTTATTTATAAATAATTAATATTATTTGTAACTATTATAATTTTTTTTATATAAAACAAAATGAGGAACAACTATTTTTTATTGGAATTTAATTAAATAATTTAATTTGTTTTTAGCTGCTATATTACAGCCCGCTTGACTGCAACTTTTCTTTTAGTTTATTAGAATAAAATAAATAAACAAAATAAAATAATAAATAATAATAATAAATGAAAATTCCCACTCGGCCCCACAAAACCAGGAGTTGAACCACACACACAGTCTTTTTTTTTTAACCCCCCCCCCCCTCAACCCCCCGCCCATTTCCCCACAAATAAACCCCTAAGCAAAGCTGCATTTTAAACAAATTTTTTAAAAAAAAAAAAAAAAAAAAAATTTAAAAGTTGTGTGTGTGAGACTATAATTAAAACCCCGTATTGTTTTTGTAAATTAGGTCTGCTTAAGTATATATGTTCAAAGTGAGTTTAATTCGTATCATATCTCACTTATTTATAGTCCGATTCAAACGAAATTTTCACATAACGCCTGTGGCAAGGTATTTGTCATGTAAGATATACAACTTTGGTTGTTGAGCTATAAAGAAAAGACGATGCCGTGGACCTTTGGTTGTTTGTTCGATTTATTCTGGGAGCAGCGAAGGTGCCGCTTCCCATGTCAAAATGGATCTGTCTTAAACATTCTTTCTTAGGTTCTAATTAAGCCTAGGTCTCCTTGCTGCGCTGCCCACAGTTGGACAGCAGAGAGACGGTTATGTATATATCTTATATATTATATATATGTATGCTCTCTTTAAGCTGGAGTGCTGTGGTATGTGCATGCACTTGAGTTCGATCGGGCGGTCGGCGCATGTAACAGAATGCTTACATATGCTCTTTCTATGTGCGCGCTGATCGACTCATATTTCGGCCACTTAGGCTAAAGACCCGGGCTCTGTTTATGTAAACAGTGCAACAAACTCGGTACAGTAGATATTCAATATATATGTATACTACATCTCCCTCCTTTTGAAAAATGACGTAATATATTTGGAGTCATTTTTTAGATTTTACTTAAAAGATTAATTTTTAATTAACAATGGTGTTTTTCAATTTTTTTTTTATATATTTTTTGAATATATTAAATTACAAATAACATTCAAATGTAGATAAGTATTTTTGTCTTAGCATGGCCATACTAACAACAATTATGAAATAAACATTTTTAACCTATCCTTATGTACTGTTTGTTTTTTGTTTTTATTATTCGTTATTATAATGTTATTTCTATCTCCTATTTCCGTTACTTTATACGGACCAGTATATTTATATTCTAGCTTATGACCTGTTTCATTTCGTAATAAGACTTTATCACCTACCGATATATCTATGTTGTTTATTTTCTGATCATATAATATCTTATTATTTTTCTTATTTTCTTCTATCATTATTCTAGCTCTTTTGTAAGCTACTTCTAATCTATATTTACTCTCCTTAGCATAGTCATCTATATTATATATTGGGTCTATGTTATCTATACTATTGAATTGTTTTGGTAAATTATTTGTTTTACCAAATACTAACTCATATGGACAGTAATTATGTGCCATTGAGGGGGTCGTGTTGAAACAGAAAACGAAGTATTGAAGCCATACATCCCAATCAGTTTTATCAACCGATATATATGAGCGTATGTATTCGTTGAAAGTTCTATGACTACGTTCTATTGTTCCAACGGTCTGGTGGTGGTGTGCCGTAGATGTTATATTTTCAATTCCTAGATTTTTGCATAAATCATTTATAATTGAATTCTTATATTCTGTTCCCATGTCCGTAATGAACGTCTTCATTGGACCGTACTTCAGAATAAATGATTCAAAAATTGCTTTAGCGACAGTGTTCGCGTTCTTATTTGGAACTGGTATGGCAACTAAATATTTAGTTAGGTCACATATTAAAGTGACTGCATATTCATTGCCATTTTCTGATTTAGGTAGTGGACCAATAGTGTCTACTATCACCCTGTCAAAAGAATTTATTGGCGTATTGGTTATTATCAATGGGGTCTTGCTATGCTTTGTTATTTTAGCTTTCTGGCATTTTTGACATTTTCGTATATACTCAGTAATATCTCGAGTCATACCTTTCCAATAATAATGTCTTCTGACCTTGGCCAAGGTTTTTGAAATGCCGATATGACCTCCTTGTATTGGGTCGTCATGGAATTTAGACAGTATAGCTTCTTTATCTTTTTGTTTTTCTATTAAGGTCACCGGGTTGAGTAGCGCTACTCTTAATGTTTTCAATATCTTATTGCCCATTTGTTTAAAATTATCTATTGAAACATGTTCAAAGATATTTTCCCACGGTGCCATTTTGAGTTGGCGTATTTTATTTATACCGGCCTGCATTTCAAGCCTTTGGAAGAATTGACCTAAGTCGAGGATTCCATTAGTATATAAATCGCTAACGTCGTATCTTGCAGTGATTTTTCTACCATGTTTAAATAAACATAGCATATGTTTTACATGCAAGGTCACTACTTTACGTACTTCGTCATTGTTTATGACTTCATATACGTTGGGCTTAGAAGCTTTTTCTATAGATTGCGTAGGCAATTCTATTTTATTGTTATCCGCGCGGATTTTCTGTCTATTTTGGTATCTCGTAGTGACTTTCATTATATTTCCCGTAATGTTTTGTAGATCTTTAATGGTTATTCTTGATAACGCATCAGCTACATGATTGTCTTTTCCCTTTAAATATTCGACTGTAAAGTCATACTCTTCTAATTCTAGCCTCATGCGTGTCAGTTTAGAGCTCGGATTGATCATAGAGAATAGATATATTAATGGTCTGTGATCTGTTTTAATTGTGAAGTGTTTTCCATAAATGTATGGTCTAAAATGTAATATTGCCCAGTGTATTGCAGCTAATTCCTGCTCAGTTGTACATTTATTACTTTCTCCTTTACTGAAAGCTCTTGATGCGTATGCAATGGGAAGTTGGAGTCCGTTATGGTTTTGAGTTAAAACCGCTCCGCACGCTTGCTTACTTGCATCAGTAATTATACAGAATTCTTTGCTGAAATCAGGATATTGTAGCAAAGTAGGTTCCATAAGTTTTGTTTTTAAATATTGGAATGCGTTTTGGCATTCATCTGTCCATTCGAAAGGAACATTCTTTTTACATAATCTTGTTATGTGCCGTGAATATTCGGCGAAATTTTTGATGAAACGTCTATAATAATTGCAAAACGCAACGAAACGTCTAGCGCTGTCCGCATTGTGCGGCGTAGGGTAATTCATAATGACATCATATTTTTTGTCATCCGGAAGTATTCCTTTGTCTGTGCATTTATGACCGAGAAAAGTCACCTCATGCATAAAAAATGAGCATTTTTCTGGATGTAACTTTAGATTGTATTTCCTACATTTCTCAAAAACGTCTGTTAAGTTTTTAAGCATATGTTTTTCAGAACAACCTATAACTATTAAGTCATCCATATAAAGGAATGCTTGTGAAGGTTCTAATCCAGAGAATGCTATAGTCATCATTCTCTGAAATGAATTAGGCGCTATTTTAATACCAAAAGGTAGTCGCGTGAAGCGATATGATCCACTGCTCGTTGAAAATGACGTTATATCTCTTGAGCTTTTTTCGAGTTCAATTTGATGAAATCCTGACATTAAGTCAAGACATGAAAAATATTTTGCTCGTCCAAGTTGATCTAAAATGTCGTCAATTCTTGGGAGTGGAAATTTATCGGACAGTAATTTTTTATTAATTTGACGATAGTCAATTACTAATCGCCATTTCTTTTGGTCTGAACCTGGAGATGGTTTTTTAGGGACAAGTAATAGTGGGCTGTTATATTCAGATACAGATGGTTCAACAATGCCGTCAGTGATCAATTTTCCAACTTGTTTCTGTATTTCGTTCACCTGACTGTGTGGGCTTCTATAATTTTTTACATACACTGGTTCATCATCTTTTAATCTCAGTTTTTGTTTATAGAAATTATTAGTGCTTATTGGTTCAGATTCCAATCCGAATATATCATTATATTGGGTGCATAAGCTTGAAAGCTGTGATTTGAATTGTGGAGGAAAGTTTTCTTTTAGTTGAGATAATACAGATTCTTTTCTATTGTCTAGATTAGTTTTGACTACTTCGTAGTTCGAAAGTGATTCATACGCTAAATTATTTGTACTGACTACTTGATCTTTATTTGTTGTATTGAGTAGTCTTATAAAAGCATTTTTAGATGTTACTATGGTACTTGCTATGTATATACCATGCTTAATTTCTTGATTTGGAATCAGTACACTGTCTTCTTTTGAATCTAGTTCTATTTTTCTAATAACTTGGGATCTTGCTGGCAGAAGTATTGAGTTGTTGCCAGAACTGTATGTTATAGGAATATTAATTGGAAATTTTAAGTTATTAGGTCTTATTATAAGCCAATCTTCAGATTGCTTGAAGTCTAATTGGCAATTGAATTTTCTAATAAAATCGATTCCTAAAATGCCATCACAAGGAATAGCGAATTGTGAATCCACGATATGAAAATCGTGTTGAAGTATATACTTAGTGGTCTGTATCTCAATAGAAGTTAGCCCCTTGGATTTGGTTACTTCTTTACTTATTCCTGTTATGTCGATAATATCATTTTCTTGTATGTCATGAAAGACATCAGAATATTCTTTAACTATTGAAATTTCGGCACCTGTGTCTACTAAAAAGACAAGTTCTTTTCCTGTAGCTAGATGGTTGAATGATACAAATACGTTCTGACTTAGATTAATGGTATGAATCCTTGCATTTTTTACTGTTGAGTATTTAAAGGGTTTTGTGAGTTTTCCGATGTATTGGTTACTCGGACGTTACTAGGGTTATTTGAGTTGTGACCTCGATTCGAATTGCCCCGGCCTCTTGAGTTTCCTCTATATTGGCCGCGTCCGTTATTAGATTGGTTATTGTAATTATTATTACGATAACGAAAGTTACCTCTGTAATTTGCACGCCCGCGGTATCCGCCGCGTTGTGGATTATTTTTATAATATAGAACAGAGTTTGGCTGTCCGGTTGCTTCTGTGCAACAATTTACAAATTTAGATACTGCCTCATTCATATTGTTGAAGGTACCAGCTTGCATGATAAGTTTTACCTTATCAATTGTGCAATTTTTAGTCATTGCTTTGACCGCATGCTGGGTGGAATAACTTCTGGCTAACTCTAGCGATAAGCCGTCCGTTATATATGCACCTTCTAACATTTTTGTCATTTGCTCAACCTCTAGTGTGTATTGGTTAGCAGTTTTGTTGCGTTGCTGTAGGTTCATCAATTTTGCTGATAGTACTTCTACAGTTTCGCCTTTGACATTGCTTTTTAATCTGGAAATTACTTCAGTTATTGTTGTTTCATTTCCGATTAAATTTCTGGCAGCACCTTTTAGTCTTGATTTTATTATGGAAACTGCTAATACTTCGTGTTCGCCTGTTATTAGTTCCAATATTTCTAGTGCATCAATAAAACTTTGTAAGTTTTCAGCTTTACCATCAAAAACTGGTACAAGCTTAGTTGCTGTATTAATAAGCTCAATATTATTTTGCGCCATTGTTCTATTGTTTCCTACTTTATTTTCTATTATGCTCAAAGAAGTGTCGGAATCTGTGGAATTATCCAGATCTGACATCAAAACAGCTGGAATAGTGAGGTTATTTAAATCCTCCTCTTCTATTTTAGGTTTTGCTTCCTGATCTTCTGGCTCTATTTGGTCAGTGCCAGTTTCACTAGTTTCGATAGTAAGAGAAGTATTGAGTATAGTTGGTACAGATATATCCAGATTAAACTTTAGTTTAACTGATATTAGATTAGATCGTAGTCTGATCAAAAATTTTGATACTCGGGACCAATGATCTTGATTTAATTTATCTTTCTGTCCATATATAAGTGTTCGTGCTTGGTTAAAGCAATTTACTAGTGTCTCTGAATGTTTCTTTATAGTATTTTTCTGAATTGGCCTGTTTTGTGTTAGTGATTTATATGATTTGTCAAAGTTGGTTTTTATGTTGTTTAATTCTTCATATATCTCATTCCATTCCATTATTTTATGGATATGAACTCTTTATCATGTATTTCTATAAATGCCTGTAGTGTAGCCATACCTTATTTTATATATTTTAGTTTGTAATTTATTTAGGTTTTTATTTGTAATTTATTTTATTCAATTCATTTCATTGCAGAGTTAAACATTGTATTATTTAAATGAATGTTAAATGTTGTTTGCGCTTCCTTTTTTTTTAAATTTTGTCCAGATCATTTGCCTGGCTCATATATTTTTTTCTTAGGCATTTATTATGCAATTTATATAATTTGTAAAAGCAATTTGCGCACATTATAACAACAATTATTATTAACAATATGTGTATTAAATAAAAGTCATAATTATTGGACTCTACTTTGTTAATGACGTTGGCTGTGGAGTCCACAGATTTGACGTCTACTAGCCCCATTTCGGGTATATATATTTTTAAACTGTATGTATAATTATTAATTATGTTCTCAGAAAATTTATCTATTGCATTACTCTGCATTTACTTTTAACAAATTTTCCTGCCTATCGTTTCGTATAGCTTTACGGGCTACACTTCTAATCGAGCGGAGATGGTTCCGCACAATTATACAATCTGTTTTTTTTTTTTAAATTAATTGGTGTGCCTCACAGGGCAACAAAAAAATTCTTTGGTGTGCCACACAGGGCAACAAAAAAATAAATTTTTTTTTCCGGTTGGTCCTCTGATCCTCCCTCGCAGGTGCAGGCGGAGTGCGTCCCGCACTTGTTGATTACTGCTGCTGATGTCCTGGGCCTATGGGCTCAGGCGGGACCGGTGCTGGTCTTCGCACAGGTCTTCGGGGTAAACATGTAGATTTACACGCTGCGTCGTACAATGGTCCAGGGCAGTCATTCGGGCATACGTCCTTCCTCTTCGGCAATGGCTTGGGAGATGGAGGTTTTTTAATTATTTTTTCATTTATGATTTTTATGTTTGCTGAGTGAGTTGCGGGTTTTTGCTGTCTCTGCTGGAGGTTTTCTCTCAAAAAATCAAGTTCTGTTGTTAGCTTCTGCGCCGTTGCCCATGGGGGTGGCGTTTTATTTGTATATAATAGCCATTTAATATGTGCTATTCTTTTGTTGATCTTGTTTTTTAAACCTCCGCGTCCCATCACCGCACTCTACTCACTCAGTAATTTTCTTTTGTGGTTTTTTTTTTTCAGTTTCTCGTTCTCCCGCGCTGGTGTAAGCCTAATTAAGCCTAGGTCTCCTTGCTGCGCTGCCCACAGTTGGACAGCAGAGAGACGGTTATGTATATATCTTATATATTATATATATGTATGCTCTCTTTAAGCTGGAGTGCTGTGGTATGTGCATGCACTTGAGTTCGATCGGGCGGTCGGCGCATGTAACAGAATGCTTACATATGCTCTTTCTATGTGCGCGCTGATCGACTCATATTTCGGCCACTTAGGCTAAAGACCCGGGCTCTGTTTATGAAAACAGTGCGACAAACTCGGTACAGTAGATATTCAATATATATGTATACTACAAATAATCAAACTGCTGCCTCAAAACATACATAAGCTTCTAAAGTCTTACTTATATAAAAGAGTGTTCGCGGTTAGATGCAGTTCAAGCACTTCAAGCGATTGTACTATAGAAGCCGGAGTGCCTCAAGGAAGTGTTCTGGGCCCAATCCTATACACCATATACACGGCGGACATCCCAACAAACTACCAGCTAACGATTTCCACATTCGCTGACGACACTGCAATACTAAGTCGATCCAGGTGCCCAGTAAAAGCTACGATGCAACTAGCACGCCATCTAACTTGTGTAGAACATTGGCTTGCAGAGTGGCGCATACGAGTAAACGAAGAAAAGTGCAAACATGTAACATTTACAAAAAAAGCTGCCCGCCCTTGGTAATGAACCACACGCGCATCCCACAAGCCGATAACGTAACATACTTAGGTATTCATCTGGACAAGCGGCTCACCTGGCGGAAACACATAGAGGCCAAGACGACGCACCTCAGACTAAAAGCAAGGGATCTACACTGGCTTATAAACGTTCGCTCTCTCGCTAAGCTTGGAGTACAAAGTCCTCTTATATAACTCCGTTTTAAAACCTATATGGACCTATGGCTCCGAGCTATGGGGCAACGCATCGAGAAGCAACATCGACATAGTACAGCGAGCACAGTCTAGGATCTTGAGAATCATTACTGGAGCTCCATGGTATCTTCGGAACGAGAATATACACAGAGACTTACAAATAAAACTTGTCATTGAGACAATAGCAGAGAAGAAAGTAAAATACAATGAAAAACTAGCCTCACATCCAAATCCTCTTGCAAGAAAACTTATTCGAGTATGCAGCCAAAGTCGACTGCACCGGAACGACCAACCAGCCCAGCGTTAAATTGTTAGGCCACACAGCACGAATCATTTCATAAAATGATATTTAATTAGTTTAGATTAAGATTTGAAAACTTATTGTTAGTCTCTTAAGCAAAAGCGAAGATTCAATAAATAAGCAAAACATTGAAAAAAAAAAAAAAAAACTAGTGCTTGCTTGAGGCTCTAGATGTGCTGAGTAATGCAAGTCCTGTATTGTACTAGGTGCTTTGCACTCAGGACACTCTGGATATTTTTCTAGATGTGCCACGATACACTGATTGTGAAATCTATGGCCGCATTCAGTATAAACTATGTTTTCTGTTGCCAGCAGATGCTCAAAGCAAAGATTGCAAGTACCTTCCGGCTGACGCAAGTCCTCTCTACTGTGTGCTAAAGGCATATTTGTTTTGTTAGTTTATCATAAAATGTTTATTTATTATTTTATTTATTTTTAATAATTCATAAGTTATTTGTTTTCCTTATGCTACTCAGGGAAGATAATGAAAAGGTAGTTTCAATTAGTTTTTACTAAAATAACAGCAGACCGCTTGGGTCATACACTCGCGATGACTCTTTAATTTATAAACTTTTCACGCTGTAGCTTTTCAGCAAAACCTGCATAATAGGGTGATGTTTAGCCGAGCTGAACTTATCACATTCCATATTAGGCCGATTTCCTCTGCTGAATACTCCAACAATGAAAACTTATTTGATGGTCAATAGACAACGACTCATCACCATCTAGTGATTTCGGTAGCCTCAATAGAAAGTCCGATTCAGTATTGAGGTTTCTCTTTATTATTGTGAATGCGTTAGTCTATTGGTAAGTTTACTTCGCTTCCTATTTAGTGAAAGAGTGGGCCATATTTTTTTTGTATGAGAAATATGCTTCCTGCTCTATTTTATAATCACGTTGTGGAAGGTCAAGTGAATTAATTTGCAGAATTTACTTTAAAATGAACAATTATTTCCGATCACTGTGCATTAGCAGGTCCGTCGGATATTCTCTGAGACACGATCCTCAGGAGTATAGTTCCAGACAGAACTCAATGCAAATAAAACGGATATAATTTCTCGACAACTAATTTAAATATCTCGGATCTAAAGAGTGGACGAGTTTTTTCGGTCAATGCCAAAAATCGTTTTTCCTATTCTTCAGCTTCGAAAACTAAATCAGTTTGCTTCTATAGCATATGCACTTGGGATAAGTGAAGCCGTGATCGCTTAATTTTTTCAAGTTATGGTTAACAGTCTATTATCCGACGTTGACTTGCGATTTAACAAACTCGGTATTAATAAAGGCTTGATGGATTTCGCCTTTTAATTAAAAGTACCTAGTAGTTTCTGCGAGGCCTCAACGTTGGGCGCCAAATTCTTTTTGTAGCATCCATAGTTGATTGAGTGGTGAAATCTTCGCTAAATTGTTGGCCGATTGGGACCCTAGTTGCAGCTAGCTTACAATCGGATTGGGGGGGTTCGTTGGCCAAATAATAAAGCCTTCACTCGATCAGAAAGCCACGTTGAATTAAATTTATAGTCCCGTGCCTATTACTTAGTTGAACAAAAGTTATAATTAATGCATAAAACAATTTAAAAGAAAGAACAAAATTCGAAGAGCTCATGGGTGTATGATGCTGCTATGGCAGTATCTCTAATGGAAATGAGGCTACACTGATGGTATAGTAGCCCGCCTCTGTACCCACCCTCCATGATTTACCTTTGACACTATACGGTAAATCCCTAGTAAATGTTACCCTTTCATTATACGCTTCGCCTTTTCACATAAGGAAAACTATTGTTATTTACCAAAACATTATAATAATTTTATTTATTTAATTATAAAATAAAAGATTGTATATAAGGCCATGCTGCCTTGTTGATAAGTTTTGAAAATACAGAGAACTTAATTTGATTTCAATTTCCTGTTTCAGTTGCTAACTTTAATTAAATTCATTTAATATCAATTTGTTTTCTTTCATAATTCATAATTTTTCTTTCTTCATTTCTTCTTTTAATTTCTGTAATTTCGTTTAATTCTATATTTTATTTCAGTTTCACTAATTTAATTTCACTAAACTTTTATTGAATGTAACTTTCATTTTCTTGTCTTTCACTTTTAATTTGTTCCTCTTAATTCTTTCATTTCATTTAGGTAGGGATTGTGCAATTTATAGGGTATTATATATGTATGTATTTGTTGGTATATGTTCACGTAAGCAAGTGTAAATAAAAAGAAAATAATACATTCACTTACCCAAATCCATCCTATGGGCCCAGAGGAATTGTTGTTGGGATTAAATTATTTAATTTAATTGACTGAAAATATGTTTACACTTGTGCACATATACATATTATATATACCCATGTATGGTATATTGCCAAATAAAATGCCTTGCCTCTAACTAAAATAATAACTAATAATAATAATTTTTAGCAATGCAAGAAACTAAAAATAAAAGTAATCATCGAATAAGAAAATTATAAAGAACGAAAATGAAAATCATAAGTATGAAAATTTAAATTAAAGGCCAGTTAAACTAATTCTTTGTTTTGTTCCTTTTTTTCCATTTTTTTGTTACTAATATTATGCTACTTCTGTTTTCTTTCTTTCTGCATGATTTTTAATCTTGCTAAATGCTAATTAATTCATTGATTATGTAACTGTGTGCATGTATGTGTAGGGCATTATGTAATTTTGTGCATCACTACTTATGTATGTTGCATTGTGCATAAATTCTTTAATTATAGTTGTTTTGTAGTTGCACAGTTTTTGATATAGTTTGTAGATGTATAGTTGTATAGGTGTAGATGTAGGATATAGATGTATATATGTAGATTATAGATGTATATACAGATGTAGAGGTTATGTTTTTTTTTCTTCTCCCAGCTTTGGCAGGGCGAGTCAGCGAGGTTATGCTGCTCGCCAAGATTTTTCCAGTTTTCCAAAAGAAAGATGTGCAGATCTGGTGGGTGTGCAGTTCGTTTTGCTGCACAGAATCCCGATCTATGGCACTGTGGAGCCCTATCCGCAGAGACGTGCACTCTAACAGCCGGGGTGCTCCGCTGGCCGTGGCAATGTGCACGCTCTGCATAAAAAAATAAAATCTGTATTAGATTTAATCAGATATAACTCCTAAATTTATATACTCACAGATTGCCTTTTATACAAAAAAATATAACACAGCACTTTTCAAAGTTTTAACTTTTCACTTTTCTTTTCCAAAAATCCACGTGTTTCTTGAAGATCAGAAAAACTTTTGTCGCAGACTCCACATCTGTTCTTTGCGAAAGCCAAAAGAGAAAAGAACTCTCTGAGTGATTAAGTATCTCTCGAGCAGTGCAAAGCTCCCATGAAACTCAAAGTTCTAATTGGAGCTTTGAGCCGTTTAGAGTTGAATTGGAGTTATCTGATAACGACTCCGAATTATCGAGATAGTAACGGTTATCGAAATATTTTATTCTTTTCAAAAATTCAAATTTATCGTTTTTCAGAGTTAAGCGTATTTTTTCAAAAAAATCAAATACAATTGGAAGGGCTGTACATTACATTATCGACCCTCCCATTGCCGCTTTGCCTTGTATAAAAGGAACGTTATCGACCCTTCCATTGCCGCTTTGCCGTGTATAAAAGGAACGTTATCGACCCTTCCATTGCCGCTTTACCGTGTATAATAGGAACGTTATCGACCCTTCTATTGCCGCTTTGCCGTGTATAAAAGGAACGTTATCGACCCTTCCATTGCCGCTTTGCCGTGTGTAAAAGGAACGTTACCGACCCTTCTATTGCCGCTTTGCCGCGTATAACAGGAACGTTATCGACCCTTCTATTGCCGCTTTGCCGTGTATAAAAGGAACTTTATCCAGCCTTCCATTGCCGCTTTGCCGTGTATAAAAGGAACATTATCGACCCTCTTATTGCCGCTTTGCCGTGTATAAAAGGAACGTTATCGACCCTCTTATTGCCGCTTTGCCGTGTATAAAAGGAACGTTATCCACCCTTCCACTGCCGCTTTGCCGTGTATAAAAGGAACGTTATCGACCCTTCTATTGCCGCTTTGCCGTGTATAAAAGGAACGTTATCGACCCTTCTATTGCCGCTTTGCCGTGTATAAAAGGAACGTTATCGACCCTTCCATTGCCGCTTTGCCGTGTATTAAAGGGACGTTATCGACCCTTCTATTGCCGCTTTGCCGTGTATAAAAGGAACGTTATCGACCCTTCTATTGCCGCTTTGCCGTGTATAAAAAGAACGTTATCGACCCTTCTATTGCCGCTTTGTGTGTATAAAAGGAGCGTTATCGACCCTTCTATTTCCGCTTTGCCGTGTATAAAAGGAACGTTATCGACCCTTCCATTGCCGCTTTGTCGTGTATTAAAGGAACGTTATCGACCCTTCTATTGCCGCTTTGCCGTGTATAAAAGGAACATTATCGACCCTCTTATTGCCGCTTTGCCGTGTATAAAAGGAACGTTATCGACCCTTCTATTGCCGCTTTGCCGTGTATAAAAGGAACGTTATCGACCCTTCCATTGCCGCTTTGTCGTGTATTAAAGGGACGTTATCGACCCTTCTATTGCCGCTTTGCCGTGTATAAAAGGAACATTATCGACCCTCTTATTGCCGCTTTGCCGTGTATAAAAGGAACGTTATCGACCCTTCTATTGCCGCTTTGCCGTGTATAAAAGGAACATTATCGACCCTCTTATTGCCGCTTTGCCGTGTATAAAAGGAACGTTATCGACCCTTTCTATTGCCGCTTTGCCGTGTATAAAAGGAACATTATCGACCCTCTTATTGCCGCTTTGCCGTGTATAAAAGGAACGTTATCCACCCTTCCATTGCCGCTTTGCCGTGTATAAAAGGAACGTTATCGACCCTTCTATTGCCGCTTTGCCGTGTATAAAAGGAACGTTATCGACCCTTCTATTGCCGCTTTGCCGTGTATAAAAGGAACGTTATCGACCCTTCTATTGCCGCTTTGCCGTTTATAAAAGGAACGTTATCGACCCTTCCATTGCCGCTTTTCCGTGTATAACAGGAACGTTATCGACCCTTCCATTGCCGCTTTACGTGTATAAAAGGAACGTTATCGACCCTTCTATTGCCGCTTTGCCGTGTATAAAAAGAACGTTATCGACCCTTCTATTGCCGCTTTGCGTGTATAACAGGAACGTTATCGACCCTTCTATTGCCGCTTTGCCGTGTATAAAAGGAACGTTATCGACCCTTCCATTGCCGCTTTGTCGTGTATTAAAGGGACGTTATCGACCCTTCTATTGCCGCTTTGCCGTGTATAAAAGGAACGTTATCGACCCTTCCATTGCCGCTTTGCCGTGTATAAAAGGAACGTTATCGACCCTTCCATTGCCGCTTTGACGTGTATAAAAGGAACGTTATCGACCCTTCCATTGCCGCTTTGCCGTGTATAAAAGGAACGTTATCGACCCTTCTATTGCCGCTTTGCCGTGTATAAAAGGAACGTTATCGACCCTTCTATTGCCGCTTTGCCGTGTATAAAAGGAACGTTATCGACCCTTCTATTGCCGCTTTGCCGTGTATAAAAGGAACGTTATCGACCCTTCTATTGCCGCTTTGCCGTGTATAAAAGGAACATTATCGACCCTTCCATTGCCGCTTTGCCGTGTATAAAAGGAACATTATCGACCCTTCTATTGCCGCTTTGCCGTGTATAAAAGGAACGTTATCGACCCTTCTATTGCCGCTTTGCCGTGTATAACAGGAACGTTATCGACCCTTCTATTGCCGCTTTGCCGTGTATAAAAGGAACGTTATCGACCCTTCCATTGCCGCTTTGCCGTGTATAACAGGAACGTTATCGACCCTTCTATTGCCGCTTTGCCGTGTATAAAAGGAACGTTATCGACCCTTCTATTGCCGCTTTGCCGTGTATAACAGGAACGTTATCGACCCTTCTATTGCCGCTTTGCCGTGTATAAAAGGAACTTTATCCACCCTTCCATTGCCGCTTTGCCGTGTATAAAAGGAACGTTATCGACCCTTCTATTGCCGCTTTGCCGTGTATAAAAGGAACATTATCGACCCTCTTATTGCCGCTTTGCCGTGTATAAAAGGAACATTATCGACCCTCTTTTTGCCGCTTTGCCGTATATAAAATGAACATTACCGACCCTTCCATTGCCGCTTTGCCGTGTATAACAGGAACGTTATCGACCCTTCTATTGCCGCTTTGCCGTGTATAAAAGGAACGTTATCGACCCTTCTATTGCCGCTTTGCCGTGTATAAAAGGAACGTTATCGACCCTTCTATTGCCGCTTTGCCGTGTATAAAAGGAACGTTATCGACCCTTCTATTGCCGCTTTGCCATTTATAAAAGGAACGTTATCGACCCTTCTATTGCCGCTTTGCCGTTCACAAAAGGGACGTTATCGACCCTTCCATTGCCGCTTTGCCGTGTATAACAGGAACGTTATCGACCCTTCTATTGCCGCTTTGCCGTGTATAACAGGAACGTTATCGACCCTTCTATTGCCGCTTTGCCGTGTATAAAAGGAACGTTATCGACCCTTCTATTGCCGCTTTGCCGTTCACAAAAGGGACGTTATCGACCCTTCTATTGCCGCTTTGCCGTTCACAAAAGGGACGTGTCGAGCCGCCGACAATATCCAGGGAATGCCTTAAACGATCATTGGCATAAGACAAATGAAGATGTTTTATTCTATAGGGGAATAATACAGTTTGCAAGACATTACATATTTTAACCTTAAATCTGGTCCCAATTCTACATACCGCAGTTTCTCTTCCCTCACTCTTGGATATCGTCAGACGAACTGATCTGACGCGCCAAGCGTAGCTTAATTCTTAGTTAAATCAATGTGACCGATTACAACTATGATAAAAATGCATACATTAAAATACTAAATCCGAGTGCCCTCTATCGGCGACAAATTACTTAACTAACTATCGATAGCCAACTTATCCGTTCAGCGACATCCCCTCCCCCGTGAAGCAGCAGCATTCACCACATCCAGAACAGCTAACTTCGAAGCGGGACGCATCACTAATCTGGCTCGATCGCTAGTCCTCACCGACGCCCGTCGTGGCACTCCATCTTTCCCGGTGAACACCTCTTCGACGACGCCCTTTTTCCACTCCCTGCGTGGTATGGCCGGATCACAGATGTACACCAGATCTCCTCGACGCATGGGCTCGACACGCTGGCACCATTTCTCTCTGCGAGCAAGTGTGGGCAGGTACTCGTGCACCCATCGTTTCCAGAACCGATCTCTCATCATCCGAGCGATACGCCACTGCTTCCTTGTTGTGCATCTCTCAGAAGCCAATCCATCATCTCCAGGAAGATTCGGCACATCGGGCATTCCTTTCAGCAGGTCGTTCGGTGTCAGTGGAGCCTCCTGGTCCTGGTCCACTGTGATCGGCAAGTGCGTGAGCGGGTGAGAATTCACTATGTTCTCCGCCTCGATTAGCAAGTTCTCCAGCACGTGCTCCTTAGGTGCAAGTTCCTTTATCGTGTGCGCCAAAACCTTCTTCACGCACTGGACCATCCTTTCCCAGACACCACCCTCAGCTGGGTTTGATGGACAGTTAAAGATCCATTCAATCCCTTTGGACGACAGCTCGCCCTGTATCTTCGCTGAGTCAAATACGTCGTTGAATCGTCTAGCGTCTTTATCGGCTCCCTCGAAGTTCTTTCCATTATCGCTTCTTATCCTAACCACTGGTCCACGGCGGCACATGAAGTTTCTCATAGCGATGATGCATGAATCCGTTGACAAATCATGAGCGATCTGCAAGTGGTTGGCTCTCGTGGTAAGGCAGGTGAATAGCGCCACCCACCTCTTCTCTGTTCGGCGCCCAATTGACACAAGCAATGGTCCGAAATAGTCCAGGCCAGTATACTTAAATGGCCATCCATTTGCCTCGAGCCGGTCCTCCGGCAATGGGCCCATCTCCGGTTGTGTTGGTCGTGCCTTCCGCAACTTGCATACGTTGCAATTAGCCACCACCTTTCGTAGTAGCCTCCTCACATTAGTTATCCAAAACTTTCGATGAATCTCGCCGATGGTGGCCTCCACGTTTTGGTGACACATCCTCTCGTGGTTGTGCTGAACGATCATCTCCGCCAGTGCGCTTTTATGGGACAGTATGATCGGACGGCGAGCCCCATAAGGTACGCACGCCGCTGCGTCAATCCTCCCATTGGCACGCATAATACCTTCTTTATCCAGATACGGTAACAGTCCTGATAGTTGGCTGCTCTTGCTAACCGTTCCTCCTTGAGCTTCCTCGGCGAACGCTTCTCTCTGCGCCAGCCGGACCAATACGTGCTCCGCGTCAGCACGTTCGACCGAAGTAAGTCCGTGCTCTTCTCGCTCGTAGCGTTGCCCGCGACAACATCGAATAAATCTTAGGATCCATGCTGTCGTTCTTACCAGCCGGTTGAAACTCGAGAACCTCTGCCAAGACACAAGCGGCGTGTTTTCAAACTCACATGACATCTCTTCTTCCTCAGCGGCCTGTGGAGCGCGTCCATCGCTTAAAGAAGATTTGGGCCAACTTTCTTCAGGTCCCATTAGGAATGGTGGTCCGCTTAACCACCGCGAACCTTGGCTGAAGTCCGTGCGGTGTTGCGACCTAGTTGCGTCGTCTGCCACGTTTTCGGCAGATGGTAGCCATCTCCATTGGGAAGCCTCCGTGGACTCTAAGATTTCGCCCACCCGGTTTCCGACAAATTGCTTGTATCTCCGGTGAGTGCTGGTGATCCAGTACAGCACGGTCTTAGAGTCGGTCCATAGTGTGCAGCTGCTGATCGCTATACCGTGTTCCTGTTTAACGGTGTCCATCAGGCTCGTTCCTAATACAGCTGGTTTAAGTTCCAGTCGTGGGATCGACATCGTCCTCAATGGAGCACATTTCGTTTTGGAACACACGAAATGCGCCTGCACGTCGTCGTTTGCGTATGTGGCCCGCCAATAAGCCGCCGCGGCGAACGCAGATTGGTGGTCCACGAAGACGTGCAGCTGCAGTGTCCGCACGCGTCCAGCGCCGAAGTAGTAGCGTGGACATCGGAATTCTTCAATGTATTTCATTTCCCGCCGCCAGCACTCAAATGCTACGGCCAATTCGTCTGGTAGCGGTTCATCCCATTTGACTCTCCTCCGCCAAATCTCTCGCATGAACAGTTTGGCGGTTATCATGTAGCAGCTCAAGAACCCGATCGGATCGAATGTGGACATAACAAGGCTTAGAAACTCCCTCTTGATAGGGACGCGTTTCCCATTCATCACACTGCTTGGTACCCGATGGTATTTGATGCTGAACTTGAAGTCGTCCGTAGCCGGCTGACAGTACATTCCCAATACTTTTTCCTCAGATTCGTTCCATTTAACTTTCGTGTTGGATCCTTGTGGGTTCAGAGCCTTGACCACATCTGCCGAGCTGGAGGGAAACCGACACAAATCAAATCCTGCGTTTGCGTTTTTCTCTATCACCCGTGACGAAACGGCGACAGCTTCGTCCATACTCATGAAACTGTCCACATAGTCATCCACGTAGTGGTACTCATTTATCGCCAGGACCGCTCGCGGATCCGTACTACTATATTGCGAAGCGTTGACGAGCTTCACATAATCCGCTGCACAAGGAGAACAAGCTGATCCGAATGTCATGACCTGCATCTCGTAGGTGTCCGGGTTCCGACGATCCTCTCCATTTCTCCACAGGAATCTCTGGGCACATCTGTCCTGTTGCTGTATTAACACTTGGTGAAACATCTCTTTGATGTCTGCACATACTCCAACTGCTCCTTCCCGGAAGTGGAAGAGCACTGCTGGTAGGGATTTGTAGCGCTGAGGGCCTTTCATCAGCGCCGAGTTCAGTGATATATTGTTCACTTTTGTAGTGGCGCCTGTCACTGGGTTATTTTATGCTTAAACGTCGATATAACGTAACGAATAAATTCGACCTAAAAGTAGGCAATGAAAAATTTTGAGGTTCAAAAGCGCCATCTATGATCAGGAATATGAAATATGGTACGATCGGCTATTAGCGCCATCTGTTGGTGATATAGCACTAGTTCCAATAAATAAATGCAATTATCTGCAATCGAATTGCATCAGTAACTAGGTCAAGGCCAATCGACTATCGACCACGGTGACTGTCTTTGGTCTCTTCTTCTTTGCTCTGACCAAGACGCCGGACGTGCGCTCCCGCTGAAAAAAAAACGACTTTTTCAAGCGTGAAAAAAATATATTTTTGGCGCATGCTGCGTAAAAATTGTTTTTGAAAATAAATAACTTGTAAGTACGCTTCCGCATAATTTATTATATAAATTCTAAAAAGTGAATTTAAATAAATTCTTAGGATGCCGAATATTTTTCTGGAGTAAGAAAAATTAGCAAAAACGTGACTAGAACCCCAACTTTGGTGCCAGATCAGGTATATATTTTCTTTAATGTCAAGAAAATAGTTTTCTGCAGAATCTAATAATTAATTAATCCTTAGATTCTGGCTCCTTATATATACCTGGTTAAAATAGGTGATATTTAACTTTGGCCATAATTTTCACCTTTGGGTGCACCGGCACTTAGGTGTCCATCGGAGCCCGACTTTTTCCCCAGGGTGCTCCAAGCTATAAGGAAGCTATCACCAATGCTGGAGACATATAACTAAATGATTAAAAGTGCATCTACTCCCAAAATTTAAAGCCAAGGGCAAACTACCACCATTTATTAAAATCAAACTTATAAAGAACCAGTAAGAAAAGCAACAGTCGCGCGGCACGCGACAGTGGGATACCCTTCGACCCTTGATCTAGTGTAGTTAATTTGTTAAATTCATACACATAGGCACATGCTTGAAAATTATTTCCGACAGATGGCGCTCGCGCTTCGCGCTCGCCCGCCTCCCTTGTTAGCTGACACAAGCACTTGGTTTTATGCTCATACTTTCTTAAATAACTTCTGTGTTTATTGTCCGATCGGATTGCAATTTCGAGACTACGTAGATATTTTAATGAGCTTAGTATATGTTGAAGTCAGAAAGTTGTATCTTTTATACAGCGCTTATAAATTGAGTTCAAAAATTAAATTATTAATTTGCGGGGGCGGTGGGCGTGGCACCCAACATTTGAAATAAACTTGATCTGCTTATGGTACACAGGAGTCTTCCTGCCAAATTTGGTAACTCTAGCTTTTATAATAGCTGAGATCTGTGCGTTCACACAGACAGACGGACAGACGGACAGACAGACAGACAGGGCTCAATCGACTCGGCTTGTGATCCTGAGCAAGAATATATATACTTTATGGGGTCTCCGACGCCTCCTTCTGCCTGTTACATACATTTGCACAAAGTTAGTATACCCTTTTTTGACCATTTTCAATGGTCGAAGGGTATAAAAAGACACGTGTTCGGAAGAAAATGAAAAGAATCAAAGATAATGAAAATACATAAAGTGAATAGAATATAACTATACATTGAAAAAAAAACCACAAAACTAAGTTCGTAATTATGAGTGCAGTATAAATATTAATTGACCTAGAGATATTTCATAACGAAAGTGGCGCGATGCTACAGAAAAAATATTGTTAAAAATTGTTTAAGGTTTACTTTTAGGTTAGGTTGAAAAGGTGTCATAATCGAAATGCTCGTGGTGTGAAAAATTAATAACTTTGATTTTCTTTTGATTAAGTACCCCCTTTTAGTATCTTAATAAATTTTAAAAATAATATTAGGGCTTTATAATGATTGCCACATCGACCCTCGAAAACTTTTATTTTTAATAAGTGAATTTAAAACTAGACAAAAAAAAAAAAAAACTAAACACCTTAAATCATCAAATAAATATGGCACATCTACAAAACGAAAGATCTTTCGTTGTGGGATACAAACAACTGTAATTGACAAACATGTACATATACCTACTGTTATAATGGTAGTGTTTTCCTTTTGAATTTTATTTTTAATTTCACGTAAAGTAAAAGTTTGCTAATAGATGTGTTCTTCGAAACCATTGCAAGCATAATTAATTAATCAATTATTATTTCTTACAGCCACGTGCATTTCAGTTTACCCACACCTACTTATCTATAGGGACCCGAAAAATAATCCTATTTTGTTTATATAAAATGATAGAGCACTATCTATAGATTCCGTTTTTTTTTTAAGTGCTACAAATTAAAAATTAAAATAATCTTGAAAATAAATATTCCGAAAATCCATAATGAATAGGTAGTTTTCAAATTCCTAACTAAAGAATAAATAAGAAATAGTATAGCTAGAATAGTTAAATAAAAACGAAAGTTGTTGGAATACCCCTATTCAACAACAAAAATAACGTTTATCAACACTATTTTATATTTGACAAACATGGTCACACTTTTGATTTCCTTCCTTCTTCTTTTACGCTTTCTGCCGAGAGCAAGTCGTGGTGCTGGTGTTGCAGTTAAATTAAAAATATAAATGATCATAAATAACTACATTTTGGACTTATTATTTAAAAGGACTTCTAAAAATCATAAACTACAACAGGTTATGGGCCCAGTCCATGCCATATAAACAATTAAATTGTGAAACAAAATAAATTGTGAAATTCATCCTTTCTCAGAACTTGAGTGCCGCGTGCTTTTTTTTTATACTTATATATATATATTGCTGTGTATGTATGAGTGGTAAAATGGATAAGGCTAAACGTAATATTAAGCCGTTCGATGGCGAGAAGTACGCGATTTGGAAATTTAGAATCAGGGCTCTTTTAGCTGAACTAGATGTGCTTAAGGTAGTTGACAGTTTAATGCCTGACGAGGTAGATGATCCGTGGAAAAAGGCAGAGCGTTGTGCAAAAAGTACAATAATAGAGTACCTAAGCGACTCGTTTTTAAATTTCGCGACAAGCGATATTCCGGCGCGTCAAATTCTTGAGAATTTGGACGCCATTTACGAACGAAAAAGTTTGGCGTCGCAACTAGCGCTACGCAAACGTTTGCTTTCTCTGAAGCTATCGAGTGAGATGTCACTATTAAACCATTTCCATATCTTTGACGAACTTATAAGTGAATTGTTGGCAGCTAGTGCAAAAATAGAAGAGATGGATAAAATTTCTCATCTGCTGATCACATTGCCTTCGTGTTACGATGAAGTCGTGACAGCGATATTGGCGTTTGTAAAAAATAGATTGCTAGATCAAGAAATTAAGATTAAAAATGACCACAACGATACAAGCAAGAAAGTTATGAACGCGATCGTGCACAGCAAAAATTAAACACTTATAAAAATAATTTGTCTAAAAATCGGGGAACTAAACAAAAGAAAACATTCAAGGGGAATTCCAAGAATAGAGTCAAATGTCACCATTGTGGCAGAGAAGGCCACATTAAAAAAGACTGCTTTTATTATAAAAGAATAATAAATGATAAAAATAAAGAAAATGAAAAACAAGCTCAAACTGCAACATCACACGGCATTGCGTTCATGGTAAAAGAAGTGAATAACACCTCAGTGATGAATAACTGCGGGCTTATCCTTGATTCTGGTGCTAGCGACCATCTTATAAATGATGAGTCGATACATACCGACAGTATGGAGTTGATGCCTCCACTTAAGATTGCAGTGGCCAAGCAAGGCGAATTTATTTATGCCACTAAGCGTGGTATTGTCCGGCTACGAAACGACCATGAGATTACACTGGAGGATGTACTATTTTCTAAGGAAGCTGCTGGTAATTTTATGTCCGTAAAGCGTCTCCAAGAGGCAGGAATGTCGATTGAATTTGACAAAAGCGGTGTAACCATTTTGAAAAATGGGGTGATGGTTGTAAAAAATTCAGGTATGTTAAACAATGTACCTATGATACATTTTAAAGCCTATTCTATAAATGCTGAGCATAAAAATATTTTTCGTTTATGGCATGAGAGGTTTGGCCATATAAGCAATGGCAAATTATTAGAAATAAAACGAAAGAATATGTTTAGCGATCAATGTCTTCTAAACAACTTAGAGTTGTCATGTGAAATTTGTGAACCCTGTTTAAATGGTAAACAAGCAAGACTTCCTTTTAAACAATTGAAAGATAAGACTCATATTAAAAAGGCCACTTTTTGTAGTACACTCAGATGTTTGTGGGCCAATTACTCCAGTTACCTTAAATGATAAAAATTATTTTGTGATCTTTGTTGATCAGTTTACACATTATTGTGTAACTTATTTAATTAAATACAAATCTGATGTGTTTAGCATGTTTCAAGACTTTGTAGCCAAGAGTGAAGCTCATTTTAACTTAAAGGTTGTTAATTTATACATTGACAATGGTAGAGAATACCTTTCAAATGAGATGAGGCAGTATTGTGTTAAGAAAGGAATTTCTTATCACTTAACAGTGCCACATACACCTCAGTTAAACGGTGTTTCTGAGAGAATGATAAGAACTATTACAGAAAAAGCTCGAGCCATGGTTAGTGGTGCAAAACTAGACAAAAGCTTTTGGGGTGAAGCAGTTTTAACTGCAACTTATTTAATCAACAGAATTCCTAGCAGAGCACTTGTAGATAGTTCAAAGACCCCATATGAGATGTGGCACAATAAGAAGCCCTACTTAAAACATTTGAGAGTGTTTGGCGCAACTGTTTATGTGCATATTAAAAACAAACAAGGAAAATTTAATGACAAATCACTTAAAAGTATTTTTGTGGGGTACGAACCCAATGGTTTTAAGTTGTGGGATGCTGTAAATGAAAAATTTATTGTCGCGAGGGATGTTGTTGTCGATGAAACCAATATGGTTAATTCTACAGCTGTTAAATTTAAAACAGTGTTCCTGAAGGACAGTAAGGAATGTGAAGATAAAAATTTTCCGAATGATAGTAGGGAAATAATACAAACAGAATTCCCGAATGAGAGTAAGGAATGCGACAACACAGAATTCCTGAAAGATAGTAAGGAAAGTAATAAATATTTTCTGAATGAGAGTAAGAAAAGAAAGCGCGACGATCTCCTGAATGAAAGTAAGGGATCGAGCAACCCGAATGAGAGTAGGAAAAGTGAAACAGCAGAGCACTTAAAAGAAATTGGAAATGATAAAAATCCAATTAAAAATGATGGCATAGAAATTGTTAATAGAAGAAGTGAGAGATTAAAGACTAAGCCGCAGATATCCTATAATGAAGAGGATAATAGTTTAAATAAATTTGTTCTAAATGCTCACACTATATTTAACGATGTCCCAAATTCATTTGATGAAATTCAATACAGAGATGATAAATCTTTTTGGGAAGAAGCCATCAATACAGAGTTAAGTGCTCATAAAATTAACAATACTTGGACAATAACAAAAAGGCCTGAAAATAAAAATATTGTAGATAGCAGATGGGTATTTTCTGTTAAATATAATGAACTTGGAAATCCAATTAGATACAAAGCTAGATTGATTGCACGAGGATTCACTCAAAAGTACCAAGTCGACTATGAAGAGACATTTGCTCCTGTAGCTAGAATCTCAAGTTTTCGATTCATGTTATCACTGGCAATATAGTATAACTTTAAAGTCCATCAAATGGATGTAAAAACAGCTTTCTTAAATGGCATGTTAAAAGAGGAAATATATATGAGAATTCCTCAAGGTATATCGTGCAATAGTAACAATGTGTGTAAATTGAATAAGGCAATTTACGGACTCAAGCAAGCGGCTAGATGCTGGTTTGAAGTATTTGAGCAAGCATTGAAAGACTGTGAGTTTGCAAACTCTCCAGTAGATCGCTGTATATATATTTTAGACAAAGGTAACATCAGTGAAAACATATATGTATTATTATATGTAGATGATGTGGTTATAGCTATAGAAGATATGACAAGAATGAATAACTTCAAAAAGTATTTAATGGAAAAGTTCAGAATGACTGATCTAAATAAAATAAAACATTTTATTGGAATTAGGATAGAAATGCATGAAGATAAAATTTATTTAAGCCAATCTGCATATGTTAAAAGAATTCTAAGTAAATTTAACATGGAAAATTGTAATGCAGTTAGTACTCCTTTACCTAGCAAAATAAATTATGAATTACTTAATTCAGATGAAAACTGCAATGCCCAATGCCGTAACCTTATAGGATGTTTAATGTACATAATGCTTTGTACACGCCCAGATTTAACTACTGTAGTAAATATCTTGAGTAGATATAGTAGCAAAAATAACTCAGAGTTATGGAAGAACTTAAAAAGAGTTCTTAGATATTTGAAGGGCACTATCGATATGAAATTAATTTTTAAAAAGAACTTGGCATTCGATAATAAATTAATTGGTTTTGTGGATTCTGATTGGGGTGGTAGTGAAATTGATAGAAAAAGTACATCAGGGTACTTATTCAAAATGTTTGATTTTAATCTTATTTGTTGGAACACGAAGAGACAGAACTCAGTAGCAGCCTCATCAACTGAAGCTGAGTATATGGCCCTATTTGAAGCTGTGAGAGAAGCTCTATGGCTTAAATCTTTATTAACTAGTATTAACATTAAACTAGAAAACCCCATTCAAATTTATGAAGACAATCAAGGCTGTATTAGCATAGCAAACAACCCCTCATGTCATAAACGAGCTAAACATATTGATATTAAATATCATTTTACAAGAGAGCAAGTTCAGAATAATGTGATTTATCTTGAGTATATTTCTACAGAGAACCAACTGGCTGACATATTTACAAAACCGTTACTGCTGCAAGATTTGTGGAGCTACGAGACAAATTGGGTTTGCTGCAAGACGACCAATCAATTGCTCAACAATAATTTTTTTTTTAAATTTAATTTCTGTAAACATATTTTGTCACAATGATCTGATCGGGTTTTTCTGGGTTTCCCCGTATCCTCGCAGCGAATGCTGGATCAGTTAACACTTCCCAGAATGCACACCACCCACATATGATAGTTACTAATGAATACCTTTTTGTTTATTAATTGTAGACGTTATTTTTGAGGGGGCGTGTTGGAATACCCCTATTCAACAACAAAAATAACGTTTATCAACACTATTTTATATTTGACATACATGGTCACACTTTTGATTTCCTTCCTTCTTCTTTTACGCTTTCTGCCGAGAGCAAGTCGTGGTGCTGGTGTTGCAGTTAAATTAAAAATATAAATGATCATAAATAACTAAATTTTGGACTTATTATTTAAAACGACTTCTAAAAATCATAAACTACAACAAAAGTAATAATGAAGTTTACCTTAAATAGGAGTTTTAGTGTTAAGCAATAAAAGTTATAATGAATCTTAACTAAAGCTTAATTGTTTCCGGGAGTCATGGGCGACGGAAGTGATGAAATGTATTAAACTTTAGGTAGCCACAAGGGATCGCCACTTATACATTTGCACCTGGCGATCATGGAAGGGTGGGGATATGGCCTCTCCAAACATTGGAGGAAGCCAAAAAGGCTGCTTTACTTTTTTTGGTCTTGTGTAACTGACTGACCTGTCTCTTTTCCCTATTTGTCCTTCTGATCATATTTAGTTGTCTGGCGATATAGCACGCGAATTTCTTTTATTTGTATTTATATTGTCGTGAGCACAGTTGTTGCGGTTTTCGTGTGAACCCCCCCATTGCCGACACATCTGAGCCGGATTCCAGCGCGTGCTAGCGACCCAACAATACCCTAACATCCGCTCAACAGTAATGCAAGGAATTTCAATTCGTTGTATGCTACAGATTAATAATAAAAATAAATAAAATGGCGCCCAACGTGGGGCCTAGATCCGGCAGGTTCCGAATCAAGAAAAATAAAAGTCAAATACCATCTCTTAACATGTGCGACTTACATACGATCAGAAGTTTCCCTGCGTTGTGAATCTGTTATTATATCAACTGTGGATTTGTTTTCACAATAGAAAAGGTTGAGACACCCTGTTGAATAATATACAGAAAATACGTGATAATTTGTGATTGGTCGGATATTGTCCTGGTAAAGAGTATATACCTATGGCTCTCCACCATTCAAAATATTGTCAAATTTATTTTGTCCGTAACTACATGGAGTGAATAAGGGTTAGATGGATTTAGTTATGCAAAGAGTATATGGCTATGGCTAACCACTAATCCGAATTTATCTCAAGGAAGTTACCTGAATAGTAATTTTGTATAAGTGATTCTATTCAATAGTGTTATATCACTTCCATTGCTATTCAGATTCCCTTTGTGATTCCTGAATCTTTCCTTTTCCTTCTATTTTCTTTCCCTTTCCATCGTATGCAATCGAGAGAGCAGGTTATTTCTAGTAAGTAGATGGAGTCTAACTTATGGTCGAAATATACTTTTTATTTACCTGATGGTTTGCCCGCTTACATTTCACATATACATACATATTTCTGATATTTAATATCAAATGCTCCAGTTCTTTGCCAGTCTTTTCCTTACTCATTGTCTTTTACCCGTCAGTCAGCCGATCACGTTAACCAAAATTAAGAAAGTACATACGTTTCTCACAGAAGTTAATCGTGACTCCTGGAATTTTTCTATGATTATATTGTTTATTATCGATTTAATTTTTTGAGTTTTCTTTTGCATGGTTATGATACTATTTTTGATTTTGTTGTCTTTTTGAGATTAATTTTTGATTATATTTTGATTTTGATTTTTTATTGATATCCTTTCGTTGGTATTTTATAAAACTAATACTAAGATACAACTTTGATTTAATTTTTTTTTACTATGTTATGAGTCAGAAAACATAGATGTTGAGGTGACTTGTTATATTTGCTTGAAGGAAATAGAACATACCGCCCAATTACTATCGACAAGCTGCAACCACACCTTTCATTGGGTTTGTTTTAATACAAAACTGACCAATCGCGAGCGTTGTCCAGTTTGTCGATCAACATTGCAGTCTTCCTTAGTAAATTTAACAGTAAATACCGACTTAAGTCAGTCAACGCAAAGTCTGCCGGAAGCTACAATGCCGCGTACTCGCAATCAAAGGCTTGACGAAGCAAGCGCCGAAAGCGCAAACTTGGCTTCAGAAGCCAATGTTAGAGCTGAGGCTCCATCAAGTGCGTCCCAGCAGGCGATAGTCGATGCCATTAATGCTTCTGCTGCTAGACAGACTGAAATGATGTTAGCCCTTCAGCAAAGTATCCAAGGCATGATCACAGCCTTTCCTACCAATCTTCGGGTTGCACCCCCAGCTTCGCCTTCATTACTAAATATGTCAGCGCATAATATGCCTTCACAAGTCCCCAGAAGTCCCGTAACTCAACCGAGATGCACGCCCACAGACTCAGTGATTCGCCTCGATAGAGTAAGCCAAATTATGGGGAATTGGAAGTTAAAATTCTCAGGCAGATCTGGTATGGGTGTAGAGGATTTTCTATATCGTGTAGAAGCCTTAACACACCAGTCCTTGGAGAGTAACTTTGCCATTGTAACCAGCAACATAAGTACTATGCTGGAAGGCAGTGCAAGCGACTGGTATTGGCGGTATCACAAAAGTGTGCATACTGTCACGTGGAACGGCCTTTGCGAAGCTATGCGAACGCAGTTCAGAGAAGAACGAACTGACGCGAGCATTCGCGCTGAAATTCATCGAAGGAAGCAAAGAGAAGGCGAATCCTTTGACGAATTTTATGAAAGCGTTGTGTTGTTATCAGATAAATTATCTGTGCCGTTAGCTGAAGCTTCACTATTGGAGTCGATACGCTCCAATCTCTTACCTGAAATACAGCACGAGCTGTTATATCAGGATATAAGCTCTATGGCCCAACTTCGACGTATTATCCGTACCAGGGAATCATTCTTCCAAACGCTCAGGCCCGTAGTACGAAAACCCCAACCAGCCCCCCGTCGTCTAGTGCATGAGGTTGAGGTGTCAACAGAAGTGGATTCTGAAGAGGAAGACTCGGAATTGGCCGCAGTCAACGTGTCCTGTTGGAATTGCGGTAAAACAGGTCACCGCTATCAAGACTGCATTTCGGAACGCCGAGTATTCTGCTACGGTTGCGGCAAAGCGGACAACTATAAGCCATCGTGTGCTCAGTGCAGCGCTTCAAAAAACTGCCAAGTGCGTGCACCTTGGAAAGGGGCACGCAAACAGATGGTTTCGAGAGCCACCAGCACCGAGTGACTCATAGTTGCTCCACTCAAGTTTCACCTGATACGACAAATCTACCTGACGTTCCTCCTGATGATTTAATTTCATCTTCTACCGAATGTGGTTCATCAAAAGCGCTATCTCGTTCGTCTCAGCGCTTAAATATCTTCTACTATAAAGCTAAAGGGGAAAATACTCAGTCTATGTCTGGTATTACGTCAGTCGATATGCGGCCGTATGCCACAATCTCTATGCTAGGTCGATCAATATCTGGCCTAATGGATACGGGTGCGTCCATCAGTTGCATAGGCGGAAGCTTAGCGGCAGATATTTTGTAGGACGAAGTAAAATATATACCCTTAAATTGCAATGTACAAACTGCCGATGGGAAAGGCCAAGAAATTATCGGAAAACTTCGCACGGCAATAGAGTACAATGGCAATCGCAAGGATTTGACAGTCTATATTGTTCCTACGCTCAAACAATCGTTGTATTTAGGGATCGACTTCTGGATAGAGTTTCAATTATTGCCTGTTGGTATTGGTGAAACTAAGCGGACTGAACATCTAGCAGCTATTGACAACAATGTGTTTTGTTCGCTAACAGACACTCAACAAACACAGTTAGATAGCACCATTAAACAGTACCCTTCATTCGTTGAGAAAGGATTAGGAAAAACATCCTTGTTATCTCATTCGATCGAAGTTGGCAATGCCGCGCCAATAAAACAACGACACTATCCAGTATCACCTGCTGTCGAGCAACTGATGTTTGAGGAGCTAGATAGAATGATTACGTTAGGAGTAATAGAGGAATCGAACAGCGCCTGGTCCTCACCAGTAGTTTTAGTCCGAAAACCTGGTAAAGTTCGTCTGTGCCTTGATAGTCGAAAATTAAATCAAGTTACGCGCAAGGATGCATATCCGATGCCTATTATTGAAGGTTTGCTTAGTCAACTCCCAAAAGCTGAATACATAACGAGTCTCGACTTAAAAGATGCCTATTGGCAAATCCCACTTGAGACATCGTCGAGGGAGACAACAGCTTTTTCAGTACCTGGTAGACCTACCAGTTCACAGTTATGCCTTTTGGTCTCACTAACGCTCCATCGACCATGTCAAAACTAATGGATCGAGTTATTCCTGCCTGCTTAAAACATGAAGTATACATCTACCTATATGATCTTCTGATTGTTTCAGACACCTTCGAACGTCATATTGCGGTTCTTACGAACATAGCAGCGTGTTTAGAGAACGCTGGTCTGACTATAAATGTTCAGAAAAGTAAGTTCTGCATGCGAGAAGTGAGCTATTTAGGACATATCATTGGCAACGGAACCATAGCGATGGATGCAGATAAAATATCAGCCATTATTGATTATCCACCACCACGTTCTGTTAAGCAATTACGCAGATTCCTTGGTATGACGGGATGGTACCAGAAATTTATTCGTAATTACGCTTCAATTGCTACTCCTTTAACTGATGCTCTGAAAGGAAAACAGCGGTTTCAATGGTCAGATGCGGCCAACGACGCGTTCAAATCCTTAAAAATTCAGATGAGCACAGCCCCTGTATTACACACCCCTGACTTTACTCGTCCTTTTTATATACATTGCGATGCTAGCCATACAGGTGTTGGTGGTGTGCTGATGCAGCTAACAGAAAACGATGAAGAGGTTCCCATATCGTTTATGTCCAAGAAGCTTAATCCGTGTCAGCGCAATTATTCTGTTACAGAAAAAGAATGCTTAGCTGCTATTCTGTGTATAAAAAAATTCCGCGCTTACGTCGAAGGACATGCGTTCACAGTTATTACCGATCACGCGTCCTTGAAATGGCTAATGTCCCAAAAGGATCTCAGTAGCAGATTAGCAAGATGGGCACTGAAATTACAAGGCTATGATTTTGACATTCAGCATCGAAAAGGAAACAAAAATATTGTTCCTGATGCTCTGTCTCGAGTTTTTACGGAGGATCTGTCAGCAATTGATAATGGACTGTACGTAGATTTACAATCGCCGTATTTCCAATCGGAAAATTATCAAACTCTTAAAGAAGAGGTGGAGAAAAAGTTGTGAGGCCCGTGTAGAAAAGTTTGATTTTATTCCCTATTTTGGTCAAGATTTCAAATTTGAATTTGAATTTGAATTTTGTTGTGCCATAACGAATTCGGTAATTAGCATATGCAACTCAATGATCGTTTCGCAATTCTGCGCGATCAGTGTTGGCCAATACGATACATCGGCGATACATCGATTACGCCACAGCGATGAATCGTTATCGATCGCTCAATAAGAAAAAGAAGAGCGGTGCCAAGCGTCACGTTTTTGGCGCAAAGGAAAAAAATAATTGTGCGAAAAGCCTAAATTGGAATATAAGTTCCCGATACGTATTTTGTGTGACTGGTGTTTGCAATGTGAGTATGGAATTACCAATTCCAAATAGGTACTCATATTTTTGGTATTTTCTGCAGTGTACCGCACGAGTTGCCCAGCGGAGCCCTAGCGCTACTGCGCCCCTACTTTCCACTGCCGCGTGTTTGCTTGTGCAAATACCTTTGCGTTGCGACTAGTCCAGCCAGCGGAGCCCTAGCGCTACTGCGCCCATACGCTCTTGCTGCTTCGGACACTTGCGCAACGGCGCGCAAACCTTTGCACGGCGCGCACCCACTGGCGCGGCGCGTTTAGGTTTTTGCAACTGCGCGCTGACGCTGCTGCACCTATGCGCTACTGCAAGGAGCAGTGATATTTCTTAGGTGAGTCAATGAAAATTTTCGACTTGGCTGAACGAAAGGTGACACGTGCTTTACCCCCCCCTCTTGCCTATATAGATCAAAGACCACTTAGCGGCAGTTGCTCGACGGCTCAGTGAGCGTTGCCCGAGCTGGCGTTGTCGCCAAGGATCAACACAGGGACAATTAACACACCCCCACGAATCTACATAGGACCTTTTCACATTCGGACGGACCTAAGGAGCGCCTCACTCACATTTATAGGATTTAACCTCACACGTGGTTACACCCCTCCCCACTTGCACGTGTGAACACACACACACAACTCATACCCTCATACTTTAACAATCATTCACACCAGCCATATACAATCATTCACACCTTATTAATTTTCAATATTTAGTATTTTTATTTAAAATTATCATTTCTTTTGATTTAAATTCGGTTATATTTTCATTTTTAGTTTCTTGTTTATTATTTAAATTTTCTTTTGATTTTCATTTCCTTTTTGTAAATTCTTATTTGATTATTTTTCTGTTCTTCTATTTTGGTTCTTAATTCATACACACTCATTCATACTCACACGTACACTGACATTCATATTTTCAAATATCATATCAAAAATAAATACCATAGGGAAAGTGTATGATAGTCAGGAGTAATAAATATAGGACATAGAGTCTCGATATTGTGGCATGATTGATTGTTTACATTATTTTTGCAAGCGTTATTAGTTTTATACCCTAACAGCTGTTTCGTCGGGGCCCCTACGGATCACGGGTGAGTCGCAAAATAATAATAAACAAATATCGCAATATTTCGTTGTTCGAACGTCGGCGAGTGCAGACGTGTTTCTTTTTTTAGCTACGAATAGCAAGTTCTAAAACTACAACAGTATAGTGAAAGTTAAACACAAAGTGCAAAGTGCAGTTCGCACAACTAACAATTATTGACTATAGTAATTATTTACTAAAATAAATAATTATACCATATTGTAATATTTAGACTTAGAACAATGAATCAAAACGACATACGCACTCAGCGACAATGTGAACAAGATGAGCGCCGGCTCTCTTTACAACGCAACAATGCATACTTTTCTTTCGTCTCGCCGCAAATCGATGATCGAGCACTTTTGCCCTCAGTGAACGACAGACCGCGTTCTTGCTCTCCCTCTCTGCCTGCTTCGGCTCACAAGCCGTGGAGCGAAGAGACCGCCTCTCCTATCCCGCTCCCCTCGCAGCGCCAAACGACCATTCCGGGTTACTGTAACACTGCAATAACAAGTGCAGTGACCCCCCTAGCAACTGTCACTGCTACCACAACAACAACCTCGTCAGCGGCCCAACTAAGTATTGCTGTGCCAACTGTAAATAAGGCAGCAACACCGACCATTGGCAAAAACAATAATGCACGCAAAGAAGAACCAAAACAAAAGCAGAAGACGATTTCGGCTGTGCAGACTGGCATGGATCGCTACATCCAAATCAAGAGAAAACTCAGCCCGCAAAACAATAAGGCGGGTAATCAACCCAAAATCAATCGAGCCAACAACGGCAATGAAAACTCTGCAGTAAACAATTCAAACCGATATGCTATCTTGGCTGATTCTGCGACTGAACAACCGAACGAAACAACGGTAGGGGAACCAAAAAAGACCAGGCCTCCACCTATATTCATACGAGAACAGAGTACAAACGCACTTGTAAATAAACTCGTTGCATTGGTTGGTGACAGCAAATTCCACATTATCCCGCTCAAAAAAGGAAATATTCATGAAACAAAACTACAGATTCAAACAGAAGCAGACCACCGAATAGTGACTAAATACCTAAATGAAGCTGGTAAAAACTACTACACCTACCAATTAAAAAGTTGCAAAGGGCTACAGGTAGTACTTAAGGGCATTGAAGCAACAGTGACACCTGCCGAAATAATTGAGGCTCTGAAGGTCAAAAACTTTTCTGCAAAAACAGCTATTAATATTTTAAACAAAGACAAAGTTCCGCAGCCACTATTTAAAATTGAACTCGAACCAGAGGTCCAGGTACTAAAGAAAAACGAAGTGCATCCAATATACAATCTACAGTACTTGCTACATCGGAGGATCACCGTGGAGGAGCCGCACAAACGTATCAATCCAGTTCAATGTACTAATTGCCAAGAATACGGCCACACCAAGGCATACTGCACCCTTAAGTCCGTATGTGTTGTCTGTAGCGGACCTCACACTACCACTAACTGCCCCAAAAATAAGGAAGATAAGTCTGTGAAGAAATGCAGTAACTGCGGAGAAAAACATACTGCAAACTACAGAGGCTGTGTGGTTTACAAGGAATTGAAGAGCCGCCTGAACAAACGTATTGCCACAGCACCTACATACAACAAAGTCAATTTTTACTCTCCGCAACCGATGTTTCAACCACCTTTAACCGTCCCAAGCACTACTCCTAGAATTTCTTTCGCTAGCGCCTTAAAATCCGGACTAGAAGTCCCCGCCCCACCGACAAGAACTGCGCATTCCGAACATACATTGACAAATATCCAACAGACTCAACAAAGTGGCATCGAAGCTATGATGCTATCCCTACAACAAAGCATGAAAGACTTCATGACGTTCATGCAAAATACTTTGCAGGAGCTCATGAAAAACCAAAATATCCTGATACAACTTCTTGTATCTTCAAAATCCCCATAATGGCTTCCCTACGGATATCTCTGTGGAACGCAAATGGCGTTTCACGGTCATACACAAGAACTCACACAGTTCATTAACGAAAAAAACATCGACGTAATGCTACTATCAGAAACGCACCTCACAAATAAATACAATTTTCATATACCAGGATACTTGTTCTATGGTACAAATCATCCAGATGGTAAAGCTCATGGAGGCACTGGAATACTCATCAGAAATCGCATTAAACACCACCACTTAAACAATTTTGACAAAAACCACTTACAATCTACGTCCATAGCCTTACAACTCAACAATGGTTCAATGACTCTAGCCGCAGTCTACTGCCCACCACGCTTTCCAATCTCTGAGGATCAATTCATGGAATTCTTTAACACCCTAGGTGACAGATTCATCGCAGCGGGTGACTATAACGCGAAGCACACCCATTGGGGATCTCGACATGTGACGCCAAAGGGTAAGCAGTTGTACAATGCGCTTACGAAGCCGAAAAACAAGCTAGACTATGTATCCCCGGGTAGTCCTACATACTGGCCAGCAGACCCGAGAAAAATCCCAGACCTGATTGATTTTGCAATCACTAAGCAAGTCCTCCGCAACATGGTCTCCGCCGAAGCACTAGCAGATTTATCATCAGATCACTCACCTGTTCTACTAAATATGCTAAATCGCCCCCACATTGTCGACCCACCCTACAGACTCACAAATTTTAGAACAAACTGGCCAAGATATAAAAAGTTTGTCTGTTCACACATAGAACTAACGCCGGCATTATCTACTAAGGAGGATATAGACAAGTCAACGGACACTCTTGAAAATATTCTAGTTTCGGCTGCAAAGGCTTCAACCCCGCCAGTGACGTATGCAAAACCAAACTACATCAGAACTAACCGAGAAATCGAGCGGCTGGTATTAGATAAACGACGCCTACGAAGGGAGTGGCAGTCCAATAGATCACCAACTACAAAACACATGCTTAAAATAGCCACACGCAGGCTTACCAAAGCTCTTAAACAAGAGGAAGAAAACAGCCAACGTTTATATATCGAGCAACTCTCCCCCACCAGCACTAAGCACCCTTTGTGGAGAGCCCACAGAAACCTAAAGACTCCAATAGCGTCAATTATGCCACTACGAAGTCCCTCTGGCACCTGGTTTCGCAGTGATGAGGAAAGAGCCAGTGCTTTCGCTGACCATTTACAAAATTTATTCCGACCAAATCCCGCTACCAACTCATTTATTCTCCCTCCTTTAATAGCAGCAAATTTAGAACCTCAAGAACCTATTGAATTCCGACCATGTGAATTAGCAAAGGTTATCAAAGAGCAACTGAAGCCAAGAAAATCGCCTGGCTTCGACTTAATAACTCCAAAAATGCTCATTGAACTCCCAAAGTGTGCTATTCTGCACATCTGCTTGTTGTTCAACGCAATTGCCAAGCTTGGATACTTCCCCCAAAAATGGAAAAAGTCGACCATAGTAATGATTCCAAAGCCAGGAAAAGATAAAACGCAGCCATCATCATATAGACCGATAAGCTTACTAACCTGTCTCTCAAAGTTGTTTGAAAAAATGCTACTCCTGCGAATTAGCCCTTATCTTAAAATAAACAACACACTCCCAACACATCAATTTGGCTTCAGAGAAAAACATGGAACCATCGAACAGGTCAATCGAATCACGTCAGAAATTCGTACTGCTTTTGAACATCGAGAATATTGCACAGCCATTTTTCTAGACATCGCGCAGGCATTTGACAGAGTGTGGCTGGATGGACTTTTGTTTAAAATAATCAAGCTGTTGCCCCAAAGCACACATAAGCTCCTGAGGTCGTACCTATACAACAGAGTGTTTGCAATAAGATGCAATACAAGCACCTCACGTGATTGCGCAATCGAAGCTGGAGTGCCACAAGGCAGTGTCCTGGGTCCAATCCTATACACCCTGTACACGGCGGATTTCCCCACAGACTACGATCTAACAACCTCTACATTCGCTGATGATACCGCGATACTCAGTCGCTCCAAATGCCCAACAAAAGCCACGGCACTCCTATCCCGACACTTAACATCTGTAGAACGATGGCTTGCCGACTGGAGAATTTCAATAAATGTGCAAAAATGTAAGCAGGTTACCTTTACCTTAAACAAACAAACATGCCCACCACTGGTCCTGAATAACATATGCATTCCACAAGCCGACGAGGTAACATATCTGGGTGTTCATCTGGACAGGCGGCTGACTTGGCGCAAACATATAGAAGCCAAGACGATACATCTTAAACTTCAAGCAAGGAGCCTCCATTGGCTCATAAATGCTCGCTCTCCACTTAGTCTGGAGCTCAAAGCTCTTCTATACAACTCCGTCTTAAAACCTATCTGGACTTATGGCTCCGAGCTGTGGGGCAACGCATCCAGAAGTAACATAGACATTATTCAGCGAGCACAGTCAAGAATTCTGAGAACTATCACTGGAGCGCCGTGGTACCTTCGGAACGAAGACATACACAGAGACCTAAAAATCAAATTAGTAATCGAAGTAATAACTGAGAAGAAAATGAAATACCAAGGAAAGCTGACCACCCATTCAAATCCCCTCGCAAGAAAACTAATCCGAGTATGCAGTCAAAGCCGGCTGCGCCGCAACGACCTCCCAGCCCAGCAATAAACTTATTAGGGCATTAACCACAAACACTATCACTAAGTGAAAGTTAACTAAGCTAGATTAAGATTTGAATACTTATTGTTAGTCTCTTAAGGCAAAGGGAAGATTCAATAAATAATAGAAAGCAAAAAAAAAAAAAAAAAAAAAAATATCGCAATCCACAAAATAAACATAAATATCGAATATACCCTGAATATCGTATGAATATAACTATCGTATAAAGTAACTATCGGACAGACTTAAATATTTAAATGACATAAATATCGGATAAATATCGTATGAATATAAATATCGTCTACATATGAATATCGGTTAGACTCAAATATCGAGATGATATAAGTATCGAATAGACCCAAATAGCGAGAACACCTAAATATCGGACAACTATAGAGATGACATAAGTATCGGACAACTATCGAAGAACATAAATATCGGATACATTTAAATATATCGAATTAAAGTAACTATCGGACAGATCTAGATATCGAGTGAAATAATAAGTATCGTACAGAACCATGATTTAGATTAAGAAGATAAGAAAAATGAATCTATTAGAATAAGGGAACACTATTGCAGTAATATTTTGCAGTCATGCAGCATGAAGCTGATAAACTACCGAAATAAGGTTGATATTAAATATGATTAAAATGGAATAAATTTTCTTTTGAGGCACTAGGGAAGGGTAGCACAACAGCCTACCCATTTAGTATGGGAGGTTTAAATACTCATGCTACATGGTTGGGTGGGTGAAGAAGGAGAGCATCCCATCTGGCTTTCCGACTCGTTCATGTGTTAGGGATAGTCCGTCAGCTCATTTTGGCCTCCCTATGCCAGTCCCTTTCTTTTTTTCGTTCCCAAACCTGTCGATTATTTCTGATGACATCGATAACCGAACCTGCACACAAAACCCCGCCCATTTTCCCTGAGCTTAGCCGGCTGTACCACAGACAGGGTGTGCAGGGGACGTTACTGGACTTCGGTCGTCACAGAAATTGGCGCCCAACGTGGGGCAGAAGAAGAAGCTCTAACGTCACAGAAATTGGCGCCCAACGTGGGCCCGAAGAAGAAGCTCCTACGTAAGCAGAAGAAGAAGCTCCATTCGGCTATACCCTTTCATTCCTCATACCCCCTTTCCTCCTCCTCATCTTTCCCTTAGGATCCCAAAATCCATCCAATTTTTCGTTTAGATTCAGCCGATAGTCGTATGCAATCCGGAACAGCTGACTGTTCTGGTCATCATCGGAATCAGACCGATTGCGTATGGCTATCCCAGCTCGATAACATTCTCTATAGGAGGTTATCAGTGGCGTTCGTTGGTAGAATTTGGGTTGGGGAACTATCGAATTGGTTCAATTCGGTTCGATACCACATCCTAACTCCATCGAACAAACATCTCGACTCGTGATGGCTAAGATTGTTCGCGCTGGATGATTCGGCACGATCCTCGTCATTCGACTAGACATCCATAGTTATTTTTTTTATAGTAGTTACCGACTACGAGCTGTCTCTGGCACGTGATCAAATCACAAAACGCTGTTGTGTTACCTAACCTTAGGTAAGCCCTTTATTTTTCCGCTATTGATAATTTACCGCATAAATATACCGCATAATATCGTGTATTGCATTTGAGTCTGATTTAATTTAGTAACCTTTGTAAATGGCTGTTAGAAGGAGTTCCGAGAGGTTGGATAGTCTCCTGAACATTGCAGTGGTGTGTACCATCTGCAATGATACCAGCAAGGATACGGAGATTATCGAAACTCAATGTAGACATCAGTTTCATAAAGCGTGTCTATCCAGCTGGCTCGACTCCAACGAAACTTGTCCAATTTGCCGTCATCAGTGTTCCAAAGCCATACTGAATGCAGCAGTAGAGAGAAGGGTTGTGTCAAATCCACCGAGCGAGCCATCGTATGTTCCATCTGCGGGAGCTGTTCCAAAGGGTCGGATGCAAACGCGTTCCCAGGGGCGTGGCACTCCTCATTCTGGTGCAATGACCAGCCGAGGAAATCCTCGTCGTGAACCTAAGGCTCCGGAGTCTACTGTGGCGTCGGAAGACCGAATTAATCGGCTAATATCTGATTCCATGGACAGATATCGGGACAGTATGTCGACCATGATTTCAGAGCAAATCACATCAGCTTTGCGCAATCTGAGATTGCCCCCTTCCGCTCGAGAAACTCGAGACGATCATCGCTACGAAGATGAGAGCGATGTTTCACCGTCTTTGCGCCGTGCGAGTAACGCGACGAGGCGCGAGGATAGTTTCGGCGGAAGACCCTCCGGTATTCGGGTTACTCCGAACAATTCGGTGGTTGATCGTCCAGATAGGATCTCGAACACCATTTCTAACTGGCGCATCAAATTCACCGGATCACCGAACGACCTTCCACTCGAAGATTTTATCTTCCGAGTCAATTGCATGACATCTCAGAGTCTTAACGGGAATTTCGGGTTACTCTCTCAGTTTGCTCATCTCTTGTTGTCGGGGCCAGCACTTTCATTCTACTGGAGAGTGCATCGTACAGTTAGAGACCTGGACTGGTACGAATTATGCAGTCGCCTGCAGGAACGGTACCAGGACCAGAGGACCGACAGGGACATCAAGGATGCGATGCGCCGTCGTAAGCAGGGTAGCAACGAGAGCTTCGATGAGTTCTTGGATGCCATGCTCTCTATCGCTGATTCCTTGAGGGAACCTATGTCGGATAGCGAGATTGCAGTAGAGGTTCGCTACAACTTGCGCGCTGAGTTGCAGCATGAGTTGTTGCACATAGACACCTCTGACTTAGCCAGTTTGCGTAGGGAATGCCATCGACATGAAGAGTTTCTCCGCAGCATTCGTCCTCAGTATCGATCTGCTCTTAAGCGGAGTTTCGTGAATTCTCTTCAAGCTGAAGAGAAATCCGACTCGGAGACAGAGGAAGCACAGGAAGCAGTGGTCTGCGCAATACGCTCGTCCGACAATTCCAAATGTTGGAATTGCGAAGAACCAGGACACCGCTATCATGATTGTCAACCCAGACGTGTGTTTTGTTACGGTTGTGGGGCCGTAGACGTCTATAAACCAAACTGTGAGAAATGCAAGACAAAGTCGGAAAACTCGACACAGGATGTCCGCCGCTTTCAGAGAGGCGACGTCCGTCGTTAGTCTCGGTTTCTCCTGCTATCCTCAATCCTCCCAGCTTGACCATAACCCCTGATTTTACTGTTTCCCAGCCTTTCAAACCTTATCACGTACGTTTGCAAGAGTATTTGAAGCGGAGAGCTGAAATATTCAACGTAGACGCTACCATTTCAACTAGATCTCGATCTGGCGACGCATAAGGACCCTAAAACGGTACACCATTTCCTCAATTGTCCATCAGAGCGGTGACATACGTCCATTCACCCAAATTAACATTCAAAGCAAAGCTTATCTCGCTCTCCTCGATAGTGGAGCCAACAAGAGTGTCATTGGTGGCAAGCTAGCGCAAGAATTCGTCGACGAGGGTCTTGTATCTCACAAAACGAGAGGAGTAGTCCACACCGCGGACGGACAGACACAGGTGGTAGCAGGTCTGATTTCGGTTCCCCTGACGTACAATGGTGTAGAAAAGACTTTCGAATTTTTAGTCGTTCCAGCCATAAAACAGGATGTCATTTGTGGAATGGACTTTTGGAAACTATTTGATATTTCGATTGTTCCCGCAAACTCCATTAATGAGATCCTTAGCCAGACTGAACCCGATTCACTTGAGCTAGATCTGACCCGCTGTCAGAAGGCCCAATTGGATGCGGTAATAAACGTTTTTCCTTCCTTCGAGAAGAATGGTTTGGGGTTGACGACACTCATCCAGCATAATATCGACACTGCAGATGCTAAGCCGATAAAACAGAGGTTTTATCCGTTGTCCCCGGCGAAGGAAAGTCTCCTGTGTGCTGAGATTGATAAAATGCTGGCTATGGGTGTGATCGAGGAAGCTCCTAATTCGCCATGGTCTTCTCCAGTGACGTTGCATATCAAACCTGGCAAGGTTAGGTTCTGTTTGGATGCACGGAAGCTGAACGCAGTGACTGTCAGGGATGCGTATCCTATTCCGATCATGGATGGGCTCCTGAGCAGGCTCCCTCCAGTGCACTGCATCACCAAGATAGATCTGAAGGATGCATTTTGGCAGATTTGCTTGGATCAGGTTTCCCGCGCGAAGACAGCTTTTACGGTACCTAATCGACCCTTGTACCAGTTCAAACGAATGCCCTTCGGATTGACCAACGCTCCGCAGACGATGAGTCGCCTGATGGACATGGTGATTCCTTACCGACTGAAGTCGCACGTGTTAGTCTTGTAAGGAAGCTTTTCCAGGCTGGGGTAGACTCGCCCAGGGCCACTTTACAGAACATTTATAAAGTTCCGAGACCTGAGACGGAGAATGTGGCCTCTTTTAGGGCGGAAAAGTGCTTTCCTAGGATCTAGGGGGAGGGAATCGGACCACACCTCGGTGTATACCGAGTCCTTCTGGCTTAATGGCTAATTCAGCGGCTAGGCCGGCTGGCTAAGTGTTGGCGCTAATGTGGTAGTACTATGGTGTTTCAGCTGGTACCTCGCATCTACTTTCGCTGCTCAGTTGAACTTGGAGCCTGGTTATGCCCTCGGCGTCCAAGTTCACTGGCACGCGTCTGTTCCAAAAGTTCGGCGCTAAGTATGATGCGGTTAAATCCCTGCTTTCATACTTAGCGGAACTTTGGTACAGTTGTAGACGTCGATGCACCAGCCTCACACCTATAGGACCCCACCCCCCGCGCTTTTGCCTCGGTGCTTTTAACCTAGGCCTAGTGGCCAAGTAAGGACACCATATGTTGGTTTTGTTCTTAAATTTTCTTTATTTTTTTCTTTCAGTGCAACATTCTTTTCCCTACCTACACCGTAGCCTGCCCTGTCCTTTAGTTTAGAGATAACTTTTCCTAACAATAACTTATACTATCCTACGGCCTAGCATCATAGTCGTTTTCTTTCCCAAAGCAATATCCTATACTAACGCTGCGTCGCAGCCCTGATTATACAAAAAGAAACCACCAGGAAACTACGCTCACCAGAAATTTGTCCCGCTGGGGTCGTCACTGTCACTGTTGATGTCTCCGCGATGACGTCGTTCTACGGGAGTTTGCCGCTGTTGTTGTTGTTGCCGTGGCGTTGCTGGTTGATATCCGCTGTTGTTGTTGCTGTTGTTGTTGTTGCTGCCGTTGTCGTTGCTGCTATTCTCGTCGTTGACTTGCACTTTTTTCGGACTCTGGAGTTTCGCGCACTTGACCTACTAGGCTCTGCTGGATGACTGACTATCCTCTGCTCTCTCAGTCGTTGACCCGTCGTGATTTTGGCGCGTGTCGACGGACGCCACACTTGTCGCCGGCTTCCCTTTGTATCTTCTTTATTCTAATGCGCGTGCGCTCTCGGCTTGGCTCTCTCTTGACTTCGGCTGCGTGTGCGTGCGCTTCGCTTTTGGTGCGCTCTCTTGTCGTTCGCTGCTCCATTGCCGTTGTCGTTGCTCAGCTGCAGTCGCTTGTATACGAACTTTTTCCTCCGGGTGTGTGTTTATTTCGTTTGCGCCCGCGCTCTAGCTGTGCTTCTTGCTCTTTGCGCTTGCGCTCTTTTTCGTGCAAGCTGCGCTCTCTTTCGTGCAAGCTGCGCTCACGTTTCGTCGTGTGTGTGGCCGTTGCTTGCGCTCGCTCTGTGTGTGGTTCTCTTCCGTACGCGGCCGTTGCTTATGTTCGTTTTTGTGTTGGTTGCTCTCGTTCGGCTTGCACTTGTTTTGTGTGTGTGTGTGCGTGATCGTCGCTTACGTCTCGCTCTGTGCCTGGTCATCGCTCTCTTTGTTGTTTGCGCTTGTTTGGCTTGCGCTTGCTTTGTGTGTGTGCTCTCTCCGTTGTGTTTGCTCTCCCTGAGCTTGTGTGCGCTCTCCTTGAGCTACCCTATATTTTAATTACGCGGCCATGGTCTATGACCGACCTCATCGTACTTAGTACCTATTGCCTCCTTGGCGATTCCTAATCTAAAGTACCTTCGTGGTAATACTTAAACTAAATAACAAAAGAATAACAAAAAGTAAATAAATTTGTGGGCTCAAAAATGTGAGTCCTCACAGTCTATTTGGATGATCTCCTGGTGCTTTCCTCTAGTTTTGAGGAGTATCTCATTCATTTGACGGAGGTTGCGACTCAATTGCGTAAGGCTGGACTGACCATTAACGTCCAGAAGAGTCAGTTTTGCCTCAGGAAGGTTGATTACCTAGGATTCATCGTGGACGAGGGCACACTCCAAGTCAATCCCGACAAGGTTCGCGCTGTGAACGAGTTCCCTGTCCCAAAGACGCAAAAACAGCTTCGCAGATTTCTAGGGATGACCGGTTGGTATCAGCGTTTCCTTTCAAACTATTCCGCTGTGATTTTCTCGCTGACAGAGCTTCTAAGGGGCAAGGCATTTTTATGGAATGACCAAGCGCAGGAAGCCTTCGATAATATTAAAAGCAAACTGTGTTCCGCCTCGTTCTTAGTTCATCCGGACTATAATAAACCATTTGTACTGCAGTGTGATGCTTCTTTGCATGGTGTTGGTGCAGTCTTGGCGCAGTGCGATGAGTCTGGCTGTGAGCGTCCGATAGCTTATATGTCCAAGAAGCTGAATAAGGCTCAACGCAACTACACCGTGACAGAGCTAGAGTGCTTGGCTGTAGTTCTGGCCATAAAGAAGTTCCGCATGTACATCGAGGGTCATCCGTTTAAGGTGGTGACAGATCATGCTAGTCTGCGTTGGTTGATGAATCAGCCAGATCTCAGTGGTAGGCTTGCTCGTTGGGCGATCAAGCTGCAAGGGTTCTCCTTCGACATTGAACATCGCAAAGGTAGCGAAAATGTCGTCGCTGACGCATTGTCACGATCTTTTGAGAATACAGATGAATTGTGCGCCTTAGATTGCGAAATTCTTCCCGAGATCGACCTCAGTTCAAAAGCATTCAAGTCCGAGGAATACTGTTCGTTCAGAACAAAGTTCCTAACGGTCAACCTTCCGGATTTTAAGGTAATAGATGACTACATCTATCACCGTACGGAGTTCGCTGGTGGAGATGTCAGTTCAGATGACAGCTGGAAGCTGTTTGTTCCGGAATCCGTGCGGGAAGGCGTGATCAGATCCGCACACGACCAGCCTACTTCTGCCCATTGTGGCATGGCTAAGTGCGTTGAGCAGATCCGCCGAAGACTCTTCTGGCCAGGCATGGTGGTGAACGTCAGAGACTACATCCGGAACTGCGAGGTTTGTCAGACGACGAAGTACCCGACCAGTGCACTCAAGCCTCCAATGGGTGCTCGAGTAGTCACTGAACGACCGTTCCAGCGTCTCTATATCGACTTTATCGGTCCGTTTCCGCGTTCGAAGAAGGGGAACATAGGGATTTTCATCATCCTAGATCATTTCTCCAAATTTACGTTCCTGAAGGCGGTTCGGAAATTCACAACGAAGGTGGTAGTAGACGTTCTGCAGGAGGAAGTCTTTTCGTGCTTCGGAGTTCCAGAGGTAGTCGTGAGCGATAATGGCACTCAGTTTAAAAGCCATGAGTTCACGACTTTCCTTTCGAAATACGGAGTTCGACACGTCTTCACGGGTGCATATGCTCCTCAGTCAAACGCTGCCGAACGAGTCAATCGATCTATTAACGCCGCACTTAGAGCATATGTGCAGGGTGACCAACGGGAGTGGGATGTGGTTATTAGCTACATTAACTGTTCGTTACGCAAGTCATGGCATCAATCTCTGGGCATGTCGCCGTACTTCGTAGTCTTCGGACAGCACATGATTTCGCATGGAAGCGACTACCAAGTGCTGAAGAATCTCAGCATGCTTGGCGATTCAAGTGCAAATGTACCAAGAGCAGACAAGATCGAGCTGATTCGGTCAAAGATTGACGCAAATTTCCTCAAGGCATACGAGCGGAACAAACATAGCTATGATTTAAGAGCTAAACCACGCACCTTTGATGTGGGCCAGATAGTGATCAAGCGCCACTTCGCCTTAAGCAACGCCGGAATTAAACTTGTGCTGTGAGGCCCGTGTAGAAAAGTTTGATTTTATTCCCTATTTTGGTCAAAATTTCAAATTTGAATTTGAATTTGAATTTTGTTGTGCCATAACGAATTCGGTAATTAGCATATGCAACTCAATGATCGTTTCGCAATTCTGCGCGATCAGTGTTGGCCAATACGATACATCGGCGATACATCGATTACGCCACAGCGATGAATCGTTATCGATCGCTCAATAAGAAAAAGAAGAGCGGTGCCAAGCGTCACGTTTTTGGCGCAAAGGAAAAAAATAATTGTGCGAAAAGCCTAAATTGGAATATAAGTTCCCGATACGTATTTTGTGTGACTGGTGTTTGCAATGTGAGTATGGAATTACCAATTCCAAATAGGTACTCATATTTTTGGTATTTTCTGCAGTGTACCGCACGAGTTGCCCAGCGGAGCCCTAGCGCTACTGCGCCCCTACTTTCCACTGCCGCGTGTTTGCTTGTGCAAATACCTTTGCGTTGCGACTAGTCCAGCCAGCGGAGCCCTAGCGCTACTGCGCCCATACGCTCTTGCTGCTTCGGACACTTGCGCAACGGCGCGTTTAGGTTTTTGCAACTGCGCGCTGACGCTGCTGCACCTATACGCTACTGCAAGGAGCAGTGATATTTCTTCGGTGAGTCAATGAAAATTTTCGACTTGGCTGAACGAAAGGTGACACGTGCTTTACCCCCCCCTCTTGCCTATATAGATCAAAGACCACTTAGCGGCAGTTGCTCGACGGCTCAGTGAGCGTTGCCCGAGCTGGCGTTGTCGCCAAGGATCAACACAGGGACAATTAACACACCCCCACGAATCTACATAGGACCTTTTCACATTCGGACGGACCTAAGGAGCGCCTCACTCACATTTATAGGATTTAACCTCACACGTGGTTACACCCCTCCCCACTTGAACGTGTGAACACACACACGCAACTCATACCCTCACACTTTAACAATCATTCACACCAGCCATATACAATCATTCACACCTTATTAATTTTCAATATTTAGTATTTTTATTTAAAATTATCATTTCTTTTGATTTAAATTCGGTTATATTTTCATTTTTAGTTTCTTGTTTATTATTTAAATTTTCTTTTGATTTTCATTTCCTTTTTGTAAATTCTTATTTGATTATTTTTCTGTTCTTCTATTTTGGTTCTTAATTCATACACACTCATTCATACTCACACGTACACTGATATTCATATTTTCAAATATCATATCAAATGTAAATACCATAGGGAAAGTGTATGATAGTCAGGAGTAATAAATATAGGACATAGAGTCTCGATATTGTGGCATGATTGATTGTTTACATTATTTTTGCAAGCGTTATTAGTTTTATACCCTAACAGCTGTTTCGTCGGGGCCCCTACGGATCACGGGTGAGTCGCAAAATAATAATAAACAAATATCGCAATCCACAAAATAAACATAAATATCGAATATACCCTGAATATCGTATGAATATAACTATCGTATAAAGTAACTATCGGACAGACTTAAATATTTAAATGACATAAATATCGGATAAATATCGTATGAATATAAATATCGTCTACATATGAATATCGGTTAGACTCAAATATCGAGATGATATAAGTATCGAATAGACCCAAATAGCGAGAACACCTAAATATCGGACAACTATAGAGATGACATAAGTATCGGACAACTATCGAAGAACATAAATATCGGATACATTTAAATATATCGAATTAAAGTAACTATCGGACAGATCTAGATATCGAGTGAAATAATAAGTATCGTACAGAACCATGATTTAGATTAAGAAGATAAGAAAAATGAATCTATTAGAATAAGGGAACACTATTGCAGTAATATTTTGCAGTCATGCAGCATGAAGCTGATAAACTACCGAAATAAGGTTGATATTAAATATGATTAAAATGGAATAAATTTTCTTTTGAGGCACTAGGGAAGGGTAGCACAACAGCCTACCCATTTAGTATGGGAGGTTTAAATACTCATGCTACATGGTTGGGTGGGTGAAGAAGGAGAGCATCCCATCTGGCTTTCCGACTCGTTCATGTGTTAGGGATAGTCCGTCAGCTCATTTTGGCCTCCCTATGCCAGTCCCTTTCTTTTTTTCGTTCCTAAACCTGTCGATTATTTCTGATGACATCGATAACCGAACCTGCACACAAAACCCCGCCCATTTTCCCTGAGCTTAGCCGGCTGTACCACAGACAGGGTGTGCAGGGGACGTTACTGGAGTTCGGTCGTCACAAAGTCATTTACCACATCCAATGTCGAAATAACTGATGGTTTTGTTTATCGGCGTGCTGAACATGCGCCGGAGGATCAAATAGCGGACGATGTTATTTGGAAGCTTTGGATACCGAAGGAATTAGTTCCGGAAGTGTTACAAATGGCCCATAACGACGTGTTAGCTGCCCATGGTGGTATTAACAAAACTCTTGAACGAATTCGACGGTATTATTTCTGGCCGAATCTCGTAGCAGACGTGCGTAGGTATGTGAACGAGTGCGACATCTGTAAAAGCACGAAACATCCTAATGTTACTCTAAGTCCATCACTGACTAGGGCAACAGAAAGCCAAAGATTCTTCCAGCGATTGTATGTCGACTACTTAGGCCCATATCCGCGTTCCAAGTCCGGAAATATTGGTATATTTATAGGGCTTGACCATTTTACGAAATTTCCCTTCCTTAAAAAGTTTTCAGTTGATGCTATTTTACCATACGTCGAAGAAGAATTGTTCCATTGCTTTGGAGTCCCAGAAATTCTTATATCTGATAATGGGGTTCAATTCAAATCACATGCCTTCAACAATTTGTTGCAGAAGTATCACGTGCAACATGCGTATACGGCATCCTATGCTCCTCAGGGAAACGCCTCAGAGCGAGTCAATAGGTCAGTGATTGCTGCTATAAAAGCGTACATAAACCCAAATCAAAGCAACTGGGATGAAAATCTTAGCAGTATATGCTGCTCATTACGATCGAGTTTTCACACAGCGGTGAATAACACGCCGTATCGGTTGGTGTTTGGGCAACACATGATGACGAATGGTAGAAACTATGAGCTGTAAGGAAGCTTTTCCAGGCTGGGGTAGACTCAGTCTCGCCCAGGGCCACTTTACAGAACATTTATAAAGTTCCGAGACCTGAGACGGAGAATGTGGCCTCTTTTAGGGCGGAAAAGTGATTTCCTAGGATCTAGGGGAAGGGAATCGGACCACACCTCGGTGTACACCGAGTCCTGCTGGCTTAATGGCTAATTCAGCGGTTAGGCCGGCTGGCTAGTGTTGGTGCTAATGTGGTAGTCCTATAGTGTCTACTTTCGCTGCTCAGTTGAGCTTGGAGCCTGGTTAAGCCCTAGGCGTCCAAGTTCACTGACATGCGTCTGTCCCAAAAGTTCGGCGATAAGTATGATGCGGTTAAATCCCTGCTTTCATACTTAGCGGAACTTAGGTACAGTTGTAGACGTCGATGCACCAGCCTCACACATATAGGACCCCCCGCGCTTTTGCCTCGGTGCTTTTACTCTAGTCCTAGTGCTAAGTAAGAACACCATATGTTGTTTTGTTCTTAAATTTATTTATTCCTTTCCGCGAAAGCATTTCCCTACCTACACCATAGCCTGCTCTGTTCTTTGCTCACCCCCGATTCTCTGTTGTCGATCTGTCCTGGTCTAGCGACGGTTCTTCTGCGGTAGCGGCATTGTTGTTTTGCTGTCTTCCTGCGTAGCGCTGCGTTCCTCCTGTGACTTCTCGTTGGCGGCCCTGTGGTTGTTGTTGTTGTCTTCCTGCGCTGACACGAACGAGGATCACTGGCACTTTTATTATTTATCGCCTAAGCACGTTCGCCCGGCTCGCTGGTCTTATCCGAACTGTCCTTCTTGCTCCTAATGCAAAGTTCTCCTCCTCTGCCGTCGACGTCGCTCGGCTTAGATTTGCCCGTGTTTGGTTGATTGTGCGAAATTTTCTCCCAAGGTGTGTGTTTATTTCCTGCGTGTATGTGTGTGTGTGTTTGAGTTTCGCTTTCGGTGCGCTCTCTTGTCGCCCGCCGCTCAGTTGCCGTTGTCGTCGCTCAGCTGCACTCGCTTGTGTACGAACTTTTTCATCCGGGTGTATATTTATTCCGTTTGCGCTCGCGCTCTAGCTGTGCTTCTTGCTCTTTGCGCTTGCGCTCTCTTTCGTGCAAGCTGCGCTCACGTTTTATTGTGTGCGTGGCCGTTGCTTGCGCTCGCTCTGTGTGGGTGCGTTCTCTTCCGTGCATGTGATCGTCGCTTATGTTTCGCTCTGTGCCTGGTCATCGCTCTCTTTATTGCTTGCGTTCGCTCGGCTTGCACTTGCTTTGTGTGTACTCTCCCTACTGCATGCCCTATTGCCAATTTGCCTATGCTTGCTAAGCTAAGTACATTCGTGGTAATACTTATAATTACTAATACCTTCGTGGTAGACTAATACTAATATTAAAGTTATTGTGGGGCTCGAAATACGAGTCCTCACACCCCCCCTTACTTCACCAGCGCTGCCGGACGGAGACGAGTCCTCCTCGACCGATGACTTGTTCGTTGTATCCTGTGCGTATGGCCTTGTTGTCTGCTGCTGGTCGTGCCTCTCTGATCGTTGTATCCTGGTATCCTTGCTCGTTGTAACCTTGCTCGTTGTATCCTTGCGTGTGTCCTCGTTGCCTGCTGCTGGTTGTGCCTCTCTGATCGTTGTATCCTGTGTGTGTTATGATCCTTGCTCGTTGTATCGTGTGCGTGTGTCCTTGTTGTCTGCTGCTGGTCGTGCCTCTCTGATCGTTGTATCCTGGTATCCTTGCTCGTTGTAACCTTGCTCGTTGTATCCTTGCGTGTGTCCTCGTTGCCTGCTGCTGGTTGTGCCTCTCTGATCGTTGTATCCTGTGTGTGTTATGATCCTTGCTCGTTGTATCGTGTGCGTGTGTCCTTGTTGTCTGCTGCTGGTCGTGCCTCTCTGATCGTCGTATCCTGTGCGTGTTATAATCCTTGCTCATTGTATCCTGTGCGTATGTCCTTGTTGCCTGCTGCTGGTCGTTGATCCTGGCCGGGTATCCTTGCTCGTTGTCATTTTTTTTGAAAAAAAAATTTTTATTGTTCCCTGATGGTGTTCACTGGATCGCTGCTGGAGACTGAGTGCCGCTGATCGTTGTATCCTTGTTCGTTGTATCCTTGCTCGTGTATCTTTGCTCGTTGATCCTGGTTGTCTGCTGCTGGTCGTGCCTCTCTGATCGTTGTATCCTTGCTCATGTATCTTTGCTCGTTGATCCGGGTTTTCTGCTGCTGGTCGTGCCTCTCTGATCGTTGTATCCTTGTTCGTTGTATCCTTGCTCGTGTATCTTGGCTGGTTGATCCTGGTTGTCTGCTGCTGGTCGTTAATCCTGGCCGGGTATCCTTGTTCGTTGTCCTTGTTGTCTAGCACTTCTCTTTTTTTTTTATTTAAAACTTTTTGTTCCTTGGAGATGTTCCCTTGATCGCTGCTGGAGACTGAGTGCTTTCTCTGCGCCGGCGGTCGGCCTTATATACGCTGGCCGACCGCATCGAACCGTTATGCTCGGCCTCGGGTCCCGTTATGTTTTCGGGCGGCCCGAACGCACGAGTCCCGCAGACCGCCGTTACGCCCTTGTTGTTGTTGTTGTTGTTCTCGCTGGAAGAACGATGATCTGCGCTGTCCTGTCGTGTCCGAGTTCCTTTGCGTCCCCCTAACCAACTCCTTGATGATCCTTTTGTACTCCATTCTCGTGTGTTCTTCCTGTGTTTTGGTTTCACGTTACCCTGACCCCCCGTTTGGGCCCTATTCTTATGAAAAAAACTATCGTCGGTTTGTACCGACGCTCTGACTCACTTTTCGCGCTCCTGTCGTGGTTCTTTAGGCCACTAAGGACACAATTCCCCCTCTCGTCTCAGGTCCCTGCTCGGGCGCCATCTGTAAGGAAGCTTTTCCAGGCTGGGGTAGACTCAGTCTCGCCCAGGGCCACTTTACAGAACATTTATAAAGTTCCGAGACCTGAGACGGAGAATGTGGCCTCTTTTAGGGCGGAAAAGTGATTTCCTAGGATCTAGGGGAAGGGAATCGGACCACACCTCGGTGTACACCGAGTCCTGCTGGCTTAATGGCTAATTCAGCGGTTAGGCCGGCTGGCTAGTGTTGGTGCTAATGTGGTAGTCCTATAGTGTTGCAGCTGGTACCTCGCATCTACTTTCGCTGCTCAGTTGAGCTTGGAGCCTGGTTAAGCCCTAGGCGTCCAAGTTCACTGACATGCGTCTGTCCCAAAAGTTCGGCGATAAGTATGATGCGGTTAAATCCCTGCTTTCATACTTAGCGGAACTTAGGTACAGTTGTAGACGTCGATGCACCAGCCTCACACATATAGCGCTTTTGCCTCGGTGCTTTTACTCTAGTCCTAGTGCTAAGTAAGAACACCATATGTTGTTTTGTTCTTAAATTTATTTATTCCTTTCCGCGAAAGCATTTCCCTACCTACACCGTAGCCTGCTCTGTTCTTTGCTCACCCCCGATTCTCTGTTGTCGATCTGTCCTGGTCTAGCGACGGTTCTTCTGCGGTAGCGGCATTGTTGTTTTGCTGTCTTCCTGCGTAGCGCTGCGTTCCTCCTGTGACTTCTCGTTGGCGGCCCTGTGGTTGTTGTTGTTGTCTTCCTGCGCTGACACGAACGAGGATCACTGGCACTTTTATTATTTATCGCCTAAGCACGTTCGCCCGGCTCGCTGGTCTTATCCGAACTGTCCTTCTTGCTCCTAATGCAAAGTTCTCCTCCTCTGCCGTCGACGTCGCTCGGCTTAGATTTGCCCGTGTTTGGTTGATTGTGCGAAATTTTCTCCCAAGGTGTGTGTTTATTTCCTGCGTGTATGTGTGTGTGTGTTTGAGTTTCGCTTTCGGTGCGCTCTCTTGTCGCCCGCCGCTCAGTTGCCGTTGTCGTCGCTCAGCTGCACTCGCTTGTGTACGAACTTTTTCATCCGGGTGTATATTTATTCCGTTTGCGCTCGCGCTCTAGCTGTGCTTCTTGCTCTTTGCGCTTGCGCTCTCTTTCGTGCAAGCTGCGCTCACGTTTTATTGTGTGCGTGGCCGTTGCTTGCGCTCGCTCTGTGTGGGTGCGTTCTCTTCCGTGCATGTGATCGTCGCTTATGTTTCGCTCTGTGCCTGGTCATCGCTCTCTTTATTGCTTGCGTTCGCTCGGCTTGCACTTGCTTTGTGTGTACTCTCCCTACTGCATGCCCTATTGCCAATTTGCCTATGCTTGCTAAGCTAAGTACATTCGTGGTAATACTTATAATTACTAATACCTTCGTGGTAGACTAATACTAATATTAAAGTTATTGTGGGGCTCGAAATACGAGTCCTCACAGAGCTATTGAGACGATTAAATCTACTCGAAGATCGATCACTTTCGTTCGATAAAGACGATTCGATAGACATAATGCGAGATCAAGCTGCACGTAGCATGCAAAAACAGCATACGCGCAATGAAGCGACGTATAGCATGCGCAGTCGCGAGGTTTCCTTTAAAGACAGAGTAACTTCGCCAAAGGCTTTTGTGCGAAGCTAGCTCCTTCCTTTATAAAGGCTCGTATTAAAAAGAAGCTAGGGTCCGCATATTATGAGGTTGAGGATATGCAGGGTAATTGCGTGGGTAAATATCATGAAAAGAACCTCAAACAATAAAGCACCAGTTCCAAGCGTAAATCATCCTTGATGTCCCCACCAAGTCTGATTTTAGTCGGATGGATTTGTAGTGGCGCCTGTCACTGGGTTATTTTATGCTTAAACGTCGATATAACGTAACGAGTAAATTCGACCTAAAAGTAGGCAATGAAAAATTTTGAGGTTCAAAAGCGCCATCTATGATCAGGAATATGAAATATGGTACGATCGGATATTAGCGCCATCTGTTGGTGATATAGCACTAGTTCCAATAAATAAATGCAATTATCTGCAATCGAATTGCATCAGTAACTAGGTCAAGGCCAATCGACTATCGACCACGGTGACTGTCTTTGGTCTCTTCTTCTTTGCTCTGACCAAGACGCCGGACGTGCGCTCCCGCTGAAAAAAAAAAAGACTTTTTCAAGCGTGAAAAAAATATATTTTTGGCACATGCTGCGTAAAAATTGTTTTTGAAAATAAATAACTTGTAAGTACGCTTCCGCATAATTTATTATATAAATTCTAAAAAGTGAATTTAAATAAATTCTTAGGATGCCGAATATTTTTCTGGAGTAAGAAAAATTAGCAAAAACGTGACTAGAACCCCAACTTTGGTGCCAGACCAGGTAAATATTTTCTTTAATGTCAAGAAAATAGTTTTCTGCAGAATCTAATAATTAATTAATCCTTAGATTCTGGGTGCTTATATATACCTAGTTAAAATAGGTGATATTTAACTTTGGCCATAATTTTCACGTTTGGGTGCACCGGCACTTAGGTGTCCATCGGAGCCCGACTTTTTCCCCAGCTGCTCCAAGCTATAAGGAAGCTATCACCAATGCTGGAGACATATAACTAAATGATTAAAAGTGCATCTACTCCCAAAATTTAAAGCCAAGGGCAAACTACCACCATTTATTAAAATCAAACTTATAAAGAAAAAATGACAAACTAAAAAAGACACGTGTTCGGAAGAAAATGAAAAGAATCAAAGATAATGAAAATACATAAAGTGAATAGAATATAACTATACATTGAAAAAAAAACCACAAAACTAAGTTCGTAATTATGAGTGCAGTTTAAATATTAATTGACCTAGAGATATTTCATAACCAAAGTGGCGCGATGCTACAGAAAAAATATTGTTACAAATTGTTAAAGGTTTACTTTAAGGTTAGGTTGAAAAGGTGTCATAATCGAAATGCTCGTGGTGTGAAAAATTAATAACTTTGATTTTCTTTTGATTAAGTACCCCCTTTTAGTATCTTAATAAATTTTAAAAATAATATTAGGACTTTATAATGATTGCCACATCGACCCTCGAAAACTTTTATTTTTAATAAGTGAATTTAAAACTAGACAAAAAAAAAAAAACTAAACACATTAAATCATCAAATAAATATGGCACATCTACAAAACGAAAGATCTTTCGTCGTGGGATACAAACAACTGTAAGTGACAAACATGTACATATACCTACTGTTATCATGGTAGTGTTTTCCTTTTGTATTTTATTTTTAATTTCACGTAAAGTAAAAGTTTGCTAATAATAGATGTGTTCTTCGAAACCATTGCAAGCATAATTAATTAATCAATTATTATTTCTTACAGCCACGTGCATTTCAGTTTACCCACACCTACTTATCTATAGGGACCCGAAAAATAATCCTATATAAAATGATAGAGCACTATCTATAGATTCCGTTTTTTTTTTAAGTGCTACAAATTAAAAATTAAAATAATCTTGAAAATAAATATTCCGAAAATCCATAATGAATATGGTAGTTTTCAAATTCCTAACTAAAGAATAAATAAGAAATAGTATAGCTAGAATAGTTAAATAAAAACGAAAGTAATAATGAAGTTTACCTTAAATAGGAGTTTTAGTGTTAAGCAATAAAAGTTATAATGAATCTTAACTAAAGCTTAATTGTTTCCGGGAGTCATGGGCGACGGAAGTGATGAAATGTATTAAACTTTAGGTAGCCACAAGGGATCGCCACTTATACATTTGCACCTGGCGATCATGGAAGGGTGGGGATATGGCCTCTCCAAACATTGGAGGAAGCCTAAAAGGCTGCTTTACTTTTTTTGTTCTTGTGTAACTGACTGACCTGTCTCTTTTCCCTATTTGTCCTTCTGATCATATTTAGTTGTCTGGCGATATAGCACGCGAATTTCTTTTATTTGTATTTATATTGTCGTGAGCACAGTTGTTGCGGTTTTCGTGTGAACCCCCCCATTGCCGACACATCTGAGCCGGATTCCAGCGCGTGCTAGCGACCCAACAATACCCTAACATCCGCTCAACAGTAATGCAAGGAATTTCAATTCGTTGTATGCTACACTTTGGCTGCGGCATCAAAGACTAGACGGATTTTTCCCGGCTTGTTTGGGTTCTCGACCCCGAAATGCGGAAGGTACCATACCTTGCTGCTGTTCGTGCGGGTTTCTTCCTGCGGCTCTAGTCGTCGTGCATATCCCTTCTTGATATAGTCGTCCATAATTCCATTGTAGGCCCGCGCGAAGACCTCGTCGCGCTTCATTTTCCGTTTAATGTTGACAAGTCTCTTGAGTGCCATGTTGTAGCTGTCTGGCAGTTTAATCTCGTCGTCTTTCCATAGCAGACCAGTCTGGTATCGTTAGCCTACTCGTTTAGTCGTGTCCTCCAAGATGCTTAAGGCTCGCACATCGTCACCAGCTGCGACTGGCGGTGCAAGCTTTACTCCAAAATTCTCGATTTCGAAGTAATCGCTGACCATCTTGCCTAGAAGATTATCGTGTGACATGGCTAAAAGGCACGATCTCGATACCGGTGGGCTGGCATTCCCTTTTACCGGTCCGTACACCACCCATCCAAGTTTGGTGGCGGCTGCATATGGTGCTCCTGTTCCAAAGCTTCTGGTTCTCAGTGGAATACCCAAATGTGCGTGATCTAAGCCGATCAAGATCCTCGGCGCTGCATCGAAGTACGGTTTAACTGGTAAGCGCGCATTTGCCTTCCTTGCCTTAACATCCTCCCGACACAAGCTTTGCATCGGAAGATTTAAATTCGATACAGCGAACACATTTCGTAGGCCATGGCGCTTGATTTGCCCGTACCACTTATCTGCAGGCTGACTACCGTTGTGTGATCTCTTGCGGATTTGCCACCAAACCACTGCACGTTGAGCTGTCGACTCTCTCCCTTTAGGTTCAGGCTCTGGATGATATCGTCGTCAATAAGCGTTACAGACGATCCTTCATCGAGCAGCGCGTATGTGTCCACTTGCTTATTCCTCCCGTACAATGTCACGGGCAAAATCCGGAATAGCAGGTGACCTCCATTCGAATCGACGCAGCTAAGGTTTCGGTGTGGCAATTCCTGACCATCCTCGGCTTGTCCTGCTTCTAGCGTGGCAGACGTTGACGTAAAAGGATTACGTCGGCGCTGGCTGACGTCCCTTTGCATCTCCAGATCTCGAGTGCTCCTATTCTCCCTCAAGTGGTCGCCATTCGACTGTGGTGGCCTGGGATTTCCGATTCTGTCGTGCAGCAGGTAGTGATGCCTTCTTTGGCATCCGTTGACGCTGCATTTGCTGCCCTTCTTGCAGAATCGGGCCATGTGTCCACTCTCCAAGCACGAGAAGCAGATCCTATGCTTCCTTGCTAGCTCGGTTCTCGCTGCCGGAAGCGCATGATTAAATTCCTCGCAGTCTTTGATCCCATGCTGCCCCTCACATATTGGACAACATTTGTGGGAGTCAGTATCGTTTCCGTCCAGATGACTTGTGCTTGCGTGCAATAGTCTTCGCTTCGGATCCTTACTTGCGGAATCCGTGACAATGCATATCAATTTAGCGAGCTCGTGTAGCCATTCGCTAAGATGCACCACTGTTGGATATGGTTCTATCGTAGCCGCATGCTTCGCCCAGTCCAACCTCTTGCTTATGGGCAACTTGGCGATCAGCTCCTCCATCAGGGTAGGATTTCCTAAATGCTGAATGCCGTTCTTCGTTGACTTCAAAAACGCAGCGAAATTGCTCACCCTTGTGGCGAACGGCACAATCCTGGCTATGTTCTGTTCTGAGATTGACAGCACATCTCGCACACTCTCCAGTTGGCTTCGGATTAGTTGCTCCGGGCGTCCATACCGAAATCGAAGCTGCTCCATAACTGCTTGCACGTTGTTCGGGTGGATGAGCAGCGCCTTTACTGCTGCTCGTGCCTTACCCTTCAAAGCCTTCACTAGCCTTTGATTGTTCTCCAAAGCTGTACACTGATATGCCTCCGTCGTCTCCGTAAACGCGCACTGGAATATTGGCCATTCCTCAGGCTGACCTTCGAACTCTGGAAGATCAGGCAGTCTACGTGGCGTCCATCCGTTTGGTATACTCGCCGATGCTGTCCCGTATGACCCAGGCGTAGTAACCACTAAGCTGCGTTGTGGCTCCCGTAGTGCATGAACATAACCTAGTTCTGGCTGCACCGTGAACGTAGCGTAGCAAGGCGGAGATAGGCTTACTGTTGTACAGTTATTGTTCCGTGTGACTTGTTTCCCACTAGTTCCACTCAGTTGTGTCTGCAAGTTTGCACTCAATTGTGCGGGCAACTGTTCATTCAAAGATGGCGTCACATCGTGTTCCCATTGCAGATTTTCACTCAATATCTGCGTCGTCGCTTCACTCATAGCTGACGACATTTCACTCATACTTAACGGTGTATTCGCCGCACCGTTACCGTTACCGCTCAACCCGATTCCAACGGGATTCCTTGCGGTCTCTGCTTGCCCTTCATTTGCCCTTGCCTTGGATAGTTCCCTTTCTAAGGTTGCGATTCTTTCCAGTAGATTCGCCACCTCTTCCATTGCCGCTTTGCCGTGTATAAAAGGAACGTTATCGACCCTTCTATTGCCGCTTTGCCGTGTATAAAAGGAACGTTATCGACCCTTCTATTGCCGCTTTGCCGTGTATAAAAGGAACGTTATCGACCCTTCTATTGCCGCTTTGCCGTGTATAAAAGGAACGTTATCGACCCTTCTATTGCCGCTTTGCCGTGTATAAAAGGAACGTTATCGACCCTTCTATTGCCGCTTTGCCGTGTATAAAAGGAACGTTATCGACCCTTCCATTGCCGCTTTGCCGTGTATAAAAGGAACGTTATCGACCCTTCTATTGCCGCTTTGCCGTGTATAAAAGGAACGTTATCGACCCTTCTATTGCCGCTTTGCCGTGTATAAAAGGAACGTTATCGACCCTTCTATTGCCGCTTTGCCGTGTATAAAAGGAACGTTTTCGACCCTTCCATTGCCGCTTTGTCGTGTATTAAAGGGACGTTATCGACCCTTCTATTGCCGCGTTGCCGTGTATAAAAGGAACGTTATCGACCCTTCTATTGCCGCTTTGCGTGTATAACAGGGACGTTATCGACCCTTCTATTGCCGCGTTGCCGTGTATAAAAGGAACGTTATCGACCCTTCCATTGCCGCTTTGCCGTGTATAAAAGGAACTTTATCCAGCCTTCCATTGCCGCTTTGCCGTGTATAAAAGGAACGTTATCGACCCTTCTATTGCCGCTTTGCCGTGTATAAAAGGAACGTTATCGACCCTTCCATTGCCGCTTTGCGTGTATAACAGGAACGTTATCGACCCTTCTATTGCCGCTTTGCCGTGTATAAAAGGAACGTTATCGACCCTTCTATTGCCGCTTTGCTGTGTATAAAAGGAACGTTATCGACCCTTCCATTTCCGCTTTGTCGTGTATTAAAGGGACGTTATCGACCCTTCTATTGCCGCTTCGTCATATATAAAAGGAACGTTATCGACCCTCCCATTGCCGCTTTGCCTTGTATAAAAGGAACGTTATCGACCCTTCCATTGCCGCTTTGCCGTGTATAAAAGGAACGTTATTGATTGTGGTGGCGGCAATGATTTTTCTTCCTTCTGGGGGGGATCGTAGATTTTGGGGTGTGATGCTGAAAACGGAAACACTAAAATCCGACGCGAAAACAATTCGGGCAAAAAATACAATTCGGGGCGCGTGGCGTTCACTTCACTTTATTGTTTCAACTGGTATTTACATAGGTAAAAGGAAGACTTAAAAACTAACTTAACATATGTCTGTTGGATAAAAGAGCGCGAGAGCCCTCGGTAACTCTCTCACTGTTTACGCCGATATGCTGCCTACTTTTCGGCGGCGAGTTTCGGCGTAAACATCCCGCCGGGGGGTTGCAATACTATTGCAAATATGAGGATGGAGACGGGATCTTTTGAATGCCGCTGGAGGGGCGCTGGCGGACTATGTCTTGAAGACACCGGAAAGTACCCAGCCGAACAGAGTGTTCTGGGCCAACGGTAGTCCACCGTGGGATGGAACCAGCCCTGGAAGGAGTATGTCTCCATAGACGTCGGCCCCCAGAACAATGGAGACTCTGCTTGGCACATGGCATCGAGAGTCCGCCAGCGTAATGCCTGGATAGCTGGATTGGAGTTCCTTATTGACCTTTTGTGCCGGAGTCCTGATCTGCACATCTTCCATCTTCAGAGTCACTATGGTGGAGAACTCTGGCGACGCCCTTGACCTGAACAAGGCGCGGCAAAACCCATTTTCGGCGGAAAGGCCGAAGGCCTGTGCCAATGAGGTGGGCATGCGGCTGTGTGGACTGCACGCGTCCAACAGCACACGCACCTCGAAAATTTTGCCGTCCGTGTCCAGGTTTACTATGGCGGTCGGCATCATGCTGATCGCCACAGAACGGGATGTCGCCAGGGACTCCGAAGGTGGAAGAGGCGTCACGGTTGGCGAGGTTGCCTGCATCTCCTGCATCTCGGGTTGGGAGGTGATTGGAAGGTGGAGAAGCGTGTGGTGGCCCTCGCCGCATGTGCGACAAGTGCCGCCACTGCGACATGAACCCTTGGAATGTTCATGGGCAAGGCAGTTCGGGCAGTATTTGTTGATCAATACTGCCCGAAGACGCTTCTCCGCAGCCAGACGCAGGAATCGTTGACACTTCTTGAGGGCGTGGACTCCTCTGCAGACTCGGCATCGAAAGGAGTTCACTCCCTTTGGCTTTGCCGGTGTGTGTGCCTTGGGTGGTGCCATCTCACTAATCTGGAAAGGAGGAGGTGGATATAGATTAATGTTTGGAGAACATATATCCACTGATGGACAACACAAGGTTAGGAGGGTGTCTGGACTCTGTCCTCTAAAGGAAGTAGTGGAAAGAAAGTTGTTTTCACACTCTGATTCACAACCTTTGACCAACTTGGCTGGTGGATCTTCCACAACCGGAAACTTGGTGAGAAGATCATCAAGCCTTTGTTCTGTGCTGATCTTGATCCTCGTTGTAAAGGAGGAAATGGTCGTAAGACTCGACTTGGATACTGATCCAGTGAGGACCCAGCCGAATATAGTCTCTTGACCGAGCAAAGTTCCACAAATTTTGGATACAGAGCCACTCTTCATGATGGATGGGAGAATATCGGCTCCTAGGAGCACGTCTATCTGAGAGCTCTGGTGGAAATGCGGATCAGCGAGTTGGATGTTTGGCAGGTCCTTCAGAAGATCCTTGAAAATTGAATAGGATGGAAGGTTACCTGCCAATTGGGGAAGAACAAAGGCTTCAGTTTTTAGCTGTAACCTGGGAATGATCGGGGAGCCAATCTGCAAATGGCACAACTTTTGTGGATTGGCTGAGATGGCTTGATTTAAGCCAGCTACTTTAACTTGCACGGTTTGGTAGGAGGGCTGTATGATGTTAAACATCCGTTCGGAAATGAACGTACCTCTGATCCTGGATCGATCAGTGCACGTGCCTTATAAGTCATGCCCAAATGGCAAACATTTATAAGAGCAGTGCCGAGAAGAACACCTTGTGTGTTCGCCGTGAAGTAATTCTGAATATTAGTCGTTGGAGAAGTGGACTGTATATTAGAATTGAGAGTTGGTGAATCTGCTGAAGAGGGCGCAGTAGGAGGGGTGCCACGATGCAGGAGTGTATTGTGGCGACCATTGCACGTAAAACAGTTGTGTTGACTCGTGCAATCTTTAAGGATATGTCCTCTTGCAAAGCAGTTCAGACACAACTTCTGCTGTTTGATGAAATTGGACCTTTCATCAACAGCCATTTGGAGAAAGCGCGGACACAGACGTATAGGATGGTTCTCCTTTGAGCAAAGATTGCAAGTTTGTGGTTTGCCTACAACCTTTGTTTTAAAAGAGTTGACCTTCCTCGTAGGAGGCTCTTTTCGAGCAGGTCTTGGACTAGTCTGTGCGCTTGTACTAGGTTGTACGTCCTCTATCGCTTCCAATGTGCGACAGCGCTCTGAAAGGAAATCTGACATTTCCTTCCACGACGGAATTTCAGCCTTGTTTTGTACTGACTGCTCCCAAAGTGACAACGTCAGCCTTGGGAGTTTAGACGAGCATAGGAAGACAAGAAGGCAATCCCAATTCTCTGTGCTGATTTTGGAGTGGTCTAGAGCCGTTAAGCAACTTTGAATAGTGCTTTGAAGGACTTGGACGGCGGCTCCAGACTCGTGAGGAACTGACGGAAGGTTAAAAAGGATTTTAAGTTGGCTGTTGACTAACAGCCTCTTATTTTCGAACCTGTCCGTCAAGTTTTTCCAAGCAGAAGAGAAACCCTCGTTTGTGAGAGAGGATTTGGATACGATTGCCTTGTCGCTTCTCCGCTGGTCTTCGCATTTAGATGGAATAATTTCTCGATCTGACTTAGGCCGGGATCGGAAATGTAGACCGCTGTGAAGAGATCACAGAAAATTGGCCATTTAAGGTAATCACAGCTGAAAACTTCAGCATCGAAAGGTGGTGACCGGTAGCTTCGTGGGTGGAAGGCTACTTGTGCTGCTGCAGGTGCTGGAGTGGGAGCCGTTGCAGTCTCTATACTCTCATTTAATTGAGTGGCAGTTTCCTCGTATATGGAGTAGCAGTGGTCATACCGGACTTGCATGGCGATCTTGTCCGCAGCATTCGTCTCCGTTTGAGACAATGCGTTGGAATAGAGTTCATATTTTTTTATTCAATCAACCTATTCATCTAATACTTATGATTCTAATCTTTCTTATCCTTATCCTATTCATAACTCTAATTCAATTTCTTGCCCTAGTATTGATGAAGATTCTCTTCTTACTAACCTTCACTTGGTTAAACCCCTTAACTCACCTGGCCCTGACGGAGTACCTGGATGCGTTCTTAGATACTGTGCTTTCTCCTTATATAGACCCATTTTTAGGTTATTCAAATTATCCTTAGCTACTAGTAATTTTCCTTCAGTCTGGAAAGAATCATATTCCATCCCTCTTCACAAAAATGGGTCTAAATCAGAAGTGAAGAATTACAGGTGCATTTCTAAATTATCCTCTATACCTAAATTATTTGAAAAACTTGTTACGGCCCAGCTAACCCACATGTGTAGGTCCGTTATTTCACCATGTCAACATGGTTTCATGAAATCCAGATCCTCAACAACTAATCTTCTGGAATTCTCATCTCTTGTTATAAAAGGGTTTCAGAAGAAGATGCAAACTGATGTCATTTACACTGATTTTAGTAAGGCTTTTGATTCTGTAAACCACTCACTTCTGATTCATAAGTTGTATCTTATTGGGTTTCCTTACAAATTACTGCTTTGGATTTCAAGTTATTTAAAAATAGGTCCCAAAGAGTTCTTTACAAACATTCTGTATCTAAGCCAATCTTTGTTACTTCAGGTGTTCCGCAGGGAAGTCATTTGGGTCCTTTACTCTTTAACCTCTTTATTAACGATCTTCCCTCTATTTTAAAATTCTCTAACATTTATATGTATGCTGACGATGTGAAACTTTGCTTTACATACAAGGAGCCGACTTGGAGTTCGCTACAGGTTGATATTGACTCCTTTTGTGATTGGTGCAGCTCTAATCTTTTAAGTTTAAATTGTTCTAAATGTAAAGTAATGACATTTTACAGAAGTAATTTCCACGTCGTCAACTATACACTTTATCTATCCCCTCTTCTAAGAATATCAAATGTCAATGACCTTGGTATTCTGTTTGACCATAAACTGAAATTTGATTCCCATATTACGCAAATTGTAAATAAGGCCTCTCGAACCCTTGGTTTCAAGGAAGGAATTCAATGACCCTTATACAATAAAGTTGCTTTATACCTCCCTTGTTCGCCCGATTCTTGAATATGGTTCTTGCATTTGGTCACCGCAATATCATGTTCACCAAGACAGAATTGAGTCTGTGCAAAAACAATTTTTACTTTTTGCTCTTCGTGGTTTTAACTGGGTCTCTGGAGTTGATTTACCCTCTTATTCTAGTAGACTACTTCTAATAAATTTAACTTCTCTTACTAACCGCCGCTTAATGTTAGGTGTCATGTTCCTTGTTAAGTTGATTAAGTATGATATCGATTCCCCGATCTTGCTTAATCAAATTAACTTCTCTATCCCATCTAGATTAACCAGAAATTTTGCACCTCTTTTGCTTGATTTCTGTAATAACAATTATAGTCTGCATGAGCCTTTCCGAATTCTCTGCTCTGATTACAACAAACTTTTGGAGTAATTAACTCGGAGTGTTCCCTAATAGCTATTAAGACTGCTATCATTAACTCATTAACATTTAACCCTAACAACTAACCTAACTAACCACTACCGATCTGATTGGGTTTTTCTCTGGGTTTCCCCAATCCTCTGCAACAAATGTTGGTTCGGTTAATTTGTTAGTCCCAGTTTCAAAATTCAAAATTTAAAATTTAATTTCTTTTTAAACTTTTACTGTTTAACGTAAATTTTAACTTTAATTTTACATATAAATATTGTTTTTTTAACTTTTAATTCATATTTAATTTTAATATACACAAATAGAATATTAATTTTTATATCTAATTTTTTATATTTGTCTTACCTACAGTCGACTGCTCTTAGTTGACTTTAAATAAATAAATAAATAAATATATAAATAAATAAATAAATTTCAGTTCTACGGCAGTCCATATGGAGCGAAGCTGCTCAAGACGCACTCTGTGAGTGTGAAGTGAGGCTGTAGGAGAATTTTGAATCCTAGCTACGAACTGCGTGAGCTTATCAGAAGCGTTAATGAACTCTTGGAGTGCCATTTTTATTGCCAGTGAGATTTGATGACTAACTGAACGAGTAACTGGAGGAGTGTGCACCGAAATTGTTGGCACCTGACTAACTTTAGATGTGGCCGGAGTTACTTTCCGCAATGTGGCGGGAGAAGGTGTTCTACCAAGAATGGAACTTGGAAGAGAGCTGGAGCGTCTGTGCTTAGTCGTGGGTACAACAAGGTGTTTCTTGGTGTCTGCACTGTCAATTGGCATCACAGGCTTTCAAAAAAGCGAGAAAAATGCAATTGATGCTGTTGACGGAAGCAGAAACTTGAAAGAGAAGAGCGTAGAAAATTGGACGTACAGAATTTTCTTGTTTTAACAATAAACAAGAATATTAATCAACTCAATCGGAAATTTTATCGAATCTGGTTGAGCGTGGAATATGTTGGTAGATTACAAGGCAACACTTTTTGGAAAAACGTTGCAAAAAAAATAATATATAAATATTATTTTATAAATATTGATATATTTTATTGAGTAATAATAATTATCGAGACAATTATTATACTCAGCGTGAAATTCTAAGAAAAGACGCAATATAATTTATTTACAAATAATAAATTATATTGTGAAAAATAAATAAATAATTATTTATTATTAGGATATATTTTCTCAGACGGAGGAAAATATATTCGATAATTTTTTGCAATGTTGCAGCGCCTTGTAATACCACAACACAGTGCACAATGAGACGATAAATAAAAATAAGTGACCTTAAAAGTCACGGTTGCCCACTACGTGATATTTTAATATTTGAGCTAGTGCAGCCCTGGAACGATAACACTGATTGAATAGAAAAAAGTGGCGGTTGGTCGATTGTGATCGAACTGCGATCACTAAGGCAAACTGCGATCACTACTCAAAAGGTAAACAAAGAAATAATAAATATTTTATTATTTCTTTGTATTAGATTAAGTAGACCAATAAATTAAACGTTTTTAAAATACGAATATGTGTGTTAGTTTAAGAATTTTAATATAAGAATATATGTATGTGTTAATATAAGTATTTGTGTGTGTTGTGCCGGTGCAGCCGAAATATTGCTGCCGGTCAAAGTGTATTGGTATATGTTAATAAATTTAATAAATGTAAAAGGAATACAGTGTTATCTTTTTTGGTGTTAGCTTTGGAGGTACAATTGCCACTTGAGGTGCCGACCTTGGCAATGTACTAATGGGCAACGTAAGTATGTAATGTGGATATATATTACACATACAATTTAATTAGTTTTGGAGAATGTATGTACCTTTGTTCAAATGAAAAGGGTAGGAGAAGGTACATACATGTATGTGGCAGAGGTTTGGTCGAATTAGACGGATAAACTGTGTGTAATTTGTGACGTATTTCCGTACATATATGTATGGAAATCTTACGAAGATGGCAGTCGTCTGTAAGTAAGTATGTACTTACTAATGGAACAACATATGTACATACACAGATGCCGGTGGCGCAAATTGCGAGGTTAGGAGAATGTAGAAAATTTTTCTTTTCACCAAGGAACAATTACACACAGTCCTCTGCCGCATAAAATAAGTAAAAAATTTAGTACTTATCTGGGGGATCCTGACGAGATGCCGATGATCAAGTGGTTCGAGCGGAGCGTGGGGATGAAAATCCAGCGACGTGATGTCCAAAATGATGATGAAATCCGGCTCGAAGGACCAATGATTGTGGTGGCGGCAATGATTTTTCTTCCTTCTGGGGGGGATCGTAGATTTGAGGGTGTGATGCTGAAAACGGAAACACTAAAATCCGACGCGAAAACAATTCGGGCAAAAAATACAATTCGGGGCGCGTAGCGTTCACTTCACTTTATTGTTTCAACTGGTATTTACATAGGTAAAAGGAAGACTTAAAAACTAACTTAACATATGTCTGTTGGATAAAAGAGCGCGAGAGCCCTCGGTAACTCTCGCACTGTTTACGCCGATATGCTGCCTACTTTTCGGCGGCGAGTTTCGGCGTAAACAGTTATCGACCCTTCTATTGCCGCTTTGCCGTGTATAAAAGGAACATTACCGACCCTCTTATTGCCGCTTTGCCGTGTATAAAAGGAACGTTATCGACCCTTCCATTGCCGCTTTGCCGTGTATAAAAGGAACATTATCGACCCTCTTATTGCCGCTTTGCCGTGTATAAAATGAACATTACCGACCCTTCCATTGCGGCTTTGCCGTGTATAACAGGAACGTTATCGACCTTTCTATTGCCGCTTTGCCGTGTATAAAAGGAACGTTATCGACCCTTCTATTGCCGCTTTGCCGTGTATAACAGGAACGTTATCGACCCTTCTATTGCCGCTTTGCCGTGTATAAAAGGAACTTTATCCAGCCTTCCATTGCCGCTTTGCCGTGTATAAAAGGAACGTTATCGACCCTTCTATTGCCGCTTTGCCGTGTATAAAAGGAACATTATCGACCCTTCCATTGCCGCTTTGCCGTGTATAACAGGAACGTTATCGACCCTTCTATTGCCGCTTTGCCGTGTATAAAAGGAACATTATCGACCCTCTTATTGCCGCTTTGCCGTGTATAAAAGGAACATTATCGACCCTCTTATTGCCGCTTTGCCGTGTATAAAAGGAACGTTATCGACCCTTCCATTGCCGCTTTGCCGTGTATAAAAGGGACGTTATCGACCCTTCTATTGCCGCTTTGCCGTGTATAAAAGGAACGTTATCGACCCTTCCATTGCCGCTTTGCCGTGTATAAAAGGAACGTTATCGACCCTCTTATTGCCGCTTTGCCGTGTATAAAAGGAACGTTATCGACCCTTCCATTGCCGCTTTGCCGTGTATAAAGGAACGTTATCGACCCTTCTATTGCCGCTTTGCCGTGTATAAAAGGAACGTTATCGACCCTTCCATTGCCGCTTTGCCGTGTATAAAAGGAACGTTATCGACCCTTCTATTGCCGCTTTGTCGTGTATTAAAGGGACGTTATCGACCCTTCTATTGCCGCTTTGCCGTGTATAAAAGGAACGTTATCGACCCTTCTATTGCCGCTTTGCCGTGTATAAAAGGAACGTTATCGACCCTTCTATTGCCGCTTTGCCGTGTATAAAAGGAACATTATCGACCCTCTTATTGCCGCTTTGCCGTGTATAAAAGGAACGTTATCGACCCTTCCATTGCCCTTTTCCGTGTAAAAAAGGAACGTTAATCGACCCTTCATTGCCGCTTTGCCGTGTATAAAAGAGGAACGTTAATGAACCTTCCATTGCCGCTTTGCCGTGTATAAAAGGAACGTTATCGACCCTTCCATTGCCGCTTTGCCGTGTATAAAAGGAACGTTATCGACCCTTCAATTGCCGCTTTGCCGTGTATAAAAGGAACGTTATCGACCCTTCTATTGCCGCTTTGCCGTGTATAAAAGGAACGTTATCGACCCTTCCATTGCCGCTTTGCCGTGTATAAAAGGAACGTTATCGACCCTTCCATTGCCGCTTTGCCGTGTATAAAAGGAACGTTATCGACCCTTCTATTGCCGCTTTGCCGTGTATAAAAGGAACGTTATCGACCCTTCTATTGCCGCTTTGCCGTGTATAAAAGGAACGTTATCGACCCTTCTATTGCCGCTTTGCCGTGTATAAAAGGAACGTTATCGACCCTTCTATTGCCGCTTTGCCGTGTATAAAAGGAACGTTATCGACCCTTCTATTGCCGCTTTGCCGTGTATAAAAGGAACGTTATCGACCCTTCTATTGCCGCTTTGCCGTGTATAAAAGGAACGTTATCGACCCTTCCATTGCCGCTTTGCCGTGTATAAAAGGAACGTTATCGACCCTTCTATTGCCGCTTTGCCGTGTATAAAAGGAACGTTATCGACCCTTCTATTGCCGCTTTGCCGTGTATAAAAGGAACGTTATCGACCCTTCCATTGCCGCTTTGCCGTGTATAAAAGGAACGTTATCGACCCTTCTATTGCCGCTTTGCCGTGTATAAAAGGAACGTTATCGACCCTTCTATTGCCGCTTTGCCGTGTATAAAAGGAACGTTATCGACCCTTCTATTGCCGCTTTGCCGTGTATAAAAGGAACGTTATCGACCCTTCTATTGCCGCTTTGCCGTGTATAAAAGGAACGTTATCGACCCTTCTATTGCCGCTTTGCCGTGTATAAAAGGAACGTTATCGACCCTTCCATTGCCGCTTTGCCGTGTATAAAAGGAACGTTATCGACCCTTCTATTGCCGCTTTGCCGTGTATAAAAGGAACGTTATCGACCCTTCTATTGCCGCTTTGCCGTGTATAAAAGGAACGTTATCGACCCTTCCATTGCCGCTTTGCCGTGTATAAAAGGAACGTTATCGACCCTTCTATTGCCGCTTTGCCGTGTATAAAAGGAACGTTATCGACCCTTCTATTGCCGCTTTGCCGTGTATAAAAGGAACGTTATCGACCCTTCTATTGCCGCTTTGCCGTGTATAAAAGGAACGTTATCGACCCTTCTATTGCCGCTTTGCCGTGTATAAAAGGAACGTTATCGACCCTTCTATTGCCGCTTTGCCGTGTATAAAAGGAACGTTATCGACCCTTCCATTGCCGCTTTGCCGTGTATAAAAGGAACGTTATCGACCCTTCTATTGCCGCTTTGCCGTGTATAAAAGGAACGTTATCGACCCTTCTATTGCCGCTTTGCCGTGTATAAAAGGAACGTTATCGACCCTTCTATTGCCGCTTTGCCGTGTATAAAAGGAACGTTATCGACCCTTCTATTGCCGCTTTGCCGTGTATAAAAGGAACGTTATCGACCCTTCTATTGCCGCTTTGCCGTGTATAAAAGGAACGTTATCGACCCTTCTATTGCCGCTTTGCCGTGTATAAAGGAACGTTATCGACCCTTCTATTGCCGCTTTGCCGTGTATAAAAGGAACGTTATCGACCCTTCTATTGCCGCTTTGCCGTGTATAAAAGGAACGTTATCGACCCTTCTATTGCCGCTTTGCCGTGTATAAAAGGAACGTTATCGACCCTTCTATTGCCGCTTTGCCGTGTATAAAGGAACGTTATCGACCCTTCTATTGCCGCTTTGCCGTGTATAAAAGGAACGTTATCGACCCTTCTATTGCCGCTTTGCCGTGTATAAAAGGAACGTTATCGACCCTTCTATTGCCGCTTTGCCGTGTATAAAAGGAACGTTATCGACCCTTCTATTGCCGCTTTGCCGTGTATAAAAGGAACGTTATCGACCCTTCTATTGCCGCTTTGCTGTGTATAAAAGGAACGTTATCGACCCTTCTATTGCCGCTTTGCCGTGTATAAAAGGAACGTTATCGACCCTTCTATTGCCGCTTTGCCGTGTATAAAAGGAACGTTATCGACCCTTCCATTGCCGCTTTGCCGTGTATAAAAGGAACGTTATCGACCCTTCTATTGCCGCTTTGCCGTGTATAAAAGGAACGTTATCGACCCTTCTATTGCCGCTTTGCCGTGTATAAAAGGAACGTTATCGACCCTTCTATTGCCGCTTTGCCGTGTATAAAAGGAACGTTATCGACCCTTCTATTGCCGCTTTGCCGTGTATAAAAGGAACGTTATCGACCCTTCTATTGCCGCTTTGCCGTGTATAAAAGGAACGTTATCGACCCTTCTATTGCCGCTTTGCCGTGTATAAAAGGAACGTTATCGACCCTTCTATTGCCGCTTTGCCGTGTATAAAAGGAACGTTATCGACCCTTCTATTGCCGCTTTGCCGTGTATAAAGGAACGTTATCGACCCTTCTATTGCCGCTTTGCCGTGTATAAAAGGAACGTTATCGACCCTTCCATTGCCGCTTTGCCGTGTATAAAAGGAACGTTATCGACCCTTCCATTGCCGCTTTGCCGTGTATAAAAGGAACGTTATCGACCCTTCTATTGCCGCTTTGCCGTGTATAAAAGGAACGTTATCGACCCTTCTATTGCCGCTTTGCCGTGTATAAAAGGAACGTTATCGACCCTTCTATTGCCGCTTTGCCGTGTATAAAAGGAACGTTATCGACCCTTCTATTGCCGCTTTGCCGTGTATAAAAGGAACGTTATCGACCCTTCTATTGCCGCTTTGCCGTGTATAAAAGGAACGTTATCGACCCTTCCATTGCCGCTTTGCCGTGTATAAAAGGAACGTTATCGACCCTTCTATTGCCGCTTTGCCGTGTATAAAAGGAACGTTATCGACCCTTCTATTGCCGCTTTGCCGTGTATAAAAGGAACGTTATCGACCCTTCTATTGCCGCTTTGCCGTGTATAAAAGGAACGTTATCGACCCTTCTATTGCCGCTTTGCCGTGTATAAAAGGAACGTTATCGACCCTTCTATTGCCGCTTTGCCGTGTATAAAAGGAACGTTATCGACCCTTCCATTGCCGCTTTGCCGTGTATAAAAGGAACGTTATCGACCCTTCTATTGCCGCTTTGCCGTGTATAAAAGGAACGTTATCGACCCTTCTATTGCCGCTTTGCCGTGTATAAAAGGAACGTTATCGACCCTTCTATTGCCGCTTTGCCGTGTATAAAAGGAACGTTATCGACCCTTCTATTGCCGCTTTGCCGTGTATAAAAGGAACGTTATCGACCCTTCTATTGCCGCTTTGCCGTGTATAAAAGGAACGTTATCGACCCTTCTATTGCCGCTTTGCCGTGTATAAAAGGAACGTTATCGACCCTTCCATTGCCGCTTTGCCGTGTATAAAAGGAACGTTATCGACCCTTCTATTGCCGCTTTGCCGTGTATAAAAGGAACGTTATCGACCCTTCCATTGCCGCTTTGCCGTGTATAAAAGGAACGTTATCGACCCTTCTATTGCCGCTTTGCCGTGTATAAAAGGAACGTTATCGACCCTTCTATTGCCGCTTTGCCGTGTATAAAAGGAACGTTATCGACCCTTCTATTGCCGCTTTGCCGTGTATAAAAGGAACGTTATCGACCCTTCTATTGCCGCTTTGCCGTGTATAAAAGGAACGTTATCGACCCTTCTATTGCCGCTTTGCCGTGTATAAAAGGAACGTTATCGACCCTTCCATTGCCGCTTTGCCGTGTATAAAAGGAACGTTATCGACCCTTCTATTGCCGCTTTGCCGTGTATAAAAGGAACGTTATCGACCCTTCTATTGCCGCTTTGCCGTGTATAAAAGGAACGTTATCGACCCTTCTATTGCCGCTTTGCCGTGTATAAAAGGAACGTTATCGACCCTTCTATTGCCGCTTTGCCGTGTATAAAAGGAACGTTATCGACCCTTCTATTGCCGCTTTGCCGTGTATAAAAGGAACGTTATCGACCCTTCTATTGCCGCTTTGCCGTGTATAAAAGGAACGTTATCGACCCTTCTATTGCCGCTTTGCCGTGTATAAAAGGAACGTTATCGACCCTTCTATTGCCGCTTTGCCGTGTATAAAAGGAACGTTATCGACCCTTCTATTGCCGCTTTGCCGTGTATAAAAGGAACGTTATCGACCCTTCTATTGCCGCTTTGCCGTGTATAAAAGGAACGTTATCGACCCTTCTATTGCCGCTTTGCCGTGTATAAAAGGAACGTTATCGACCCTTCCTTCCTGTATAAAAGAACGTTATCGACCCTTCTATTGCCGCTTTGCCGTGTATAAAAGGAACGTTATCGACCCTTCTATTGCCGCTTTGCCGTGTATAAAAGGAACGTTATCGACCCTTCTATTGCCGCTTTGCCGTGTATAAAAGGAACGTTATCGACCCTTCCATTGCCGCTTTGCCGTGTATAAAAGGAACGTTATCGACCCTTCTATTGCCGCTTTGCCGTGTATAAAAGGAACGTTATCGACCCTTCTATTGCCGCTTTGCCGTGTATAAAAGGAACGTTATCGACCCTTCTATTGCCGCTTTGCCGTGTATAAAAGGAACGTTATCGACCCTTCTATTGCCGCTTTGCCGTGTATAAAAGGAACGTTATCGACCCTTCTATTGCCGCTTTGCCGTGTATAAAAGGAACGTTATCGACCCTTCTATTGCCGCTTTGCCGTGTATAAAAGGAACGTTATCGACCCTTCTATTGCCGCTTTGCCGTGTATAAAAGGAACGTTATCGACCCTTCCATTGCCGCTTTGCCGTGTATAAAAGGAACGTTATCGACCCTTCTATTGCCGCTTTGCCGTGTATAAAAGGAACGTTATCGACCCTTCTATTGCCGCTTTGCCGTGTATAAAAGGAACGTTATCGACCCTTCTATTGCCGCTTTGCCGTCGTATAAAAGGAACGTTATCGACCCTTCTATTGCCGCTTTGCCGTGTATAAAAGGAACGTTATCGACCCTTCTATTGCCGCTTTGCCGTGTATAAAAGGAACGTTATCGACCCTTCTATTGCCGCTTTGCCGTGTATAAAAGGAACGTTATCGACCCTTCTATTGCCGCTTTGCCGTGTATAAAAGGAACGTTATCGACCCTTCTATTGCCGCTTTGCCGTGTATAAAAGGAACGTTATCGACCCTTCTATTGCCGCTTTGCCGTGTATAAAAGGAACGTTATCGACCCTTCCATTGCCGCTTTGCCGTGTATAAAAGGAACGTTATCGACCCTTCCATTGCCGCTTTGCCGTGTATAAAAGGAACGTTATCGACCCTTCTATTGCCGCTTTGCCGTGTATAAAAGGAACGTTATCGACCCTCTTATTGCCGCTTTGCCGTGTATAAAAGGAACGTTATCGACCCTTCCATTGCCGCTTTGCCGTGTATAAAAGGAACGTTATCGACCCTTCCATTGCCGCTTTGCCGTGTATAAAAGGAACGTTATCGACCCTTCCATTGCCGCTTTGCCGTGTATAAAAGGAACGTTATCGACCCTTCTATTGCCGCTTTGCCGTGTATAAAAGGAACGTTATCGACCCTTCCATTGCCGCTTTGCCGTGTATAAAAGGAACGTTATCGACCCTTCTATTGCCGCTTTGCCGTGTATAAAAGGAACGTTATCGACCCTTCCATTGCCGCTTTGCCGTGTATAAAAGGAACGTTATCGACCCTTCTATTGCCGCTTTGCCGTGTATAAAAGGAACGTTATCGACCCTTCTATTGCCGCTTTGCCGTGTATAAAAGGAACGTTATCGACCCTCTTATTGCCGCTTTGCCGTGTATAAAAGGAACGTTATCGACCCTTCCATTGCCGCTTTGCCGTGTATAAAAGGAACGTTATCGACCCTTCTATTGCCGCTTTGCCGTGTATAAAAGGAACGTTATCGACCCTTCCATTGCCGCTTTGCCGTGTATAAAAGGAACGTTATCGACCCTTCTATTGCCGCTTTGCCGTGTATAAAAGGAACGTTATCGACCCTTCTATTGCCGCTTTGCCGTGTATAAAAGGAACATTATCGACCCTCTTATTGCCGCTTTGCCGTGTATAAAAGGAACGTTATCGACCCTTCTATTGCCGCTTTGCCGTGTATAAAAGGAACGTTATCGACCCTTCCATTGCCGCTTTGCCGTGTATAAAAGGAACGTTATCGACCCTTCTATTGCCGCTTTGCCGTGTATAAAAAAAGAACGTTATCGACCCTTCCATTGCCGCTTTGCCGTGTATAAAAGGAACGTTATCGACCCTTCTATTGCCGCTTTGCCGTGTATAAAAGGAACGTTATCGACCCTTCTATTGCCGCTTTGCCGTGTATAAAAGGAACGTTATCGACCCTTCTATTGCCGCTTTGCCGTGTATAAAAGGAACGTTATCGACCCTTCTATTGCCGCTTTGCCGTGTATAAAAGGAACGTTATCGACCCTTCTATTGCCGCTTTGCCGTGTATAAAAGGAACGTTATCGACCCTTCTATTGCCGCTTTGCCGTGTATAAAAGGAACGTTATCGACCCTTCTATTGCCGCTTTGCCGTGTATAAAAGGAACGTTATCGACCCTTCTATTGCCGCTTTGCCGTGTATAAAAGGAACGTTATCGACCCTTCTATTGCCGCTTTGCCGTGTATAAAAGGAACGTTATCGACCCTTCTATTGCCGCTTTGCCGTGTATAAAAGGAACGTTATCGACCCTTCCATTGCCGCTTTGCCGTGTATAAAAGGAACGTTATCGACCCTTCTATTGCCGCTTTGCCGTGTATAAAAGGAACGTTATCGACCCTTCTATTGCCGCTTTGCCGTGTATAAAAGGAACGTTATCGACCCTTCTATTGCCGCTTTGCCGTGTATAAAAGGAACGTTATCGACCCTTCTATTGCCGCTTTGCCGTGTATAAAAGGAACGTTATCGACCCTTCCATTGCCGCTTTGCCGTGTATAAAAGGAACGTTATCGACCCTTCTATTGCCGCTTTGCCGTGTATAAAAGGAACGTTATCGACCCTTCTATTGCCGCTTTGCCGTGTATAAAAGGAACGTTATCGACCCTTCTATTGCCGCTTTGCCGTGTATAAAAGGAACGTTATCGACCCTTCTATTGCCGCTTTGCCGTGTATAAAAGGAACGTTATCGACCCTTCCATTGCTTATCGTCTTTGCCGTGTATAAAAGGAACGTTATCGACCCTTCCATTGCCGCTTTGCCGTGTATAAAAGGAACGTTATCGACCCTTCTATTGCCGCTTTGCCTTGTATAAAAGGAACGTTATCGACCCTTCTATTGCCGCTTTGCCGTGTATAAAAGGAACGTTATCGACCCTTCTATTGCCGCTTTGCCGTGTATAAAAGGAACGTTATCGACCCTTCTATTGCCGCTTTGCCGTGTATAAAAGGAACGTTATCGACCCTTCCATTGCCGCTTTGCCGTGTATAACAGGAACGTTATCGACCCTTCTATTGCCGCTTTGCCGTGTATAAAAGGAACGTTATCGACCCTTCTATTGCCGCTTTGCCGTGTATAAAAGGAACGTTATCGACCCTTCTATTGCCGCTTTGCCGTGTATAAAAGGAACGTTATCGACCCTTCTATTGCCGCTTTGCCGTGTATAAAAGGAACGTTATCGACCCTTCCATTGCCGCTTTGCCGTGTATAAAAGGAACGTTATCGACCCTCTTATTGCCGCTTTGCCGTGTATAAAAGGAACGTTATCGACCCTTCCATTGCCGCTTTGCCGTGTATAAAAGGAACGTTATCGACCCTTCTATTGCCGCTTTGCCGTGTATAAAAGGAACGTTATCGACCCTTCTATTGCCGCTTTGCCGTGTATAAAAGGAACGTTATCGACCCTTCTATTGCCGCTTTGCCGTGTATAAAAGGAACGTTATCGACCCTTCTATTGCCGCTTTGCCGTGTATAAAAGGAACGTTATCGACCCTTCCATTGCCGCTTTGCCGTGTATAAAAGGAACGTTATCGACCCTTCTATTGCCGCTTTGCCGTGTATAAAAGGAACGTTATCGACCCTTCTATTGCCGCTTTGCCGTGTATAAAAGGAACGTTATCGACCCTTCTATTGCCGCTTTGCCGTGTATAAAAGGAACGTTATCGACCCTTCTATTGCCGCTTTGCCGTGTATAAAAGGAACGTTATCGACCCTTCTATTGCCGCTTTGCCGTGTATAAAAGGAACGTTATCGACCCTTCTATTGCCGCTTTGCCGTGTATAAAAGGAACGTTATCGACCCTTCTATTGCCGCTTTGCCGTGTATAAAAGGAACGTTATCGACCCTTCTATTGCCGCTTTGCCGTGTATAAAAGGAACGTTATCGACCCTTCTATTGCCGCTTTGCCGTGTATAAAAGGAACGTTATCGACCCTTCTATTGCCGCTTTGCCGTGTATAAAAGGAACGTTATCGACCCTTCCATTGCCGCTTTGCCGTGTATAAAAGGAACGTTATCGACCCTTCTATTGCCGCTTTGCCGTGTATAAAAGGAACGTTATCGACCCTTCTATTGCCGCTTTCCCGTGTATAAAAGGAACGTTATCGACCCTTCTATTGCCGCTTTGCCGTGTATAAAAGGAACGTTATCGACCCTTCTATTGCCGCTTTGCCGTGTATAAAGGAACGTTATCGACCCTTCTATTGCCGCTTTGCCGTGTATAAAAGGAACGTTATCGACCCTTCTATTGCCGCTTTGCCGTGTATAAAAGGAACGTTATCGACCCTTCTATTGCCGCTTTGCCGTGTATAAAAGGAACGTTATCGACCCTTCTATTGCCGCTTTGCCGTGTATAAAAGGAACGTTATCGACCCTTCTATTGCCGCTTTGCCGTGTATAAAAGGAACGTTATCGACCCTTCCATTGCCGCTTTGCCGTGTATAACAGGAACGTTATCGACCCTTCTATTGCCGCTTTGCCGTGTATAAAAGGAACGTTATCGACCCTTCTATTGCCGCTTTGCCGTGTATAAAAGGAACGTTATCGACCCTTCTATTGCCGCTTTGCCGTGTATAAAAGGAACGTTATCGACCCTTCTATTGCCGCTTTGCCGTGTATAAAAGGAACGTTATCGACCCTTCTATTGCCGCTTTGCCGTGTATAAAAGGAACGTTATCGACCCTTCTATTGCCGCTTTGCCGTGTATAAAAGGAACGTTATCGACCCTTCTATTGCCGCTTTGCCGTGTATAAAAGGAACGTTATCGACCCTTCTATTGCCGCTTTGCCGTTTATAAAAGGAACGTTATCGACCCTTCTATTGCCGCTTTGCCGTGTATAAAAGGAACGTTATCGACCCTTCTATTGCCGCTTTGCCGTGTATAAAAGGAACGTTATCGACCCTTCTATTGCCGCTTTGCCGTGTATAAAAGGAACGTTATCGACCCTTCTATTGCCGCTTTGCCGTGTATAAAAGGAACGTTATCGACCCTTCTATTGCCGCTTTGCCGTGTATAAAAGGAACGTTATCGACCCTTCTATTGCCGCTTTGCCGTGTATAAAAGGAACGTTATCGACCCTCTTATTGCCGCTTTGCCGTGTATAAAAGGAACGTTATCGACCCTTCCATTGCCGCTTTGCCGTGTATAAAAGGAACATTATCGACCCTCTTATTGCCGCTTTGCCGTGTATAAAAGGAACGTTATCGACCCTTCCATTGCCGCTTTGCCGTTTATAAAAGGAACGTTATCGACCCTTCTATTGCCGCTTTGCCGTGTATAAAAGGAACGTTATCGACCCTTCTATTGCCGCTTTGCCGTGTATAAAAGGAACGTTATCGACCCTTCTATTGCCGCTTTGCCGTGTATAAAAGGAACGTTATCGACCCTTCTATTGCCGCTTTGCCGTGTATAAAAGGAACGTTATCGACCCTTCTATTGCCGCTTTGCCATGTATAAAAGGAACGTTATCGACCCTTCTATTGCCGCTTTGCCGTGTATAAAAGGAACGTTATCGACCTTTCTATTGCCGCTTTTCGATGTATAAAAGGAACGTTATCGACCCTCCCATTGCCGCTTTGTCGTGTATAAAAGGAACATTATCGACCCTCTTATTGCCGCTTTGCCGTGTATAAAAGGAACATTATCGACCCTTCCATTGCCGCTTTGCCGTGTATAACAGGAACGTTATCGACCCTTCTATTGCCGCTTTGCCGTGTATAAAAGGAACGTTATCGACCCTTCTATTGCCGCTTTGCCGTTCACAAAAGGGACGTTATCGACCCTTCTATTGCCGCTTTGCCGTGTATAAAAGGGACGTTATCGACCCTTCTATTGCCGCTTTGCCGTGTATAAAAGGAACGTTATCGACCCTTCCATTGCCGCTTTGCCGTTTATAACAGGAACGTTATCGACCCTTCTATTGCCGCTTTGCCGTGTATAAAAGGAACGTTATCGACCCTTCTATTGCCGCTTTGCCGTGTATAAAAGGAACGTTATCGACCCTTCTATTGCCGCTTTGCCGTGTATAAAAGCAACGTTATCGACCCTTCTATTGCCGCTTTGCGTGTATAACAGGAACGTTATCGACCCTTCTATTGCTGCTTTGCCGTGTATAAAAGGAACGTTATCGACCCTTCTATTGCCGCTTTGCCGTGTATAAAAGGAACGTTATCGACCCTTCTATTGCCGCTTTGACGTGTATAAAAGGAACGTTATCGACCCTTCTATTGCCGCTTTGCCGTGTATAAAAGGAACGTTATCGACCCTTCTATTGCCGCTTTGCCGTTTATAAAAGGGACGTTATCGACCCTTCTATTGCCGCTTTGCCGTGTATAAAAGGAACGTTATCGACCTTTCTATTGCCGCTTTGCCGTGTATAAAAGGAACGTTATCGACCCTTCCATTGCCGCTTTGTCGTGTATAAAAGGAACGTTATCGACCCTTCTATTGCCGCTTTGCCGTGTATAACAGGAACGTTATCGACCCTTCTATTGCCGCTTTGCCGTGTATAAAAGGAACGTTATCGACCCTTCTATTGCCGCTTTGCCGTGTATAAAAGGAACGTTATCAACCCTTCTATTGCCGCTTTGCCGTGTATAAAAGGAACATTATCGACCCTCTTATTGCCGTTTTGCCGTGTATAAAAGGAACATTATCGACCCTTCCATTGCCGCTTTGCCGTGTATAAAAGGAACATTATCGACCCTCTTATTGCCGCTTTGCCGTGTATAAAAGGAACATTATCGGCCCTTCCATTTCCGCTTTACCGTGTATAACAGGAACGTTATCGACCCTTCTATTGCCGCTTTGCCGTGTATAAAAGAAACTTTATCGACCCTTCTTTTGCCGCTTTGCCGTGTATAAAAGGAACGTTATCGACCCTTCCATTGCCGCTTTGCCGTTCACAAAATGGACGTTATCGACCCTTCTATTGCCGCTTTGTCGTGTGTTAAAGGGACGTTATCGACCCTTCTATTGCCGCTTTGCCTTATATAACAGGAACGTTATCGACCCTTCTATTGCCGCTTTGCAGTGTATAAAAGGAACTTTATCGACGCTTCTATTGCCGGGTTTGCCGTGTATAAAAGGAACGTTATCGACCCTTCCATTGCCGCTTTGCCGGGTATAAAAGGAACGTTATCGACCCTTCTATTGCCGCTTTGCCTTATATAACAGGAACGTTATCGACCCTTCTATTGCCGCTTTGCAGTGTATAAAAGGGACGTTATCGACCCTTCTATTGCCGCTTTGCGTGTATAAAAGGAACGTTATCGACCCTTCTATTGCCGCTTTGCCGTGTATAAAATTATTACAAATGTTATTTCAAAATGATTATGCTTAAGTGGTATAATAATTTGTGATAATAAATTTGTATTTTGAAATTTAAGTTCGGAATTGTTACTTTGTAAATATTCTGTTATCAGGTAATTTTTAAATCTATTGTTTTCGATATAGTTTAACAGTTTTTGTTTATTATTGGTATAAGTTATATTATTGATATCAACGATGATTTGAAAAGTAACTACATAAATGCCTGTAACAAATGTGTGGTTGATATAGTTTGAACCGGATACTAAAATAGCACCGTCTGTAATAATTTCTACAGGTTTGTTTCTTTCTTTGATTTTCTTGCAAACTGCATATTTTTTATTAAGCATATCTACAAAGCAATTGTCTTTTTCTTGAATTTGACCAAATTGTATAATTCTTTTTTGAAAGTTTTTATTGGGTAATAAGTGTCGTTGCATTTAGCGACTTTGTCATTGATAATTAATTTACCGTTTGCTTGAGATATGGCTTTTGCGTGAAAAAACTTACAACTATGTTTTACAATGGGATATTTTATGTAATATATAATTAAACCTTTGTGCGATATAATTGAAAAAAAAGAAACATCCATTAGGTATATTATAGTTATGTTATATTTTTCGTAAGTAAATATATCTGCCACATCGTGGTTGTTTAAAATTTTTGAATATAAAATATTAGCTTTTGAAAATGATATTGCGTCTCGCAGATTTTGTAAGTCGAATGACAATAATTTTAATCTCTGTTTTTTAATAGCAAATACTTCATCTATTTTTAAGTTTTCTAATAAATTGGTTACTTTTTGAATTTCCTTAAAAATTGCAGAATTGATTTGGTTTTGTTTATTGTTGTTTTCGACCAAGTCATTGATTTTGTTTTGAATTGTGATCAAGTCATTGTGATCTGGCGTACCAGTTATCCATTTAAAAATGGTTCCTAGTTCATTAATACCTCGTTTAATTATTTTATGTGGCGCAAGTTGAGAAAAAAGGGAACTGGCTAATTTTAAATGCAAATAAAAATCCCAATCTACACTGATGTTTCTATCCTTCACGTACTTTAACTCTTCTTCGATAATATATTTATAAAAACTTAAGTTAGTAACGTGGAAAAGTTCTCCATAAGTTTCATATAAAAATATGTTGTCTGCGTCTTCAAGTAAGACATATTCCTCGTTCGAGTAGTTTATAATATTAGAAATTGTTGAACCCAGTAATATTGGTGTAAGTAATATATATAAAATATTCATGCTAAAAACATAAATAAGAAAGAAAATGCAAAAATTGATTAAAACTTAATGTTATCTTTATGAATTATTCGATTCTTGTTATTTATGATAACCTTATTTCTTAAATCTTCTTTTACTGTTTGTTTTTTTTAATCTAGGTTGTAGTTTATTTCTTTCCCCATGTTTCTTTTCATAAATTATGTCTCCTACTTCGTAATTTTTTGGTGTCCTGTTTTGATTGTGGTATTCTAACATTTTAGTTTGAAGTGTTTTCAATTTGTTAGGTAAGTGGGTGTGATCAATTTTGTTAAACATAATATCATTGGGTTTATTCTGTGTGGAAGATTGTATGGTGTTATTATATTCTCTGACAGCGCGATAAACTATTTCTTTATGGTCTAGAAGTTTATATTCTTCCTGAATACAGCGTGAAATTTCAATTAATGTTGAGTGTACTCTTTCTACTTGGCCATTGGTGAGACTATGTCTGGGATCTGCATAAAAAATGGTTAAGCCAGCACGCTCTATTGCTGATTTGAATTGGGCGGAAGAGAAACTAGGCTCATTGTCCATCATTATGGACTTGGCAAAAGGAAATGGTTGAATTAGCTCAAGAATTTTAAATTCCATATTGCATTTATTTTGAATTTCCTGAACTATTAAATACTTAGAGTAAGCATCAATACAAGTTAAAAAAATTAGTTTTTTGGGCATACAAAATGTCAATATGTAATTGTTCGCCTTCTCTTTCTGGAATTGGGGCTTCTGAAATTGGAATTTGTTTCGGGTGTCTATTGTATTTATTTTCATTACAAACTTTACAATTACGAATGTGTTCTTTGAGTAATAATATCTTAAAATCTGCTTTAAGTTTTTGTCGAACCCTCTATGAGCTCTAGCATGGGTTTCTTCTATTATTATTTGTTGGTCATCCCTATTTATGACATCGGATAAAAACTTTTTAGTATATAAAAACTTATTGGTAAATGTATTTTTAAGTTTAGTTTGGATTTCATATAAGTCCTCGGGGGTATAATGAATTCCTGTAACGGTGTTAGGCTGTAAGAATTCCTTTAATATGGTTACTAAATTGTCCACAGTGTCGTATTCTATAATGTGTCTTGTTTTATCAAAATTGTCAACTTTTTCATGAATGGTAAACTTGTTTTTTGAAATAAGCAGTTGTTGCCTGAACTGATTTAAAGGCTTGTTAGTTTCTGCTATGATTTCCTCATAACTACTCTCGGCTGTCGGACGAACTACCTGAAATGTGATTTTGGTCAGTGATGTTGTTCATTTGTAACCTGGACAAAGCATCTGCGACAACATTAGTTTTACCTGGCTTGTATAATATCTTCGGAGAATACTCCTCGATAAATGCGTGCCACCTTTTCATTTTGGAATTGGGATTCCGCGCAGAAACTGCGAAAGAAAGTGGTTGGTGGTCGGTAACGATTTCCAAATTGACTACTCCATATAAGTAGTTTCGAAGATTTTTTAATGCCCAAACTATGGCAAAAAGTTCCCTCTCGTTAGTGGCATAGTTTTGCTCAGTTGTATTGAGAGTTTTCGAAATAAAAGTGATTGGTTTGTTATCTTGTGAAAGAACAGCTCCAATTGCTACATTGGACGCGTCTGTGGTTAAGACAAACTTTTTTGAATAATCTGGTTGAGTTAGTTCAACCTGTGTAGTTAAATGGGATTTTAAATTGTCAAAAGCTGAAATGCTTTCCTCATCTAAAGTAATTTCTATTTTTTTGGACATATGTTTGGATACCATTCCATTATGGCCTTGCAACAGCTTAGTGAGTGGTTTTGCTATAGAGGCATAGTTTAGTACTAATTTCCTATAGTAACCAGTTAATCCTAGGAAACCACGCAACTCTCTAATGTTGCGGGGGGGTGGATATTCAACAATTGTTTTTATTTTCTGTGGATCGGTCTTAATTATCTTATGTGATACTAAATAACCTAAGAATTCGGTTTCCTTCCGGAAGAACTTAGATTTTTCTATACTTATTTTCATGCTGCGAACAGTATGTCTATAGATCCTTTAGATCATATAGATGTTGTTCCGCAGTCTCGGAATAAACGATTATATCGTCCACATATATGTGACATGTTTTTCCAATCTTTTCTCTTAAAATATTATCCATTGCCCGTTGAAAGATTCGTGGCGCATTCGCCAATCCGAAAGGCAATCGAAGGAATTCATACTTCCCGTTGTTGATTGAAAACGCAGTTTTCTCAATGTCATCGTCCTTCATGAGGATCTGATGGAAACCTGATTCTAAATCTATAGTTGAAAAGAAACATGCTTTTCCCAAATTGGATAAAATTACCGATGGATCCGGCATTGGATATCTATCGGGTACTGTGTTTTCGTTAAGTTTTTTAAAATCGATTACCAGTCGATTCTTCTTACTTCCATCTTCATTGTAACCTTTTTTACCTGCAACCCACACTGGGGAGTTGTATGGACTTTTACTCGGCCTAATAATATTTTCATCCAACATCCTGTTTATTTCTTTGTTAACGAAATTGTTAACTGAATGGGGGTAAGGATATTGTTTACTATATATAGCATTATCACTTAACGTCCTTATTTCTCCTTTAATGTCAGTTCTAAAGGGAAGGCACGTTTGAATTTGCGAATGCTTGGTAGATATTTCTTGAATAATTTGATGTTCAAAATTTTGAAAGTCGTCTGTGAGTTTCACAGAATGTAGTTTGTGTAGTGAAGAAGAACTGATTGAAGAGGATACTGAGGCCTTACGGCGTCTGCTCTTTTTTACCTTCCTCCTACGTTTAGGGCTACTAACGATTTCATTATCGTGAGTGCCGGGATACTTGGACACTTGGAGTAAAGGAAAAAAACTACTATTTTTTCCTTTTTGGGAGCCCAAGTAAGTAAACACATTTGGATCTATATCCGAACACTGTAAATTACCAACTGTATCTTCAGGTGGCCTTTCATAATTAATTTTTTCGATTTGGTTATTATAAACTAACGTCTCTTTTGATAAGTCTATAATGGCATTCATCTTTTTTAAAAGATTATAACCGACCAATAGATCCGCTTCAAGATTTTCGATTTCATAGAACCTTTCGGTTCTACCAAAAATATTTATATTATAAAAGTGGGTTATCATGCTATACCCATTAACTGTTTTGATCCTTTTCTTAATTACTAATTCTTCAGGGTTCTGATAAATACCCTTCCTTATATAGCACGCTGTTGCGCCGGTGTCTATTAATAACTTAAGTCTTGTACCTAAGGTTCTGTCTCTGCGGAAGATGTAGGGGAGCTCTCCCCCTCTTTCTCTAAAAAATGTTCTTCATTCAAATTATTTACGCGCATTGCTTTTTGCGGTTGTTGTTGTGTTGAATGTTGGGTGTACTCCCGCTTCAACGGGTGAGAGTTGTGACGATTGTCTTGCGGTTTATTATGGATCTGTAAAGACTTATCGATCTCCATTGGGATCGGTGGGGGTTGTGGGGTAGAATTGCCTTGGGCAAAAACGTTCCTATTTGTTTGTTGATAATTATTTTGATTTCCTTGATTGAAACGTAGATTATTATCATGTTGTTGATCTGGCTTTTCAGACTTCTTTTGAGTCTTAGGATTTGAGTTACTCGTTGGCTGAGAGCGAGCATAATAATTGTAAGCAAAATTTGCTCTTTGATAGTTAGCCTCGAGCTCTTGAGCTTTAGCCAATGCATTTGGAAGGTTTTCTGGTTTAATAGAAAACAAAACTTGAGAAAGATTGCCGTTCAGGCCTGTAATAAAAATTCGTAATGCGCTTTCCCTGTTTTTAGAGTTTATTTCATTTATAACATCGGCTTTGTTGCCATATGTCATAATTGTTTTGTTAGTTAATAGGGTTAATTTCTTATTAACCAAATTGTAGTACTCAAGAACTGTCATATTGCCTTGCCTTAAGACACTAAGTTCTTGTTCAATTATATGAATTGGACGCCTATCACTATAAGCGAAGTCCAATCGTGCGAGTATTGCATCGAAGTTAAGTACCGTACCATGGTTAGTTAAAGTATCATTTGCCTTTCCTGTTATTTTGTTTCTTAAGATTGTCAAGGCACCTACATATTTTCGGCTACCTTCTTTGTAAAGCTTCATGGCGGAGCACGCTGCTTCGCGCCAACTGACGTAACCTGCATAACTACCTGCAAATTCTGGTAACGATTTGATCACGTCGAATGACTCATCACACTTAATCAAATCATTTATTTGAGTAGGTTGATACTCTTGAACCGAATTGGAGTTGTTATTTAATTGTAACCTTAATTCTGCAATTTCGTCTGCTAAGGCTTTAGTTTTGGTTGCTATTAATTCTGCAATTATATCTGCTGTCAAATTATTAGCCATTTTTATACCCTTCGACCATTGAAAATGGTCAAAAAAGGGTATACTAACTTTGTGCAAATGTATGTAACAGGCAGAAGGAGGCGTGGCAGACCCCATAAAGTATATATATTCTTGCTCAGAATCACTAGCCGAGTCGATTGAGCCATGTCCGTCTGTCTGTCCGGATGTCCGGATGTCCGTCTGACCAGATGAACACACAGATCTCAGCTATTATAAACGCTAGAGACACCAAATTTGGAATGAAGGTTCCTATATACTCGGCGCAGATCAAGTTTATTTCAAATGTTGGGTGCCACGCCCACCGCCCCCGCAAATCAATAATTTAATTTTTGAACTCAATTTATAAGCGCGATATAAAAGATACAACTTTCTGACTTTAACATATACTAAGCTGAATAAAATATCTACGTAGTCTCCAAATTACAATCTGTTCGGACACTAAACACAGAAGTTATTTAAGAAAGTATGAGCATAAAACCAAGTGCTTGTGTCAGTTAACAAGGGAGGCGGGCGAGCGCGCAGCGCGAGCGCCATCTGTCGGGAATAATTTTCAAGCATGTGTCTATGTGTATGACTTTAACAAATTAACTACACTAGATCATGGGTCGAAGGGTATCCCACTGTCGCGTGCCGCGCGACTGTTGCTTTTCTTACTGGTTAAGTTTGAAAAACCGCTTATTAGGTCGTCCAGCTTAGTTTAATAATAATAATAATAGGAGAAAAAAAAAAAAATTTTTTATCGACGCTCACGTGGATGTCTTCCTTCTTGCTGAGGGTGTCTTCGTGGATGTCTTCCTTCTTGGCTGAGGGTCTTCCTTCTTGGGTTTAGTTTGAGTAGCACTTTTGAGTTTTTGTTTAAGGAGCGTTTTTTTTGAATCTGTACTCTCTTTCACTTTTTGGTTGTGGGTGTCTTCGTTCTTGGTTTAAGTTTGGTTGCTTGGTTTAAGCTACGGCTCACTCTTTATGTTTGCCACTTGTCTTTGGTTATGTTTGATGCGGCTGAATAGCACTTTAGTGAAAATTTTTTTTAAAAAAGCGTTTTGAAATATTTGCTCTTCTTCCTTGGACACCTTTTTATTTATTTCAAGGTTCCCTTCTTTTAAATAAATGGTCTGTTTGTGAGTTCTTAAAGAGCGTTTTCAAATATTTGCTCTCTTTGTAACACAGGAAACCGGTCACTCGATACACATGGGAATTATGGTTGTTAATCCCTTTTTGTGTTATTTTCACTTGTAAATCACTTAAGGATTTCGTTTATCCTTTTGTGCGTGATTCAACTAGAAAAATTTAACGCGAGCCCCACGTTGGGCGCCAATTAATCAAACCGTTTCTAGGAGTTTGAAAAAAATATATTTTATTTGTGGAGTACGACTCCGTTTCTTGTGAGTACAAAATTAAGACTAAAGTTACAATATCGTTCTGAGGCCAAAAGTAGCCTTTGAAGATGTCAAAGCTTCTGCTGATCGAGCTAAAGCTTAAAGCTCGTGATGCCGTTTGGACCAAGGAGGATTGTTTTGCGCGCTAGGCTTATTATTCTCAAGAAGAGTTTGTTTAAAATAAACATTGAGTGTTTTGCGCGCTAGGCTTTTTAGGCTGCGTGGGTGGTTTATTAATTCCAAGAAGAGTTACTCGTGACTCAATGGAAATTGTTTAAAATAGCGAAATATGAGGAGCTGAGAATGAATTGTCAAGAGTCCGAAAAGACTATGAAAAGTTGTTTACAATTTACATAAGGAACGCTGAGTATCTGAGGGTGATAACTTGCATGCTCTCTCCAGCCGTTTGTGAGCGCCGCTCTTTGGGTGCGTGAGTGCATGCACTTGTCATTTGAGTGACGTGTGCGTGCGCTCATGTGTGGGCGTCTGTGTGTGTGTGCATGCTCTCTCCAGCTGTTTGTGAGCGCCGCTCTTTGGGTGCGTGAGTGCATGCACTTGTCATTTGAGTGACGTGCGCGTGCGCTCATGTGTGGGTGTCTGTGTGCGTGCGTGAGTTCTCTCTCTAACTGTTGATGTGAGTCGCTCTTTGCGTGTGCTCACGGAGCGGGGTGCGTGTGCTCTTGAGTGCGCTCGTTGATCAGATGGTGGTGGTTTCTAGAGAACGAGCCTATACCCTGTGTTCATATTGATGAGGTATATCTGTTTTGCCCCTCCATGGGGTCTTAAGGAACTGTCTTATAACTAAATGACTGTTTCTATGGCTTCTATTCCATTTGGCTTCATTGCCCTAACCACTAAAAACACTTATCTAACTTATAACTAAATAACTAATACGGCTATGACTTAATTTGATGGCTTCATTGCCCTAAAGAATAAACTAAAATAACTGGTAAATTTGTGGGACTCAGTTCTGAGTCCTCACAGAGTCTTCGCAGAATGCGGGATAGTAGATAGGAAATGCGGGTTCTGGGACAGGTTGTGGAGTGGGTAATAAAAATAAATGGGGTGTGGGGTGCGAGGGGGGGTTAGGTAATTAAGGTACCTAATTAGCATATTTAATGGGTTTTTTTGGGGTGATCGGTCAATTTAGGGTCCTAATTAGCATATTTAATGGGTTTTTTGGGGTGATCTGTCAATTTAGGGTCTTAATTAGCATATTTAATGGGTTTTTCTGGGACAAAAAGTGGGGTGGTTAGGGGTGCGTGACGAGGGGTCAGAAATTTAGGGTCCTAATTAGCATAATAGCTGGGTGTCATGTATATGTGGAGGTGATGAATTAGGGTGGGGAGTGTTAAAGGTTAACAAGCATGCATGATCATGTTTACATGCACACGTGTTAGGGTTTGTGGGTGAATGCATGCGTCAGTGCACACACGAATGTGACTCATAGGGATCGCTGACGAGGGTAATATTTCAGAGGCCGGGACACCCTACCACAACATGTTAATGTGTGTATCGCCTCTTTTGTGACCCTAGCCGTGACCGTGAGCATGAAAACGCTAAGGGTGTCCTCAAGCGTGCTAATTGATTAAATGTGTAAACAGCTACCGCCACAACTTGTTGATTATATAAATAAATATTAGTTTTGTGTATGTGTGCGTGTGTATGATCAGTAACCCTATTTTAATATGCTAATTTTCTAATTGATAATTCAGTGTGAGAAATTTCACATGACACCCCCATGTGATAGTAGTATCCCTATCATGATATGTTAGTGCGTAAACAAAACACTGTAGCCTGTTGTCCTAACGGCTTACTATGTTTGTTCGCATCTGTTCTCCTACTATTCAGCGTGGGAACTATCTTGTATCCTAATTATTTTCTATGAACCGAGGGTGGTTGGGTGTAGTAAATCCACCTTCTAACATGGCTTATTCTAATAATAGTACAGTGATCAGCTATCAACTTTTTAGGCCATGGATTTTAAAAAAATTCATGGACTATTGTGTTTGTTGGAACGGAAATGTGCGTAACAGGCAGAAGGAGGCATCTCCGACCCCATAAACTATATATATTCTGACTCAGTATCAGTAGCCGAGTCGATTGAGCCATGTCTGTCTGTCCGTCTGACCGTCTGTCCGTCTGTCCGTCTGTCTGTCTGTATGAACACCTGGATCTCAGAAACTATAAGAGCTAGAGTCATCAAATTTTGCGACAACATACATATATATTGCAGTGTCTCAAAGTTTTTGTAAAATTTGGACACGCCCCTTCCCCCCTCTGTAAATCAGTAATAACTATTTAACAACTACAATATTAGCTCAACAACCAAAGTTGTATATCTTACATGACAAATACCTTGCCACGGGCGTTATGTGAAAATTTCATTTGAATCGGACTATAAATAAGTGAGATATGATACGAATTAAACTCACTTTGAACATATATACTTAAGCAGACCTAATTTACACAAGCATACCGAGGTTCGAATCTAGCGTCAGACATACAGCATTTTAAATTTTTTATTTGCATTGTATGGTAACAGAATTGGTTCACAATGCAGCTTTGCCGATGATCTAAGGAGTGAGGCAATGGCCGAGTGATTAGAGTGGCGGACGGCAAAATAAATTGACTGTGAGAGAGTGAGTGAGAGTGCGTCTGTTCAACTCCCGGTTGAGGCAGGTGCGAGAATTATCATTTATTAATTATTTGTTATTTTATTTTGTTTATTTATTTTATTCTAATAAACTAAAAGAAAAGTTGCCGTCAAGCGGACTGTAATATAGCAGCTACAAACAAATTAAATTATTTAATTAAATTTCAATAAAAAATAGTTGTTCCTCATTTTGTTTTATATAAAATAAAATTATAATAGTTACAAATAATATTAATTATTTACTATTTTTATTATATTTAGCACGCATCAAAAAGATGCGAGCCAAAAGTAAACAATGCGTTCTTCAATGCCGTCACTCTTTCCGTATTTTGTCTGTTATGACTTTGCAAGTTCAATATGATTCTTATTGGATATTGTTATTTTGTTTTGCTCTCAATATTTTGCAATTAGAATGTTAGAACATAACAGCGACGCAGCCTCATCGATATGAGCCCGATCTGGCAGCCCGGCACCATCATAAGCAGACGATAGTTCCACCGTTTCACTACAAGCCCATTAAAAGTTGTGAATGTGCGAGTGGGACGCCCATACATACATGTCTGCATATCCACATGTATGTATTGGCATCCCACTTCAACACACATTATTGCACGCATGTATGTACATGCATATGTACAATACAATTAGATTTGGAGTTGCTGTTGTGTACCAACGAAAGAAAACTAAGTTATAATTACATATATTGCGTACCAAAAACTTTAAAAAACCGGCTACCGCCGCCGCCCCTTTTCAATGTTATTGAGCTTTTAAAATATTTTAATGAAAAAAAAATACAAACGCTACAGTCAGGTGCTGACTGTATAAGGCCATGGATTATCTTAGTATACCGTTAACAAGTATACCGTTAACAGAATAGAATCGCCGCTCGAATTTTCCACGGATTATCAAAAATAATCAGTACCTAGGGAACACCAAGGGGGAGTTACAGCACATGTAATGGATTTAGTTGTTCTTAAAAAGTTAAATTTTGGTGACCTACGAGTCGCTTGAGATGTTCTGCGCAACTTAAATGTTCCCCAAATTAATTAATTTCTGCAATCTGCAGACATAGATAACTTAATTATATTCGGATATTTATTAAAACTCGCAATGAAAATTTCGCTTTATTTGGATTAATATTAAAAATTTGGCGGAGATCAATTTTATACAGTGTTCGATGATACGCGCAATTTGAATTAACGAACAGAAGAAGAAGAACGCATAGACAAAACAGAAGCGAAGTGTCGCAACCATTAGACTGAGCGAGAGGGCAATAGGTATATGTATGCATTTCTAGCGCATACCAAAATTTATTTCATGTGCTTCTTGTTGATTTTTTGGCACTAGCCAGAGTTATTCGGTGGCTGAGTGGATTATGTCTCGGACTGTAAGGCCAACAATGTTGAGTTCGATTGCTACCGCGATCATCGGCATGTGAAAGTTTTTGTTGTTCATTATTTTTCATTACAATATTTTAAAAACTCAAAACATTGAAAAGGGGCGGCGGCAGTAGCCAGTTTTTTTAAGTTTTTGGTACGCAATATATGTAGTTCGAACTTAGTTTTCTTTCGATGGTACTCCAAATCTAATTGTATTGTACATATGTATGTACATACATGCGTGCAATAATGTGTGTTGAAGTGGGATGCCAATACATACATGTGGATATGCAGACATGTATGTATGGGCGTCTCACTCGCACATTCACAACTGCATTGAAGAACGCATTGTTTACTTTTGGCTCGCATCTTTTTGATGCGTGCTAAATATAATAAAAATAGTAAACTTTATTTATAAATAATTAATATTATTTGTAACTATTATAATTTTATTGCATAATATAGTATGAAAACAAACTGAGGAAAAACAATTTTTCTTTGCAATTTAATTAAATAATTTAATTTGTTTGTAGCTGCTATATTACAGCCCGCTTGACTATAACTTTTCTTTTAGTTTATTAGAATAAAATAAATAAAGAAAACAAAATAAAAAATTAAAAAATGATAATTTCCACCAGTCTCACCGGGAGTTGAACACACGCACTATCTCACAGTTTTTTAATTTGCCGTCCGCCACTCTAACCACTCGGCCATTGCCTCACTTATTAGCCTGTCGGCAAAGCTGCATTGTGAACCAATTCTGTTACCATACAATGCAAATAAAAAGTTTAAAATGCTGTGTGTCTGACGCTAGATTCGAACCTCGGTATGCTTGTGTAAATTAGGTCTGCTTAAGCATATATGTTCAAAGTGAGTTTAATTCGTATCATATCTCACTTATTTATAGTCCGATTTAAATGAAATTTTCACATAACGCCCGTGGCAAGGTATTTGTCACATAAGATATACAACTTTGTTTATTTAGCTAATATTGTAGTTGTTAAATAGTTATTACTGATTTACAGAGGCGGGAAGGGGCGTGTCAAAATTTTACAAAAACTTTGAGACACTGCAATATATATTTATGTTGTCGCAAAATTTGATGACTGTAGCTCTTATAGTTTCTGAGATCCAGGTGTTCATACAGACAGACAGACGGACAGACAGACATGGCTCAATCGACTCGGCTAGTGATACTGATTCAGAATATATATAGTTTATGGGGTCGGAGATGCCTCCTTCTGCCTGTTACGCACATTTCCGTTCCGACAAACACAATAGTCCATGAATTTTTTTAAAATCCATGGCCTAATAATGAAAAACAAAAAATTTCACATGCCGATCGTGGTAGCCAATCGAACCCCGAAACACGGCCAACATTATTGGCCTTACAGTCCGAGACATAATCCACTCAGCCTCTGAACAACTCTAGACCGTGTCAAAAAATCAACAAGAAGCACATGAAATAAATTTTGGTACACGCTAGAAATGCATACATATACCTATTGCCCTCTCGCTCAGTCTAATGGTTGCGACACTTCGCTTCTGCTTTGTCTATGCGTTCTTCTTCTTCTGTTCGTTATTTCAAATTGCGCGTGCCGTCGTAAACTGTATAAAATTGATCTCCGCCAAATTTTTAATATTAATCCAAATAAAGCGCAATTTTCATTGCGAGATTTTATAAATATCCGAATATAAATAAGTTATCTCTGTCTGCAGATTGCAGAAATTAATTAATTTGGGGAACATTTCAGTTGCGCAGAACATCTCAAGTCGACTCGTAGGTCACCAAAATTTAACTTTTTAAGAACAACTAAATCCATAACATTTGCAGTAGCTACCCCTTGGTGTTCCCTAGGTACTGATTATTTTTGATAATCGGTGGGAAATTCGAGCGGCGATTCTATTCTGTTATTAACAAACTTTTTTTACGGTATACTAAGATAATCCATGGCCTTATACAGTCAGCACCTGACTGTAGCGTTTGTATTTTTTACTATTAAAAAAGTCTTCAAACCGAGTAGAGTGCATTAGTGAACTAAAAAAAAAAACAGTAACAACAGCTAAACAGTTAAACAGTTAAAGAACAACAACAACAGCTAAACAGTTAAAGAATAAAAATCAGCTAAGCAGTTAAAAAATCAGCTAAGCAGTTAAAAAATCAGCTAAGCAGTTAAACAACAACAGCTAAACAACAAAAACAACAACTACCGCAACAACAACAACAACAACAGCTAAACAACAACAACAGCTACCGCAACAACAACAGCTACCGCAACAGCAACAACAAGAGCAACATCAGTTTATCAACAACAACAACAACAACAATAAAAATGGCTTTAAACGGAATCTTTTGTAAGGTAGTGTGTCGGGCTGAGGTGAGCTCAGTCGCGCCAGAGTCCCTTTACAGGATATTTGTAATTGGCTGAGACCCGAGACGAAAGGAGGAAAATGGCCTTCTGATATGGGGGGGTCGCCACAAAGCCGAACACACGGTGTTCTACCAGACGGCGTGGCCGGCTGGGTTCTGCCGTATGGCGTGCGTTCTCCGTGTCGACGATAACGTGCCGGGGCTACTGGCGTGCGACTAGTGGCCGCCTCCGCTTCTCGGTTGATCTCGGAGCCGGGTATTGACCGCGGACTACCAAGATCACCAACTTGCGGCTGTTCCCGGAGTTCCACGGTATGCGCTGGGTATTGACCTTCTCGCGCACCAGCGGAACTCTGGAACAGTTGGACCACGCAGTCTCACGCCCTCGCCACTGCACGCGCACACTCACACACAGGTACTGACACGCCCACTCTCGGCAGTCGCGCCCCTCCCTTGCCCCACTGCATACAACACCAATTTCTTCGTTTCATATGTTTATTTATTCTGTTCCTTCTTTTCTACCTGCCCTTGCCCTACCTACGCACCGTTACACTGCCTTGCCCGTAACGGGCCCTGCCTAATAAATCGGCCAACAAGGGGGCTCGCTCACCTTTTCCTCGAGTCGTCCTGGGTTTGCTCCTGTTCTCTTCTCCCTCCTGGTATGTTTGATTTTCACACTCGCGTCACTTTTGTTTTCTGTCGCGACTTATGCGCCCGTCCAAAGCTAGCGTCACCACTTAATTAATCCTTGTCCTCGTGCCAAAATTCCACCCAGCCTCCATCCGGCGTTAGATTGTCGGCAGCGCAGTCGCAGAGCTTAAGCCGACCACACACTTTACGGCGACGCAAGTGCATCGTAGCTCCCTCCCCTCTCCGCTGCCCGCGGCTGTCATGTCTCGCATGCGTTTTGGCTTGGTTCGGCTGCAGCTGCAGCGCTCTCTCGCTGTTCGGCTATGGCTGTCGCGCACGTTCGGCTGCTGCTCTGCTGCGGTTGTGCTCTGCTCCTTGCAGGTGTTCGGTTGCGCGCCTTTAGCCGTTGTTCTGCCGCTCTCTTTCTGCTGGAATTCTGTTGCGCTCTTCTCTGCTGGTGCTCTGCCGCTCTCCCTCTGCTGGTATTCTGTTGCGCTCTTCTCTGCTGGTGCTCTGCCGCTCTCCCTCTGCTGGTAATCTGTTGCGCTCTTGGCTGCGTTCTGCCGCTCTCTCGGCTGCGTTTTGCTGCTCTCTCGGCTACGCTCTGCTGCTCTCTCTCGACTGCGTTCGGCCGCTAGGTGCATGGTGGTGATTTTCCTTAGCGTCGGCGTCTCTTGTGCTGCTGCGCGGAAGGTTCGGTGAGCGAGCCTATACCCTGTATTCGTTAGCCCTATCCTTTGCGGTAGTTTCGACTAACCCCGTAACTTAAACACAGCTTTTGGTTCAACTGAAAAGTTCCCTTCATTGGGATAAGTATAATACTTAATAAACTTACAGCTACTTATTCTAAAGAAAGGAAGAAAAATTAATTATAGAATTACATACTAAAGAATAGAGGAAAAAGAAAGATAAAAATATATACAAAGAAATGTGGGGCTCTTTCTGCGCCCTCACACTTTTCTACAAAGGATTTAAATGAAATCGCTGCAGCTATGGAGCAGCAGCAACAACGAGAGCAGTTGAGATTAGCCTACGCTGCTCGTCAACAAACCGGATTCAATAATATGAAACATTGTGCGCTCTGTAATGTGACTATTCAAAATAATATAAGTTGGTCACATCACACTCGTACAGAGCAGCACAAGAGCACCTGTTGTAGTATCCCAAGCAGAATGCTTTCAAATATAAGAGCGAAAGAGAATTTAAATTCGAAGTACCCCTCTTTTACACTGCACTGGATTAGCACAGCATAAAGCTTTTCTCTTTCCTCTCTTTAAGTCGCCCACGCGGTTTGGTTAATCGTATGATTTAACCGTAACTCCGACTTAAAGCTTTTTTTTGAAGTTATAAAAAGAGCTTTTACCTTATCTATAACACATTTTCTGATCGGCTCTTTTGTTAAACAGACGCATTGTCTTTGCAGTCTGAAAAATTTAAATTAAATAAAGTCTTAATACAAAAAAAAAAGTACAGCTTACGCTGCAATCGAAATCTGGTTATATCACCAACAATTTTCCGGCTGTGACCAAAGAAATCGGATTAATTCCATTAATTGTGCCAGTAGTGTTTTATTCCCCAAAAGGTGATATTATTACAAGTGCTATATTTGTGTGATTTGCTAAAGTGAAGATTTTCTTTCAGCCGTGTGGCAGGCGGTATTGTTTTGGAAGTCTAAAAGACCTGGCCACGCTTTCTTCAACTTGATCTAGAGCCCACTGGCTGTCGAACGACCTCGGTCGACCTTGGTTAAATCCAGACAAGGTCATAGGTCGATAAAGGTTTCCCACTGGTTCTGTTTCGTGGACCTAATCTTCCATACTATCTGATCAGTGTATAAGATAAGTCTTGATATTGCTGTGTACGATGCTGGTGCAACATTTTACATAATCACCTAGTTTTCGGCTTCAAACCCAATTTGATCTTTGTTAAGGAAAAGAACGCGCGAACAACTGTTTTCTCAGGCACAGTTTGGAAGTCACCTATGTTTCTCAAACTGCCTAAGCAAAAGGCACTCAAGCACGCGCAACCAGAAAATTAGTTTTTACGAGAGTAGCTGATGAATTCTATAACTCGAGAGCAGCATTAAAAATTGAATTAAAACAAATGTTTCAACGAATTTAAGTTTTCAAACCGCTCTTCTATAAAAATAAGTCTTCGGAAACAAAAAAATGGATACAAAGAAATGAAATCCTTATAAATCTAAATTAAATTTGAATTACAACCTAGCTTAAGTAACGTAATTTTCTACTCTGTTTTATGGCCGATTAATTTGATTATTTTGGACGAGCATGTACACATGGTAGGCATATATATATATAATTTGTTCTGAGTATCTTTAATACAGCTTCTTACTTTAACCAACGACCGTTCAATGGGCCCATCGTTCGAAAGAGTTGCGGATTAAAATTTGAAAATGAGTAAGTCCACCAAGTAGTTCGAACATTTATTAGTATATAAATGCCACGTGTTAATTCTCAGTTGAAGGCTTATTTTCTTTAAAAAAAAAATGTATTTGAAAAATGTTTATAAAAATGAATTTTTATAAAAATAGAAATTGAAGATGGATAACTAAATATTTGTTATGGGTCTATCTGGATCTTTGCTGAGACAACATGAAATAATTTAATAATCGTTTTCTTTGAGTATTAGGGGCAATGCTTAGACATCACCAGATACATTGCCATGGTAGGGAGGGTAGAGACGAGGGACAACAACACCTAGTTCCCTCTGATGAATAATTCCAGTATTCGTTTGAGAAGGTGTGTCGGCACCGATTTTGTTATTCTCGTAGATATTATCACCATGTTAGTTAAACCGTGCACTTATACTTTATGATGTGGCAAGTACTAGGGAGTTTGGCCTGGAAAACCCCGACCAATCCGGCGAGCTTGGACCGAGCAAAGCAAGAGTGCACATCCTCCGGACCCAAAACTCCACAGGCTCAGGCTTCTATCAGTCACCTTAGTGAGAAAGCCAATAATAAATACGAACTAGGCTGTACACTACACTGTTGAGCTTTTCGCCGAATATGTTTTAGCAAAACAAGAGATTGAATACACGGAAGTGAAGTCTTTCCAATCTAAAATGGAAGTCTTCACCGTCAATTCGGATTTACAAGAATTGTACAAGGAGCATGCCGAAAAAATAATCTCACGAATGGATGATTTCCAAGAGAGGGATAGTGGATGGGCATTAACTCACATTATACGTTTGGAAATGAATGTGAATAAGTACAAACCCATAAGAGGATCCTCCTTTATCGCACTACCCAAGAGTTTGAGTAGTAAAAAAGCAATTGCGAACGTCAAAAACAATGACGAATACTGTTTCAAATGGACAGTGATTGCTGCGATAAAGGAGGAAGATCAACATGCTGAAAGATGCGGATCATATAATGTGGAGATATCTAAACACATAATCAAAGTAAACAATATTGTTTTGAACTTTGAAGGTTTAGATTTCCCACTCAATCCTAAACATATTAATAAGTTTATGGATAAGAACCCGTTGATCAGTATAACAGTCTTTGGATATGATCAGGAAAAAGGAAATGTGATCGGACCCATCTTCTATCCCAAAGACGTCAAACAGCATCACATCAATATGTTGTTACTGGAAAGTGATGAGAAGGCTCACTACACTTGGATTAGAAATCTTTCACGGTAAGTACATATAGAAAAAAAGGTCAAGGTTATATAAAAAATATAAAAACAATTTGTTTTTAATTTTTTATTTTTTATTATTCCAATATATTTCGGTCACGCTGCGGTAACCGTCTTCAGGGCTAAAAACAACAAATTTACAAGATGGAAAAAACGTTTAACAGTGTCTATAAAACTAAAAACTAAACTGAACAATATTAAATTACATACATTAATTTGACACGTCTGCTCTTGCTGGCGCGGAGTTCCTAACTAGCTTAGGAAGTAAATGTCTATATATATGAGCGCAATTTTCTGTGTCCGTTTTGTAGTTTAATCTCTCTTGTGTTGGTGTGTTAATTATGTGTAGCATTTCGAGAGTATAACGTTTAGCATAGTGTTGTTCTTGTTGTAGTATTGTTGTTGCGTCAAAATTGGGAGAGTGGTGTTTGTTTGCACAGTGGGTCATGAGAGCTGTTTTTTGTGTTGTACATTGGTGGCGTAATTTGAAATCCGATTTGTGTTGCGCTAATCTTGTTTTTAATTTTAATTTTGTCGTTCCTACATACACTCCATTGCATGTTTCAGAAGTGTTGCCACTACAAGGAATTTTATATATCACATCAACGATGACGAAATACTCGTCTCTTTCGACGTAGTATCACTTTTCCCCAGCATACCATTAGACTTAGCTTTATCAACTATAAAATCAAAATGGACACAAATACAACAACATACTGAGATACCTGAACAAACTTTCCTAGAAATAGTTAAGTTCTGCATCGTAGAAAATAGATACTTTAAATATGAAGACACAATTTTTTCACAATTAAAAGGTATGCCAATGGGTTCCCCAGCTTCACCCGTAATTGCAGACATTGTAATGGAGGAATTATTGAAGAACACCGTGGAAAAACTTAAAACAAAACCACGACTACTAACAAAATATGTCGATGACCTGTTTGCAATTACAAAGTCCAACGAAACAGAAAACATACTCCTCGAACTTAATTCGTACCATAAAAACATAAAATTCACAATTGAGAAAGAACAAAACAGTAAGCTACCATATTTGGATTCAATAATAAATAGAGTAGGAGGAAAATTAAAATTAAAATGGTACAAGAAACCGATGGCATCTGGAAGACTAATCAACCACAATTCGAAACATCCAAGGACGATGATAATTAATACAGCAAGATGCTGTATTAAACGAATGTTTGACATTTCTGACAAAATGTACCACAAAGAAATTAAGAGGGAAATAACAAAAATACTTACGGACAACGACTTTCCAAAATGCTTAATCAATAAACTTATACAAAAATATCAGGAAACACCAAGGGACAACAAAAATAGACAATTAAAATTATATAAATCTCTCATCTATGTACCTACACTATCCGAAAGATTCATGAGATCTGACTGTTACAATAGTGCAGAAGTACAAATAGCACATAAACCGTTCCATACACTCAGACATCTTTATAGTAACACAAAGTCACAAATAACTGCACTAGACAAAAACAATGTGATATATAAAATTCCTTGTAGTGGCAACACTTCTGAAACATGCAATGGAGTGTATGTAGGAACGACAAAATTAAAATTAAAAACAAGATTAGCGCAACACAAATCGGATTTCAAATTACGCCACCAATGTACAACACAAAAAACAGCTCTCATGACCCACTGTGCAAACAAACACCACTCTCCCAATTTTGACGCAACAACAATACTACAACAAGAACAACACTATGCTAAACGTTATACTCTCGAAATGCTACACATAATTAACACACCAACACAAGAGAGATTAAACTACAAAACGGACACAGAAAATTGCGCTCATATATATAGACATTTACTTCCTAAGCTAGTTAGGAACTCCGCGCCAGCAAGAGCAGACGTGTCAAATTAATGTATGTAATTTAATATTGTTCAGTTTAGTTTTTAGTTTTATAGACACTGTTAAACGTTTTTTCCAGAAAAAAAATATAGATTTTAGTACTTATAATTATACTAATTTGATTTATATATTTTCTTCATAGATTGGTAACATCACAGCTCCCAATTGCAGACAATGGTTCTGCAATATTTGTCTGAACTATTCTAGGAGTGAGGCAACAGCCACTCGTCACCACGAGATCTGCAGCAAGAAGGTGTGCCAACTACCCACTGGAAAAAATACAGTTCTTCGTTATAAGAACTACCAGAAGGAAGTTAATGTACCATTCGCCGTCTACGCTGATTTCGAAGCCATTCTTCAACCCAAGAATGAGAGTGTGAGTGATAAAATTAAAGATATTAATATACATTTACCAATTTCATATGCATACCTTATAAAGTGTGCATATGATAATGAGTTAAGTAGCTTTAAGTTAGAAACAAGTGTGAGGGCCAGTTCAGCATTTAAAGATAGCTTAGTTGAAAATCTCACAAATATTTACGATAGGTATTTATCTAAAAATGTTCCTATTCAAATGTCTTTTGATGACGAAGTTAGATTTCAGGAGACCAACAATTGTTTTATATGTGCAGCACCCCTATTAGAATATAGAGTTAGAGATCATTGTCATTTTACTGGTAAATTCAGGGGTGCTGCACACAATGCCTGCAACTTAAAATATAAAGTACCTAATTTTATACCAGTATTTTTTCATAATTTCACTAGGTATGATTGCCACTTGTTTATTAACGAGTTGGCGAATATACCTGGACAACTTAGCATAGTGCCCCTCAACAAGGAACAATATATTTCAGTTTCGAAATTTCTTCCAATGTCCGATGGCAAGAATTTAGAGATTCGTTTTCTAGATTCTTTCCGTTTCATGTCATCTTCGTTAGATAAATTAGCGTCTAACCTAGATGATTCACAAATGTGCACTACTAGGCAAATGTTTGAGTCCGAATCAATGTTTCAGTTGATGCGTAAAAAGGGTGTCTTTCCCTATGAACATTTAAGTTCAGTTGATAGACTTGAAGAAACTTCTCTACCATCTAGAGAAGCTTTTTACAGTAATTTAACTGAATCCGAATGTTCAGAAGAAAGCTATGCACATGCAGTAGATGTCTGGAACAAGTTTTCATGTACAACTCTAAAAGATTACTTAGAGTTGTACTTGAAAACTGATGTTCTGCTATTGGTAGACATCTTTGAAAACTTTAGAGAATTATGTATTAGCATATACTCTCTAGACCCTGCACAGTTTTTCACAACTCCAGGGTTATCTTGGAACGCCATATTAAAAAGTACCAAGATTGAATTGGATCTTCTTACAGATATTGATATGTATAGATTCATTCAATCAGGTATACGTGGTAGTCTAGTGCAATGTACCAAAAAATATACAAAAGCGAATAATAAATATCTACCGGAATATGATGAAACAAAAGATTCTTCATATCTGGTATATTTAGACGATAATAATTTATATGGTTGGGCAATGTCACAGTCGTTACCATATGGCGGGTTCGAGTGGTTACCTCTAGATACTCTAGAAGACTTTGATGTCTTTAATATAGACGATGACTCTGAATATGGATATATTCTTGAGGTAGATCTAGAATACCCATTTGCAATTCATAATAATCATAATGATCTTCCGTTTTGTCCGAAAAATAAAAAACCCACTCCCAATTCTCATGTTAAAAAGTTGATAGCTGACTTAGAACATAAGTCAAACTATGTTATCCATTACAGGACACTAAAACAGTGTCTAGAAAATGGGTTAATTTTAAAAAAAATTCATAGAGGTGTACGATTCTTCCAAAAACCTTGGATGCAATCGTACATTGATCTGAATACTTTTCATAGAACGAATGCTAAGAATTCGTTTGAAAAAGATTTTTTTAAACTTCTCAATAACGCAGTCTATGGCAAGACTATGGAAAACGTTGAGAAAAGGGTTAATGTTAGATTGATTACTGAATGGGAAAGTGCAACGCCAACCGATTCCTCTGGTCGCAAAAGAGATTGCGCACGCTCATTGATTGCTAAAAGCAATTTCCATAGCGTGAAATATTTTAATGATCATTTTTGCGCATTCCAAATGCGTAAGTTAAATGTTTATTACGATAAACCTATTTATTTAGGGTTTGCTGTGCTAGATATTTCAAAATGGAAAATGTATGATTTTCATTATCAGTATATGAAACCCCAATTTGGAAAGTCTGTATGTCTAAACTATATGGATACAGACTCTTTCATATACACGATTAAAACTGAAGATTTTTACGCTGATATACGTGAAGATCTTCCAATGAAATTTGATACATCAGATTATCACTCAGATCTCTTGAATAAATATAATTTCAGCAGCGTTAACAAGAAACGCTTAGGGTTTTTCAAAGATGAGTTGAATGGGAAGCCTATGAGTGAATTCGTAGGCTTACGTTCCAAAAGGTATTTCTTTCTTGTTCCAGGTGCTCCAGAAGTAAAAAAGTCTAAAGGGGTTAAGGCAAGTTGTGTTAAGCGAATCGGCTTTACTGATTATAAAAATGTTTAAATACTGGTAAAAAAACAAGCGGTACAATGTCGTTAATCAGATCAGTTAATCATGTACTTAAAACAAGTACAATTTCAAAAATAGTTCTTGATAGCAAAGATGATAAACGAGTTATAGAACCAGATTTACATAATACAATGGCACATGGCCATTATAGAATACAGAAACGTAAGGCTCTGGAAGACATAGACTTGTATGATGCTGACATTTTAGTTTGGGAAAAGAAAATTCAAGAGATAGAGACAGCTGAAAATAAACCATTTAAACAGAAAGCCCTATTAAAAAGATATAAGGAAGAAAAAGAGAATTCAGAAGTTAATTTATTTTATGCTGAAGTGGCCCTACGTATAGACTTTAATTGAAAAAGAGAGAATTTATTAGAAAATTGTTTTGATTTAATATTTATTTATAAAATGTATAAAATCTGATTAAGAATAAAACAATTGTTATTTATATATATATAAAAAATTTGATTGAGAATAAAACATTTGTTGTTAGTATAAGTTGAATATAAAGACAATTTTGAAATTAAAGAAATATTTAAAAAAAAATACAATAAAAATTGTTTTAAATTTAATGTATATATTGGTTTACAGCGGTGGGGTATATATTATATTAGATGTTAAAGTTTGATTATAATTGTTGATATTTCCTTCAATAAATATAATATCGTTTTCAGATGAAAAATGTTCATTAGAATTATTATTATTAACAATATTTGATGATAACGTCTGATTATAGTTATTAATATTTCCTTTAATATATATAATATCATTATTTATCTCATTATCATCAACATCATAATCATCAGTATCATCATAAATATTATTATGCTCTGGAAATAAAGTTGAAAAAATTAAAATAGTTTATTTTCAAATATTTAAATCGCAAAATAACTCACCTTTATTTAAATTTCGCTTTTTATTATGTTTATATTTAATATTCTGTAATATATAACTTGTATTAAAATATTAAAAGAAGGGTTCAAATTGATTTAAAATTTTATATGTTTTTATACCCTTCGACCATTGAAAATGGTCAAAAAAGGGTATACTAACTTTGTGCAAATGTATGTAACAGGCAGAAGGAGGCGTCGGAGACCCCATAAAGTATATATATTCTTGCTCAGGATCACAAGCCGAGTCGATTGAGCCATGTCTGTCTGTCTGTCCGTCTTTCCGTCTGTCCGGCTGTCCGTCTGTCCGTCTGTCTGTGTGAACGCACAGATCTCAGCTATTATAAAAGCTAGAGTTACCAAATTTGGCAGGAAGACTCCTGTGTACTATAAGCAGATCAAGTTTATTTCAAATGTTAGGTGCCACGCCCACCGCCCCCGCAAATCAATAATTTAATTTTTGAACTTAATTTGTAAGCGCTGTATAAAAGATACAACTTTCTGACTTCAACATATACTAAGCTCATTAAAATACCTACGTATTCTCGAAATTGCAATCCGATCGGACAATAAACACAGAAGTTATTTAAGAAAGTATGTGCATAAAACCAAGTGCTTGTATCAGCTTACAAGGGAGGCGGGCGAGCGCAAAGCGCGAGCGCCATCTGTCGGCAATAATTTAAAAGCATAACGCATTTGTATATGTGTATGAATTTAACAAATTAAACTACACCTGAACATAGGTCGAAGGGTATCCCACTGTCGCGTGCAGCGCGACTGTGGTTTTTTCTATTTTTTCTTTTATGCTTATTAGGTTACTCGATCATTTAAAGAAGACTTATGACTAGTTTCATTCTTAGGTATATTCACTATATCTTCAGAAATATTTTTTTCTAACTGTTCATAATGGTCATCTAAATATTTTTCATAAAGATCCCGCTTTGCTATTAATAATGCCTAAGATTGTCGTAAACGTGTTGCCTCATCACTTTGCATTTCATTTATATCATAATTTTGATTATAATAGGCTACATTATCTCTTTCTCGATTTTTATTATCAATAATTTTTGCTCTTATATCTTCTCCAGCTTGTCTATCCATTTCTCTCATTTCCCTCCTCTCTTTAATTAGCTCATCTTCTAAGTTTGACGAATTAAAAATTTCAGCAAATTCTATACATGATATTTTCAATTTTTGAGGAAACAAACTATTTTCCTCATTCCGATCTTCTTGTTTTAAAGGAACTGTTCTGTAATGACATTTTATTCCTATAGTTTGCTTCCCATATTCCATCTTAAAATATCTATTCATACCCCTTCGTCCTAATTGTATGCGCCCTCCAATATTCAACTCCTTTGCGATTAAATTATTCTTAAAATTTCTCTTTTTGTTATGCTTATAAGAGGGTTATTTGTATTAAAACTGTTTGTTAATTTCGAAATATTTCGTTTAATTAACCTACTTACTTCTACGTTTGTTCCAAACTCTTCTCCATCATCTATCCCCCAACCCATTCTAGTAGATGCTGCTGTTGTTGTTGTTGTTGTTGCGGTAGTTGTTGTTGTTGTTGTTTAGCTGTTGTTGTTTAACTGCTTAGCTGATTTTTTAACTGCTTAGCTGATTTTTTAACTGCTTAGCTGATTTTATACTGCTTAGCTGATTTGTATTCTTTAACTGTTTAGCTGTTGTTGTTGTTCTTTAACTGTTTAGCTGTTGTTGCTGTTTTTTTTTTTTTGGTTCACTAATGTACTCTACTCGGTTTGAAGACTTTTTTAATACTAAAAAAGTTGATAGCTGATCACTGTACTATTATTAGAATAAGCCATATTAGAAGGTGGATTTACTACACCCAACCACCCTCGGTTCATAGAAAATAATTAGGATACAAGATAGTTCCCACGCTGAATAGTAGGAGAACAGATGCGAACAAACATAGTAAGCCGTTAGGACAACAGGCTACAGTGTTTTGTTTACGCACTAACATATCATGATAGGGATACTACTATCACATGGGGGTGTCATGTGAAATTTCTCACACTGAATTATCAATTAGAAAATTAGCATATTAAAATAGGGTTACTGATCATACACACGCACACATACACAAAACTAATATTTATTTACATAATCAACAAGTTGTGGCGGTAGCTGTTTACACATTTAATCAATTAGCACGCTTGAGGACACCCTTAACGTTTTCATGCTCACGGTCACGGCTAGGGTCACAAAAGAGGCGATACACACATTAACATGTTGTGGTAGGGTGTCCCGGCCTCTCAAATATTACCCTCGTCAGTGATCCCTATGAGTCACATGCGTGTGTGCACTGACGCATGCATTCACCCACAAACCCTAACACGTGTGCATGTAAACATGATCATGCATGCTTGTTAACCTTTAACACTCCCCACCCTAATTCATAACCTCCACATATACATAACACCCAGCTATTATGCTAATTAGGACCCTAAATTTCTGACCCCTCGTCACGCACCCCTAACCACCCCACTTTTTGTCCCAGAAAAACCCATTAAATATGCTAATTAGGTACCTTAATTACCTAACCCCCCCTCGCACCCCACACCCCATTAATTTTTATTACCCACTCCACTTCCTGTCCCAGAACCCGCATTTCCTATCTACTCGGGATGGGACTCAGATTGCGTCAGTTCTATTGAACGCGAATGGTGCGATCGCTGTCCTTAAACAGGGCATGGTAACCGTTGGTTGGTCAAGGTGCCGCATCATCCAGGACTTCCGGCCCACGAGATGCTACAGGTGCCTAGGCTACGGACACCGAGCAACGACCTGCAAGGCGACCGATCGGGCAGATTGCTGTTTGCGGTGAACGTGGTCACAAGGAAAAGGGGTGTGTTGCACCACCAAAATGCCTAATTTGCAGCAGCGAAGTGAATAGGAACCACCCGACGGGTAGTTTTGCATGCTTGACATACAGAGCGTGCCTAAAAGAAGCTAAGAGCCATCATAATGCAGGACGAAACTAAGTTTATCCAGCTTAATGTGAACCATTGCGCAGCTGCTCAGAGTTTTCTGACTTAAACTGCGGCGGAGCGCAATGTAAATATCATGCTCCTGAGCGAACCCTACTATCCTGCTGGGGGAAATAATTCGATGATATTGGACGAGACAGGCAAAGCAGCTATCAAATGTTGCAGCCCACTACACGTGCAGGAACTGGCTGCCACGCCGATGGGGGAATTGCATATGCGAAGATAAAAGCTGTGCATATGTACAGCTGCTATGCTCCGCCTAGCGACAGCCCGGACCAGTTCGAGGAGATGCTTGAGCTGATGGTGAGTCATGCTATGGAAATGCTGGATCTGATACTGCTGAACGACGGCCGCAAGCCTGCGTTCAACAATGAGAGGGGAACGTCATTTATAGACATTACGTTTATAAGCAGAGGACTAGTGGCTAACTATAACTCTAGTTGGATGGTCCATGACGCTGTGACGCTAAGCGATCATGCACTGATTTCCTTTAGACACTTACCGTGGCCACGACTTGGAGACGACAGAGGAGAACAGTCGGGCAAGCATGGGACACCAGGAATATCGATGAAGATATGGTGGCTTACCAAATCGCCTTCATGGTAATAACAAATGGCGACGCAGAGACAATGGCTGACCTCATGAAGAAGCTCATAGCAACGTGCGACGCAATCCAAAGCCAAAGAAAACTAAGGCGCAGCGCAAGCCACCCGTATACTGGTGGAGCGCCACCCTAAATCTTCTACGGTAAGGCGCAACGTGCCAGAGGTAGCACCCACCACGCGGAACTTCTGGAGGACTTTAGGAAAAAACGATTACAATTCAAGCATGGCATATCGGCTGCCAAGTCGCATGCCTATAGTGAATTGGTGGAAAGCATCGATAAAGATACCTGGGGTCTGGCATATAAGCTCGTAACCAACAAACTAAGGAAGAGAGAGGGAACGCCATCGGACCCTGATGTCCTGAATGGCATTGTAGCGGAACTATTCCCAATGCAGTCCACGTCATGGCGGCCAACAGCAGTAGCCCCTTTCCCTGACTTTCCGGGCGTCATGAAACTCGAAGTTGTCGAGGCAGCCAAGAGAATCAAGCCCAATAAAGCTCCTGGCCTTGATGGAATCCCTGGAGCAGTGGTCAAGGCAGTGGCGTCAGCTAGACCTGACATATTTAGGGACACGTTCCAGCAGTGTCTCATGGACGGTGTCTTTCCAACGAGGTAGAAAATCGAAAAAATAGTGCTGTTACCGAAAGGCAAGGGACCTGCACATGCCGCAAACAGCTATCGCCCATTATGCCTACTGGATATTGTGGGTAAATTATTGGAACGTATCCTGCATTCCCGAATAGAGGTAATCACCGAGAGCATAAACGGCCTAGGAAGTCAGCAGTATGGCTTTCGGAAAGGAAAGAGTACCCTGGACGCACTCATGGCCGTTAGGAACCTTGCCAAGAATGCCCTCGATGGTGATAGATGCCTTGGAGGAACATCATGTACGATGGGAACCTGGACATCAACAGGCCCTTAGGAGCTGAACTGCATTGCTTCGCGGATGACGTGGCCACAATAGCAGTCGCCAAAACTATAGCAGATCTCCAAGTCAAATGTAACGCGACAATTAGTGCGGCCATCGGCTGGCTAGAGAAAGCCGGCCTAACAATTGCTGCTCACAAGACCGAGGCTGTACTGCTAAGTAGCAGGAAAAAGGTGGAGAGAATTCTGGTCACGGTCAACGGGACACAGGTGGCCTCTCAAGCATCCTTAAAGTACTTGGGTGTGCTGATAGACCACAGGCTATCATTCAAGGACCATGCTAGATACGCAAGCAGGAAGGCAACAATCACATCTGCTGCCTTGTCTAGACTTATGCCCAACGTAGGAGGTCCCAAAAATCCAGCAAGGGACCTTCTGGTGGCGGTAGCAAAGTTTACGCTAATCTATGGTGCACCAATTTGGAGCAACGCCACCAGTAAAAGCTCCAACATGAAAGGAGGCTTATTAGAGGAGCTTCAGGACAGTCTCCGAAAACGCACCATGTAGAGTCAGCCCGATGCGGTGGAAACAGCAGAGCATGTGCTAACGAACTGTTCCAGGTTTACGGAGGAGCGGGAGCAACTAAGAGTGCTGACTGGGAATCCGCTTAACCCAAGTGGATTGTTCGCGGCTATGATGGCGAGCAGTAATTCATGGGTCCTAGGACATATGATCATTGTTAACATGATGAAACGGGTCCGAGTCGACGAGATGGCCAGATGGAAGTGTTTCTGTGTGGTGGCGGGAGAAGAATACTACCTCAGCGTACCCGGCTTGTCGTAAAAGGCGACTGAAGGGTGGAAGGACGTGCGCCTCATGGCCAACATTCAAGGAAGGGAGTGCGAGTGGCATCACATCCTGCTCATCGAAGTTATACCTTGACTGGCAGTCCCGGTGAGCGAGTAAAGGACTGAAGAACATACGGAGGTTTTTGTGTTAGGCATAACTCTACTTGGAGAGTTATGAATCGTGCATGCCACCTACGGACGGTAGGTGGTATCTTTAGAAGATTTTAATTTTCCTACTGTAAGGCGTTACAAAAGAAAAAAGAAACATGCACATACTGTGACCGATGGCTAGGCGGCAGTAAGAAGTACTGCGCCATAGTCACGCTGGACGTCAGAAACGCTTTCAACACAAATGGGGATACCCGAGCACATAAGGATTGCAATTGGAAGCTACTTCAGGGACCGCGTGCTTTGGTACGGAACAGAAGCGGGTCCAAGATGCCACCATGTCTCTGAAGGTGTTCCGCAAGGATCGGTACTTGGACCGATTCTATGGAACATCATGTATGATGGGAAACTGAGCGTCTGAAAGCCCAGTAGTGTGGAGCTGCACTGCTTCGCCGACGACGTTGCGGTAACTGCTGACATGACATTTTTTGAGCTCCAGGTCATCAGCAATGCCACGATTAGATCGACCAGCGATTGGCTGGAGAAAGCAGGCTTAGAAATCGCTGCGCATAAAACCGAAGCTGTTCTGTTGAGCAGCAGAAAGAGAGTCGAGAATATGCAGGTGATAGTCAAGGGAGTTCAAATAGTCTCAGCTGATACACTGAAGTATCTGGGAGTTCTAATAGACCGCAGGCTCTCTTTTAAGGACCACGCAACGTATGCCAGCAGAAAGGCGGGGGCTGCCCAGATAGACATACGAGAGTGGATCCGAGGATTCTGGCAGACCAGGTGGCAAGCGTCGCAACGAGGGAGTTACCTCTCGGGAGCTTGAGGGTATTTTGGAAGGGTGAAGGCTCGAAAGAAAACACGTCCAATCTGTTCAGCTTTTCAATGTCAAGTGACTGACTACATTTTTAATTACTAAGTTAACAGAGGAATCATATTATACATAAGAGCTACATGTTTCAGTTCGGCCGCGCCGAGGTTTTGTGGCGTAGCGGCAAATGCGTTGTGGCTGCGGCTGGGTTGTACGGTATTTTGTCCGGACATATCCAGTTCGTGGCGATTTTGAGGGCCGATGTTGTTTTTGGCGTAGCGACACTTTTAAACGTTGTGGTTGCACCTGGGTTGTACGGTATTTTGTACAGACAAAACCCGTGGCGATTTTGATAGTTTATGTTGTTTTTGAAATAGCGGAGGTTTTAGCGGCGGCAAGAACATTCTCGAAAGCTGTGGTAGATATGTATGTATGTCTTGTGATAGAGTCGGGGTAGATAGGGTAACTAGGGCGATGTACGTACCAGCTTATACCCAATCTAGCGGAATGGGAAGAGTGCGAGCACAAAGTGGTGGACTACCACATAACGCAACTCCTCACGGATCATGGCTGCTTTCGAGGGTATCTACACAGGTTCCACCACGTGGACTCAGCCCTATGCCTTTACTGCATACACGAGGTGGAGTCATATTCTTCTGCATTGCTCCAGGTTCGCCGCGGAGAAGGATCAGCTCGAGTCACTCACGGGAGCACCGCTGGCGGAAAAAGGCGTGTGGGAGAGGGCATACGGGATCATAGTCGATATGATGAAGCGTGTCGGGACGGACGAGACGGCCAACAGAAATGTTGCCTGAGGAGTACCCCTGTGTGGTGGCGGGGCAAGAATACTACCACAGCGGACTCGGCTTGTCATAAAAGGCGACTAAAGAAGACTCAAGGAAGGAGCGTCACGCAGTATGCAGTACTAGTGCACAAAACAAAACATAGAAAAATACGCAGCAATAGATGATAGCAAAATAAATCTGTTTAATTTCGATGTACCCTTCGATAATAATGTGCCCTTTTCGTGGCCAAATTAAATACTTATATTTCTTCCCTGAGTCTGTCAGTTGACAGATCTCTGCGGCCACATCGAACGTTACAGGTTCAAGCGCCTCTAAGGCATTTACATCATCCTGATATATTTTGGATAGCGCATCAGGTACTATATTGTCTTTCCCTCTATGATGGCTTATAGTAAACTTGTATCCTTGTAAACGCATGGCCCATCTTGCTAATAAAAGACTCTCATGGTCTGTGAGATAACACCTGAATTTTATAATAGCCAACATTGCGGCCAAGCATTCCCGTTCTATAACACTGTAATTACGTTGTGTGGCGTTTAGTTTCTTTGACATAAAAACGACAGGCCGCTCTTCGTTGTCATCATAAAGTTGTATTAGAACCGCTCCTACGCCACAATCATTAGCATCACAGTGAACGAAAAACATCTTGCCAAAATCTGGATTTCGTAGGACGGGTGCTGAAGTAATAACCTCTCTCAGGTTTTTAAAAGCGAGCTGAGCTGCATCCGTCCAAACAAACTTTCGTTTTGTAGACAAAAGTTCAGTTATTGTACAATCCTACTAACCCTAGGAAACTACGTGCCTGTTTGGGGGTGGCCATGAATTGATGGAATCAACTTTACTTGGTTCAGTGGCGATGCCCCCATTACCAATTAAATATCCAAGATAACCCACTTGAGTAACACAAAATCGACTCTTGGATACGTTCAAAGTAAGATTGGCTCTACAAAATTCAGCAGCCAACCGCATTAAGACGGTCATATGCGTGTCAAAATTTTCTGACACAATGCATACGTCGTCTAGATACCCAAATACAAATGTTTTACGATCAGGCGTTATCAATTGATCAACTAATCTACACATGGTCTGAGGCGCATTGCACAATCCAAAAGGCATGACTGTGAATTGATACAAAGGACTTCCCGGTATCGTAAACGCCGTAATGGCTTTTGCTTTGTCCGATAGAGATATTTGCCAAAAGGCGTCCTACAGGTCTAATTTTATGATCAAGCCTAGAAAATATGCCATCAATATTAGGCAAAGGATACGCGTCCTTTTTAGTGCAGTCGTTAATATAGTACGTCGAGCGTCCAGACACAAGCGCACCTTTCCTGGTTTAACTACTAACCGTACTGGTGAATGACTCCTTCAATGACTCCCTCGCTCAACATTCTATCCAGTTCCAGATACATCAGTTTCTCCACCGCTGGGAAAACTGGATAAAACCGTTGTTTAATCGGTTTGGAATCTCCGACATCGATGTCATGATTCAGAAGAGAAGTTTTCCCAAGCCATAATTTGGGAACAAATTAATGACCGCAGCTAAGCGAACTTGCTGAGAAACTATTAAAAGATATTTGTTTTCCTCCTCTTTATTTGTATTAAATAAAGGGCTGGGAGAATCTTTAGCTGAAATAAGACCCGGGGCTAAGTTAAAAATCCTCCAAAAGTTAACGTCCAATATTATGCGCTTATTTAGTGACGGAATAATATAGAAGTCAATTTCCTTGGTTGAACGATTATATTCTACATCAACCCGAAGTACACCTGTTACTGCATGAATCTTGCCATCGGCAGGTTTGACTTCGGACACTACTCGTTTAAAGTTTAAACAATCTGACTGGCTCCAGTGATTTGGCTCCAGTGTCAAGGAGTCCAATTTCTGTAAATTCTAAAAAGGAAATTGAAAATTGTACAAACGCCCATCAGATTGGTCATTAACGATTGCAGACACTAACTGCCGACACTGATTGACTTTCTTCCAGAAATGACGCATACGTAGCGTATTCCTTTTTGTCTTACGTGTAACTATGGCTACGTCGCAGAAAATTCTTGTTCGAACCCGCTTATAATGAGCTAGCCGCTCGTGGAACGGTCGAAAAGGGTTCATTGGTTGTACGTCAGGTATTGTATTAGTACATCAGGTACTGTTTTAAAAGTTAAATTTAATAAAGAATATCACTATTTCTTCTTTGAATAGATATACATATATGGTTTAATTCATTATTTTGCTTTTCTTTGCTAAAATGTTTAATTATATATGTTTGCAGAAATAGGATTTTTGTTTTATATTCATTATAGTAAAGGTCGCATCTTAAATTGTAGATGCCATTTAAAGATATTTTATTCAAATCAAAAGGAAAAATTTTTCAAAAACCTTTAAAAGATATATTTAACATTGCATATGCTTAATATTCATTCAGCATTGCATAAAGGTATTTGTAAATATATATATATGAGTATGTCGCAGATCATTCAAATTTAACGACATTTCTAGCAATTTCGTGTTTCTGCTTCACGCGCCATGCAGGCGCCTTTTCTATTCTTTTGATGCGCGGCAGACAACCGTTAGAGTTTCTGCCGAACGTAGTCTGGTCGCGGGTAGGAGCGAGAGAAAGTAGATGTCTGTACGAAAACGAGAAGCATACAGAAAAATGCAGTGTGCATTAGTATTGGTGTATGCGGACTAGAATAAGTCTCCAAAATGTGTTGGTATTGTATGTAGAGTTAAGAACTACGCATAATTCTGATTTTGTGAAAAGAGATTTGGTCAGTCAGTTTTCGATCATTGCGCATAACAGACATGCCTCGCTCACGCGCTAGAAAACGTTGCGCAGACAAAGACCTAAGTAGTGAAGAGGACGAATGGTATCCTGATGACTCTTCGACATCAGAAGTGGGATCGCCTATACCTACTTTGAACAATGAAAATAGTTTGCTGGCAATTTTGGAGTCACAAAATCGCCATTTTTCTGAACTTTTAAAACAAGTGCAACACTCACAAAGAGAACCAAAAGAATCGTTTGCTGTGGTATTGCCCAGGTTTAATCCTGAACGTGCGGGATCAGACGCGCAATCCTGGTGTTCAACGGTGGACTACATCTTGTCTGAAAACCAATTGGAAGGCAGCGCTCTTGTGATGACCCTCAGCAAATCACTGGAAGGAAGCGCGTCTCATTGGCTGTCACAAACTTGCTTTCCTGGTATATCATGGATACAGTTTCGAGAATTGTTTCTGCAACATTTTGCGGGAACAGAAACATTAGCGGCAGCAGTTATGCGTCTGCTTAATGGACGCCCTGCGGAAGGCGAGTGCCTTTCGTTATATGGAAGCCGAATAGTTACTTCGCTTATGGCCAAATGGAAGACGCTGAGTGTGGAGCAAATCGCAGTGTCCATTACACTGGCTCATGCAGCTGGAATTGACAAGCGTTTGCGGCGTTTAGTTTTCACTTCCGACATCAACACTCGGAACCAGCTGCACCAAGAACTAAAGGCCTATTCATTTGACGCTAGACCGAGCCACCTTCCAAACGATGGTACATCAGAGCCGCCAGGAAAACGAGCTAAGCCCTACTTCAAGTGTCACAACTGCGGAAAGCCTGGTCACAAAAAGGCGGATTGTCGATCAAAAACAGTGGCAGTGCACGTTCAGCAACCCGGCAAGCAACCATCAGGGAAAGACCGGTCTACATTGACTTGTTTCAACTGCGGAAATGCTGGACACATCTCTACAGTATGTCCTGATCGTCAGGAGCGTTCGTCGTCTAGCAAAAACAACATTGTTAAAGATGTTAACATCTGTATCGTTTTTGAGCCTGTAGGAACGTTTTCGCAATCTGGTGAGTCGTTCCAATTTTGTTTTGATTCTGGAGCCGAGTGTTCACTACTTCGCAGAGGCTATCTGGATCATGAATGGGCAACGTAGTTATTTTAAGGGGTCTTGGTAGCAATACTATTTGTAGCACTTTACAGATATTGGCCAATGTTTTGATATGTGAACGTTCATATGAAATATTGTTATTGTGTTAGACAATTATATTAAGTATGACGCTCTGATTGGTCGAGATATTTTGAGCCAGGGAGTCGGTGTGACAATAACATCAAAATGTTTATGTATATGTTTAACGAAAAATCTATATTGCCCGTTGAAGTTTCCGAAAAGAATCCTGATCTGGCTAATGTTGACACCGATCTGCATGGACCTGATAGCGTTAAATTGTTGTCAATACTACAAGAATATTCAGGGTCATTTATAAATGGAATTCCACAAAGCCGTGTAACTACGGGACAGTTAGATATTCGCTTGATCGATCAAAATAAGACGGTTCAAAGGCGCCCATATAGGTTGAGTGTAGAGGAAAAGGAAAAAGTTCGGAATTTAATTCAACAGCTGTTGGAATCAAACATTATAGTAGATAGGAAATGCGGGTTCTGGGACAGGAAGTGGAATGGGGAGTAAAAATTAATGGGGTGTGACGAGGGGGGGTTAGGTAATTAAGATACCTAATTAGCATATTTAATGGGTTTTTTTGGGGTGATCGGTCAATTTAGGATCCTAATTAGCATATTTAATGTGCTTTTTGGGCTAGATCGGTCAATTTAGGGTCTTAATTAGCATATTTAATGGGTTTTTGTGGGACAAAAAGTGGGGTGGTTAGGGGTGCGTGACGAGGGGTCGGAAGTTAAGGATCCTAATTAGCATATTTAATGGGTTTTTCTGGGACAAAAAGTGGGGTGGTTAGGGGTGCGTGACGAGGGGTCAGAAATTTAGGGTCTTAATTAGCATAATAGCTGGGTGTTATGTATATGTGGAGGTGATGAATTAGGGTGGGGAGTGTTAAAGGTTAACAAGCATGCATGATCATGTTTACATGCACACGTGTTAGGGTTTGTGGGTGAATGCATGCGTCAGTGCACACACGCATGTGTGACGAGGGGTCAGAAATTTAGGGTCCTAATTCGGTGATGAATTAGGGTGGGGAGTGTTAAAGGTTGACAGGTGAGTATATGCAAATGAGCATGCATGATCATGTTTACATACGCACGTGTTAGGGTGTGTGGGTGAATGCATGCGTCAGTGCACACACGCATGTGACTCATAGGGATCGCTGCGCTGACGAGGGTAATATTTGAGAGGCCGGGACACCCTACCACAACATGTTAATGTGTGTATCGGCTCTTTTGTGGCCCTAGCCGTGACCGTGAGCATGAAAACGTTAAGGGTGTCCTCAAGCGTGCTAATTGATTAAATGTGTAAACAGCTACCGCCAAAACTTGTTGATTATGTAAATAAATATTAGTTTTGTGTATGTGTGCGTGTGTATGATCAGTAACCCTATTTTAATATGCTAATTTTCTAAATGATAATTCAGTGTGAGAAATTTCACATGACACCCCCATGTGATAGTAGTATCCCTATCATGATATGTTAATGTGTAAACAAAACACTGCAACCTGTTGTCCTAACGGCTTACTATGTTTGTTCGCATCTGTTCTCCTACTATTCAGCGTGGGAACTATCTTGTATCCTAATTATTTTCTATGAACCGAGGGTGGTTGGGTGTAGTAAATCCACCTTCTAACATGGTTTATTCTAATAATAGTGCAGTGATCAGCTATCACCTTTTTTAGTACTAAAAAAGTCTTCAAACCGAGTAGAGTGCATTAGTGAACCAAAAAAAAAAAAACAGCAACAACAGCTAAACAGTTAAAGAACAACAACAACAGTTAAAGAATATAAATATTTTAACAGTTTAAGAACAATAACAGCTAATCAGTTAAGCAGTTAAAAAACCAGTTAAGCAGTTAAAAAACCAGCTAAGCAGTTACAAAATCAGCTAAGCAGAGTAAACAGCAACAACAGCTAAACAACAACAACAACAACAACAGCTACCGCAACAGCAACAACAACAGCAACATCACTTTATCAACAACAACAAGAACAACAACAACAACAATAAAAATGGCTTTAAACGGAATCTTTTCTACAAAGGATTTGAATGAAATCGCTGCAGCTAGGGAGCAGCAGCAACAACGAGAGCAGTTGAGATTAGCCTGGGCTGCTCGTCAACGAGCCGGATTCAATAATATGAAACATTGTGCGCTCTGTAATGTGACTATTCAAAATAATATAAGTTGGTCACATCACTCTCGTACAGAGCAGCACAAGAGACGTGCTATTGAACCTGTTGATAACAGGATTTACAAAAATACCGATTTATTCAATGGAAGAATTCTTCAGTACCTGTATATCAACAGTAACGGAGGCTTGGTATTGCCTAAAGATTTTCTGCAAGAAGCAGGCGAGGCATTCCTTCAACATCTCTTCGGTGTGCTTGAAGCTCACACTTCCATAAAAGTGAATTTTGAGCTTTTCGCCGAATATGTTCTAGTAAAACAAGAGATTGAATACATCGAAGTGAAGTCTTTCCAATCTAAAATGGAAGTCTTCACCGTCAATTCTGATTTACAAGAATTGTACAAGGAACATGCCGAAAAAATAATCTCACGAATGGATGATTTCCAAGAGAGGGATAGTGGATGGGCATTAACTCACATTATACGTTTGGAAATGAATGTGAATAAGTACAAACCCATAAGAGGATCCTCCTTTATCGCATTACCCAAGAGTTTGAGTAGTAAAAAAGCAATTGTGAACGTCAAAAACAATGACGAATACTGTTTCAAATGGACAGTGATTGCTGCGATAAAGGAGGAAGATCAACATGCTGAAAGATGCGGATCATATAATGTGGAGATATCTGAGCACATAATCAATGTAAACAATATTGTTTTGAACTTTGAAGGCTTAGATTTCCCACTCAATCCTAAACATATTAATAAGTTTATGGATAAGAACCCGTTGATCAGTATAACAGTCTTTGGATATGATCTGGAAAAAGGAAATGTGATCGGACCCATCTTCTATCCCAAAGACGTCAAACAGCATCACATCAACATGTTGTTACTGGAAAGTGATGAGAAGGCTCACTACACTTGGATTAGAAATCTTTCACGGTAAGTACATATAGAAAAAAAATATAGATTTTAGTACTTATAATTATACTAATTTGATTTATATATTTTCTTCATAGATTGGTAACATCACAGACTGGAGCTCCCAAGTGCAGACAATGGTTCTGCAATATTTGTCTGAACTATTCTAGGAGTGAGGCAACAGCCAGTCGTCACCACGAGATCTGCAGCAAGAAGGTGTGCCAACTACCCACTGGAAAAAATACAGTTCTTCGTTATAAGAACTACCAGAAGGAAGTTAATGTACCATTCGCCGTCTACGCTGATTTCGAAGCCATTCTTCAACCCAAGAATGAGAGTGTGAGTGATAAAATTAAAGATATTAATATACATTTACCAATTTCATATGCATACCTTATAAAGTGTGCATATGATAATGAGTTAAGTAGCTTTAAGTTAGAAACAAGTGTGAGGGCCAGTTCAGCATTTAAAGATAGCTTAGTTGAAAATCTCACAAATATTTACGATAGGTATTTATCTAAAAATGTTCCTATTCAAATGTCTTTTGATGACGAAGTTAGATTTCAGGAGACCAACAATTGTTTTATATGTGCAGCACCCCTATTAGAATATAGAGTTAGAGATCATTGTCATTTTACTGGTAAATTCAGGGGTGCTGCACACAATGCCTGCAACTTAAAATATAAAGTACCTAATTTTATACCAGTATTTTTTCATAATTTCACTAGGTATGATTGCCACTTGTTTATTAACGAGTTGGCGAATATACCTGGACAACTTAGCATAGTGCCCCTCAACAAGGAACAATATATTTCAGTTTCGAAATTTCTTCCAATGTCCGATGGCAAGAATTTAGAGATTCGTTTTCTAGATTCTTTCCGTTTCATGTCATCTTCGTTAGATAAATTAGCGTCTAACCTAGATGATTCACAAATGTCCACTACTAGGCAAATGTTTGAGTCCGAATCAATGTTTCAGTTGATGCGTAAAAAGGGTGTCTTTCCCTATGAACATTTAAGTTCAGTTGATAGACTTGAAGAAACTTCTCTACCATCTAGAGAAGCTTTTTACAGTAATTTAACTGAATCCGAATGTTCAGAAGAAAGCTATGCACATGCAGTAGATGTCTGGAACAAGTTTTCATGTACAACTCTAAAAGATTACTTAGAGTTGTACTTGAAAACTGATGTTCTGCTATTGGTAGACATCTTTGAAAACTTTAGAGAATTATGTATTAGCATATACTCTCTAGACCCTGCACAGTTTTTCACAACTCCAGGGTTATCTTGGAACGCCATATTAAAAAGTACCAAGATTGAATTGGATCTTCTTACAGATATTGATATGTATAGATTCATTCAATCAGGTATACGTGGTAGTCTAGTGCAATGTACCAAAAAATATACAAAAGCGAATAATAAATATCTACCGGAATATGATGAAACAAAAGATTCTTCATATCTGGTATATTTAGACGCTAATAATTTATATGGTTGGGCAATGTCACAGTCGTTACCATATGGCGGGTTCGAGTGGTTACCTCTAGATACTCTAAAAGACTTTGATGTCTTTAATATAGACGATGACTCTGAATATGGATATATTCTTGAGGTAGATCTAGAATACCCATTTGCAATTCATAATAATCATAATGATCTTCCGTTTTGTCCGAAAAATAAAAAACCCACTCCCAATTCTCATGTTAAAAAGTTGATAGCTGACTTAGAACATAAGTCAAACTATGTTATCCATTACAGGACACTAAAACAGTGTCTAGAAAATAGGTTAATTTTAAAAAAAATTCATAGAGGTGTACGATTCTTCCAAAAACCTTGGATGCAATCGTACATTGATCTGAATACTTTTCATAGAACGAATGCTAAGAATTCGTTTGAAAAAGATTTTTTTAAACTTCTCAATAACGCAGTCTATGGCAAGACTATGGAAAACGTTGAGAAAAGGGTTAATGTTAGATTGATTACTGAATGGGAAAGTGCAACGCCAACCGATTCCTCTGGTCGCAAAAGAGATTGTGCACGCTCATTGATTGCTAAAAGCAATTTCCATAGCGTGAAATATTTTAATGATCATTTTTGCGCATTCCAAATGCGTAAGTTAAATGTTTATTACGATAAACCTATTTATTTAGGGTTTGCTGTGCTAGATATTTCAAAATGGAAAATGTATGATTTTCATTATCAGTATATGAAACCCAAATTTGGAGAGTCTGTATGTCTAAACTATATGGATACAGACTCTTTCATATACACGATAAAAACTGAAGATTTTTACGCTGATATACGTGAAGATCTTCCAATGAAATTTGATACATCAGATTATCACTCAGATCTCTTGAATAAATATAATTTCAGCAGCGTTAACAAGAAACGCTTAGGGTTTTTCAAAGATGAGTTGAATGGGAAGCCTATGAGTGAATTCGTAGGCTTACGTTCAAAAATGTATGCATTTCTTGTTCCTGGTGCTCCAGAAGTAAAAAAGTCTAAAGGGGTTAAGGCAAGTTGTGTTAAGCGAATCGGCTTTACTGATTATAAAAATGTTTAAATACTGGTAAAAAACAAGCGGTACAATGTCGTTAATCAGATCAGTTAATCATGTACTTAAAACAAGTACAATTTCAAAAATAGTTCTTGATAGCAAAGATGATAAACGAGTTATAGAACCAGATTTACATAATACAATGGCACATGGCCATTATAGAATACAGAAACGTAAGGCTCTGGAAGACATAGACTTGTATGATGCTGACATTTTAGTTTGGGAAAAGAAAATTCAAGAGATAGAGACAGCTGAAAATAAAACATTTAAACAGAAAGCCCTATTAAAAAGATATAAGGAAGAAAAAGAGAATTCAGAAGTTAATTTATTTTATGCTAAAGTGGCCCTACATATAGACTTTAATTGAAAAAGAGAGAATTTATTAGAAAATTGTTTTGATTTAATATTTATTTATAAAATGTATAAAATCTGATTAAGAATAAAACAATTGTTATTTATATATATATAAAAAATTTGATTAAGAATAAAACATTTGTTCTTAGTATAAGTTGAATATAAAGACAATTTTGAAATTAAAGAAATATTTAAAAAAAAATACAATATAAATTGTTTTAAATTAAATGTATATGTTGGTTTACAGCGGTGGGGTATATATTATATTAGATGACAAAGTATATATTTATAGAATTTCATTTTTGTGTACCCAACTATCTTGAGAGGTGGGGAAACCCAGCCAACGCACTAGGACTCTATCCCCTTTTCGTTACAAAACTTTTTCCACTAGATATGTATGTGGGAAACGGGTTTTCTTTATCTCTTGCTTATAAAATCCCCCTTCAATAGGGTTTCCATTAAGGTCATCGAGTAAATATGTAGTTGGATACGTTCTTTGAATTTTCCGAATTCTAAAAATTTCTGTTGTCCAATTTGGGGTATAGCCCTTTTCAAATACATGTTTGTATTTACTTATGCGCACAAGATCGCCTTGACGCAAGTTTTAAATATTTTATTAAATATTTTTATATGGTTATATGCTGTCTTTAGAATTTTTTTTTCATTGCCCTTTGTTACATTAATTGGCTTCTCTTGTATGGTTCTATGCTTTCGATTATTATATACATCAATTAGCTGTTTGTAAATTTGAACCCATTTATATGCTCCATTAAAACTGAACTCACGCCACATAAGTTCTTTCAATGTTCTATTAAACCGTTCAACAATTGATGCCTTTAGGGAACTGAATGTAGAGTAGTGATTGATTTCATAGCGTTGCGTTAATGCGTTGAAATGTGTATTATAGAATTCAGTTCCGTTATCAGTTTGTAAATTTTTTGGTGCCCACGACCAGATTTGAATATTTTTTCCATTGCCTGTGCTACTTCTTTAGCTGTTTTTGTTTTTAATGCTTCACCCCATGCATATTTTGAAAAACAATCTATAACAGTTAGAAGATATCGGAACCCATTATTCGATGAGGTGTATGCCCCCATTTCAACTAAATCTGCTTGCCATAAGTCGTTGATACCCTTCACGATTACTCTACGTCGCTTAAAATTCAGATGCTCGATGTAGTTCATTCACTATTTCTCGCATTTTCGTTGTTGTCATAATCGTTGACTTCTTCATACTACTAATTCTACTATTCTAATTTAGTTTTGATGATGATGTGTGAAAAGGGGTACCTCCTTCTATACTTTCACTTTCACTTTTAAGAGTTGTCTTAAAGCTAATGTAGTTAAAAAAATCTTCTTCTATATCATCTAATTCTTCAATTCGTTTTTTCACAACTGACTCTAAGTTGGAAATTCTTGTGTTGAACTCGACAATGTTTGTCTCAATCTCTGAGACTAATGCTTTTTTCTGATATTTTTGTTGACGCTGTTTCTTAGTAATTGAATTTGTTATATTCCTAATAACTTTTTTTAGTTCTTCATCAACATATAATTTTGATGTCAAATCGTTTTCATTTATGGGAGCTAGACAATTTTTAAATATTTTCTTCTGTGCATTCAGATTACCATCGGAGGAGTCATTGAATAAAACTTGAAATTTTTCCACACCTTTCTTAAAGTGTTTTGAATATTCTACTTTATTCGAATAATGTCCAAACCTATCAAGTGACATGTTGAATATGACTGTGAGTGGTAATTGGATATCATATTTAAAGTTTTTTTTACATTTTGACAGGTTTTATTATAACTTCTAGATATTCTTCCTCTCCTTTTTCATTTATTATAATACTTGGATAATCAAGAGTTTGACCATATGCATTTTTACCCTGAATCAGTGCACCATCTATTTGTATATTACTAGATTTTACAGGAGGTTTTTTTTAAATATTTGCTCACAAATCTATTCAAGTTGTTTATTTTTTCGATAATCGTATTCATAATTTTATCAAGATTTTCCATTAAATTAAGTAAACGGATTACGCTGTCTTCCATTTCTGTTATACGTTTATTTCGTTGATCAAAAGCCTTAATTATTGTTTGCTCCTGTAATGCTTTCAATTCATTTACTTTCCCATCTACATACGCTTTTATTGTCAAGTCAAAATCATTTGTCGGTAGCGAAGAATTTTTAATTCGTTTTTGCTGTACATTTATATTGGTTTGACCTGTTTTAACTTCATAAACATACTACCATCAACACCCCCTCCTTTCTTGGTTTGAATTGGTGTAGATACAGCTACAGGTTTTAGTTTAGTTGCTGTCGTTGTTGTTGTTGTTGTTGGTGTTGACGATATCAAGGGTTTAATAATTTTCGTATATTTCAATGCACGAGTTCCTTTAATTTGTTTTTTTGGATCATGTTCTCTTCTATGTACACTCGTTTCTTCTAAAACCTCTTTATATGAAACTAAATCAGTTCTAGAGTAATTCGTAGGGTGGCTATGAAAAATTAGAGAGTATAAACCAAATGTAAGAGGCCATGTACTCCCGCTTGATAATATAATTTTTTTGTTTTTTACTTCTAGTTGTTTGTTACCCAATTCTAGTCTTGATTTAGACCCTGTCGGTCCATAAACCCTATCCAAAAGATTATCATTTAAAAGTTTATTTACACTTAAATTAATATTATCAGGTATTTGATCTTCTTCACTTTCTTCAATTTCTTCTTCTTCTTCTTCTTCTTTTACTTCTTCATTATCACTATCTTCATTTTCTATATTTGATTGAGAATAGTAAATATCATTATCAGTATCATCATCATCATCATCATCATCATCATCATCATCATCATCATCATCATCATGATCAACAGTTGAATTATCTATAGAAGAGTCTCGCTTTTTATTTATTCTTTCATGCTTTATTTTTTTAATTTTATTATAGTTGGCATGCTCTTGTTTTACATCTCTAACAAGTTCATGCAATGGTTCTGTAATAGGTTTAAAAGTTTCTTCCAAATGAGAGATGTTATCATTTTTTGCTTGCTTCAATTCGGAAAATTTTCTTTTCAGAATATTTCTAGTTTTTGTCAACTGATCTAATATTTTCGTATTCATTTTATTGAATTCAGATATCTATTTCTCTATGTTACTTCTTCAGTACTGTGGATACATAGTAAATGTCTTAAATATTTATAACAATTGAGTTTGAGGTTTCAAAAATTTAAACTTTATTTTTATTCTTCTTAGTTGTTGTTGTTATTGTTGTTATCATTAATTACATTCTTAAATTTCATTAATTTTTGTTTAACAGTTTTATTTAATTCTAATACTAAGTTGTCATTACTTCCTTTGGTTATGGTGAAATGCTTGTCCTTTAGAACCTCAATTGTTTCATCTGGCATATTTGCATACCGTTCAGGCAAATACAAAATGTAGTCATCCAGTTCAAGGGCCAATGATTTTCCGATCCTGGTCTGCTTGCGTGTTGCTTTCACGATTGGGTAGCACACATCGATCTCCATCTTACTTTTGCTTAAGAGTGGCTTCGACGTCATCCCGTTGAACTCCTTGAGTACATTCAAATGTTCCTGGTTGGTCATTTTTTCGCTGTTGTTGTTGCTGTTGTTGTTGCTGGTATTATTGTTGTTGTTGTTGTAGCTAGCGCTAACAGTTTTTTAGACAGCAATAGAGAACTGAGCTCAAACAGGTAGCAACTACCGGTTTTTATACAGCTAGTGAGAGAACTCTCGTTTCGTTTTCTGCACCTGCTCTATACTCGTTTGAGTACACACCCTCGCTCTCTCTCTCCACTAGATCTTCACTAGAGCATGTCAATGCAGAGAGGGAGAGAGCATTCAACCCTCAAATTCTTGATCACACATTCTCTCGTTTTATTTCACTGCACCTGCTATATGCTCGCTTGAGAACACACCCTCGCTCTCTCTCTCCACTAGAGCATTCAACCCTCATATTCTTGATCCCACATTCTCTCGTTTTATTTCGCTGCACCTGCTATATGCTCTCTTGAGAACACACCCTCGCTCTCTCTCCACTAGATCTTCACTAGAGCATGACGATGCAGAGAGGGAGAGAGAGCATTCAACCCTCATTTTGTGTTCCCTGACTTTAAAGTTAGTAAAAAATGAAGTGAGAGATGCCCACAGTTGAATGTATTAAATTGTTTTTGTTCTCTAACATAGTTATAATTGATATTTTTCCCCAAGTATTTCACAACTTCTTTTGGCGGTTGTAAATTCCCAAAACTATCAAAGTAGTGTATTCTCTTTCCGTTTTTATTATAAGCTACACAATGTGTACCATCTGATGTTGAATCGTCCAAGTTGACGATACCCGATTCACGAAGCCATGGGGAACTTGGAAGTGAATCTCTCATAAATACACCTCTAAAATGGGAGATATATTTTCGAGAAAACTTTTCAATGTCAAAATTAGAAAGTGCTCTGTTGGGTAGCTTATCTAGTAGTTTTTTTCTTTTCCTACACCCCCTTTAAACGGATTAAGATACAATCCATAACCTTTTTTATACGGTTTAAGAAACATGCCATTTCCCACATGAATACTCTCCATTTTCTTATTATGTCGCTTACTCTCTTCCAACTGTTTAGGCCATGGATTTTAAAAAAATTCATGGACTATTGTGTTTGTTGGAACGGAAATGTGCGTAACAGGCAGAAGGAGGCATCTCCGACCCCATAAACTATATATATTCTGACTCAGTATCAGTAGCCGAGTCGATTGAGCCATGTCTGTCTGTCCGTCTGACCGTCTGTCCGTCTGTCCGTCTGTCTGTCTGTATGAACACCTGGATCTCAGAAACTATAAGAGCTAGAGTCATCAAATTTTGCGACAACATACATATATATTGCAGTGTCTCAAAGTTTTTGTAAAATTTGGACACGCCCCTTCCCCCCTCTGTAAATCAGTAATAACTATTTAACAACTACAATATTAGCTCAACAATCAAAGTTGTATATCTTACATGACAAATACCTTGCCACGGGCGTTATGTGAAAATTTCATTTGAATCGGACTATAAATAAGTGAGATATGATACGAATTAAACTCACTTTGAACATATAACTTAAGCATACCTAATTTACACAAGCATACCGAGGTTCGAATCTAGCGTCAGACATACAGCATTTTAAATTTTTTATTTGCATTGTATGGTAACAGAATTGGTTCACAATGCAGCTTTGCCGATGATCTAAGGAGTGAGGCAATGGCCGAGTGGTTAGAGTGGCGGACGGCAAAATAAATTGACTGTGAGAGAGTGAGAGTTCGTCTGTTCAACTCCCGGTTGAGGCAGGTGCGAATTATGAATTATCATTTATTAATTATTTGTTATTTTATTTTGTTTATTTATTTTATTCTAATAAACTAAAAGAAAAGTTGCCGTCAAGCGGACTGTAATATAGCAGCTACAAACAAATTAAATTATTTAATTAAATTTCAATAAAAAAAAGTTGTTCCTCATTTTGTTTTATATAAAATAAAATTATAATAGTTACAAATAATATTAATTATTTACTATTTTTATTATATTTAGCACGCATCAAAAAGATGCGAGCCAAAAGTAAACAATGCGTTCTTCAATGCCGTCACTCTTTCCGTATTTTGTCTGTTATGACTTTGCAAGTTCAATATGATTCTTATTGGATATTGTTATTTTATCTATTCTCAAAGAGTTTGTATCAACCCAAGTACGAATATTTGGAAAAACTAGTGAAACCGATAAAAGGCATGGGGTACTATACTTTCTCAGAAAATGAAACAGTTTTACCACCCAACGAAGCTAAAAATAATTCAATTATGATTTTCGATGATGTTGCATGTGAAAAACAGAATAATATCCGTTCATATTTCTGCATGGGTCGTCATAATAATATTGATTCATTTTACTTATGTCAAACCTATACACATATCCCGAAACACCTTATTCGTGATAACGCAAATATGATAATAATGTTTAGACAAGATGATTTAAATATGCGACATATTTACCGAGACCACATTAATACAGATATGAGTTATGATTCATTTCTGAAAATGTGTCAAAAGTGTTGGAAGGATAAATATGGGTTTCTGCTAATAAGCAAAGATAATGATATAGATAAGGGACGGTATAGAAAAGGTTTCAATCAATTCATAATCAATTAAGAATATAATAGGATATATTGGCTGAGTGAATGTTATTATTCCCAGTATATCATTAGATTTCAAAATGGTTAGATCATTCACACTCACATTAAATGGCAGTGAACCCATACTAAACACAAATTTTTTCCACCAATAGAACTGAATGGTGAATACGAGTGTGCACTCATTGATTTTCACATGTATAATTCTATACCCAATGTCGATGATAGCAATAACTTATTTCATATTGGTGATAAGATCATTGAAATTCCTATAGGGTCATATGAACTAGAAGACATTTACGATTATTTAAAAAACCAATTACTAGCAGATGGTCTTGATAACACATTCAGGATAGAAAGTAATAATAACACACTTAAAGTGCATATTACTACAAGCACACAGCCTATTTATTTTGATAAAAAAAGATCGATTGGAAATTTGTTTGGATTTAATAAGAGAATACTACAAGCAGATAAAAAGATAACATATGTTTCTGATCAGCCTGTAAACATTTTTAGAATAAATACAATACGTTTGGTGTGTAATATTGTGGGTGGTACATATATTGATGGCGGTCAGGATCATGCTTTATATGAATTTGGTATTAATGTACCACCTGGCTATAAAATGAGTGTAACCCCTAATAATCTCATTTATTTACCAGTCAACACTAGAGAGATAAGAACTCTTTCTATACATATAACTGATCAAAACGGTGATTTAATAAATTTGCGAGGTGAAAAATTTACAATACGTATTCATTTAAGACTAATACAATGATTGTATATAATAAAAGACCTGTCACTTACATTCCACAACCCACTTCTATTCGAAAAGTTAAACGAAGAGGTTCAAAGGGGAAAAAAAGCAATAAGCTAACATTAAAAAATAGAAAAAACCACAGTCGCGCTGCACGCGACAGTGGGATAGCCTTCGACCTATGTTCAGGTGTAGTTTAATTTGTTAAATTCATACACATATACAAATGCGTTATGCTTTTAAATTATTGCCGACAGATGGCGCTCGCGCTTTGCGCTCGCCCGCCTCCCTTGTAAGCTGATACAAGCACTTGGTTTTATGCACATACTTTCTTAAATAACTTCTGTGTTTATTGTCCGATCGGATTGCAATTTCGAGAATACGTAGGTATTTTAATGAGCTTAGTATATGTTGAAGTCAGAAAGTTGTATCTTTTATACAGCGCTTACAAATTAAGTTCAAAAATTAAATTATTGATTTGCGGGGGCGGTGGGCGTGGCACCTAACATTTGAAATAAACTTGATCAGCTTATAGTACACAGGAGTCTTCCTTCCAAATTTGGTAACTCTAGCTTTTATAATAGCTGAGATCTGTGCGTTCACACAGACAGACGGACAGACGGACAGCCGGACAGACGGACAGACAGACAGACATGGCTCAATCGACTCGGCTTGCGATCCTGAGCAAGAATATATATACTTTATGGGGTCTCCCACGCCTCCTTTTGCCTGTTACATACATTTGCACAAAGTTAGTATACCCTTTTTTGACCATTTTCAATGGTCGAAGGGTATAAAAATAAATTGATTCTAAAATCATTGGGATACAAGCTTCGAGTTTAATAACAAAAATATTAATATAGAGAAATCATGATGCTCAACGAAGTATCTGTGCGAGAAAAAACCTACTCTGATGAAAGTATATCAAAAAAAGAGTATCATACTTATTCACCATATCAACAATCATTTAAACCTAATGATGAAATCAGAATTACAATTCGAAACCAAGACTTGTATGTACTCCCTCATGAGAGTTTTATCAATTTTCATGGTGTCATTGGTAAAGTTAAAGAAGATAATACGCTGGACACTACAAATATTACGAGGGTCGTTTGATAAGTCCGTGACTTTTTGTATTTGCCGCGCACCTGCTCTAAATACAACACTGCTCCTGTCAGCAGTTATCGATTAACAGCTGACTGTAAAATTTTGAGAAAGCTGCGTTTCTTAGTTTGCGTTTTATAGGCATTGAAAGCAGACGATCTCGTGAATTTTAACGAAAATGGAAAAAAGTGAATTTCGTGTGCTAATTAAGCATTATTTTTTGCGTAAAAAATCCATCACCGAAACCAAGGAAAGACTTGATAAATATTATGGGGACTCTGCACCATCAATTTCAATGGTTAAGAAATGGTTTACTGAGTTCCGTTGTGGTCGTACCAGTACAAGTGATGCCGAACGTTCAGGTCGCCCAAAAGAGGTCGTCATGCCAGAAATCGTCGACAAAATCCATGGAATGATATTGGATGATCGGAGAATGAAAGTGCGTGAGGTAGCTGAGGCTGTAGGCATCTCAACTGAACGGGTACATCACATTTTACATGAATATTTGGACATGAAAAAGCTTTCCGCGCAATGGGTGCCGCGATTGCTCACACACGACCATAAGCGCAACCGTGTGACCATTTCAAAGGAGTGTTTGGCGATGTTCAACCGCAATCCAAACGAATTTTTGCGCCGTTTCGTTACCGTAGACGAAACATGGATCCCACCCCACCACCAAAGAGACCAAAGAACAATCAAGACAGTGGGTTTCTCCGGGTGAACGTGCACCAAAGAAGGCCAAGGTGGGTCTGTCGGCCAACAAGGTCATGGCCACAGTTTTTTGGGATGCACAAGGTATCATTCACATCGATTACCTTGAAAAGGGTAAAACGATCACCGGCGAATATTATTCAGAGCTTTTGGACAGATTCGATATTGATTTGAAGCAGAAACGACCGCATTTGGCCAAAAAAAGTGCTGTTCCATCAGGACAATGCACGGGTGCACACGTGTGTAGTCAGCATGGCAAAATTTCATAAATTGGGCTACGAACTGCTACCCCATCCAGCATATTCTCCAGATTTAGCCCCCTGTGACTATTTTTTGTTTCCAAACATGAAGAAATGGCTCGGCGGTAAGAGATTCGGGTCAAATGAAGAGGTCATCACAGAAACAAACGACTATTTTGAGGGCCTTGAGAAAACCTATTATTTGGAAGGAATAAAAAAATTGGAAAAACGCTGGACTAAATGTATAGAGCTAAAAGGAGATTATGTTGAGAAATAAAACGCTTCTTTGACGAAAAAAATATATTTTATTCAAAAAGTCACGGACTTATCAAACGACCCTCGTACTACAAAGCTACGAAACAATTGTATGGCATATTTTCTGGATGAAATACGTTATGAAATAAATGGTGTTGAGATTGATAGAACAAAATTTGTTGGTACTACTTCTTCAATTAAGAACTATGTATCTTTGAATCAACTGGAGAGTAAGAGACTTTACAATTCTGGATGGACTGGATCTGGAGACTTTACTTCACAAAGTTATTTTGAATATTCAGTTCCACTAAAAAATTTACTTGGGTTTGCTGAAGATTTTAAGAAAGTTATATTAAACTGTAAACATGAACTAGTACTTTTGATATCTAAAAATATGAATGCAGACCACGCTGGTAATAATTTAAGACTAGAAATGCTGAGTATAACATGGAAAATTCCTCATGTAACCCCCAGTGATTCAGCTAAAATTAAATTATATGATATAATAAAAAGCGGCGCTAATCTTCCATTAGCATTTCGTAGTTGGGATACCTATATTAACCCTAAACTTACTCAGGGTACACATCAAATTTGGAATGTTAAACTATCTGCTAACCGTGAACGACCTAGATTCGCATTAATTGCGTTTAAAGATGGAAATCAGTTTACCACAAACAATTTAACCAATCTAAAAGTCTATCTAAATTCTGAAACATATCCCTATGATGATTTAAAATTAGATTTTAGTAAGAATCGTTTTGCACACCTCTATGAAATGTATTCAAAGTTTCAAAATAGTTACTATAACCGAAACGAAACTCCATTGCTTTCACCACATGATTTTCTAACTAAGGCACAGATTATTGTAATAGATTTATCTTATCAAAATGAAATGGTAAAATCAGGTCCCATTGATGTTAGGGTATCAGCAGAGCTTAGCAGAACATCTAATGAAAGTACACAACTATATTGTCTACTCTTACATGATCGATTAGTTGAATACAACCCGTTGAACGGATTAGTTCACCGCATTGTTTAACGGATATTAACGAGAGCAATTAGCACAAGTAATAGAAACATGAGTAAAGATATTGTATCGATTGATATTCAAGGGTTCCTCGGAAACAATAAACAATTTATTTTAAAAGAAATTGGAGTGGTTTTTAGTAACATAAACGTTAGCACACTCAATTCTCATTTCATTCTACATTCCCCATATGATTTTACTAAACTAAATAAGCACTTGAGAAAAACTGCTGCTTGGATGACAAAGACTCATCATAAAATTTGCTGGAATGACGGGTTGAACTACTATAGAGAAGCACAACAACATATTAGAAAAATAACTAGCGGAAAACAAATAATTTGTAAAGGATATGAAAAAAAAATGTTTCTAAAAAGATTTCTAAAAACCTATGATATAACAGATATTCATGAACTTGGTTCTCCTAAATTAAAAGAAATGGATAGAAATCAGTTTCCTTTTTGTTCACTACATTATATGGAAGGGGTATGTTCATTGAATAATGCTCATGAAATTTTAAACTACTTTGAGAGTTGCGAGCGTGAACATCTTTAAAACATGGAAGAAAACAATAACAATCATTTTTCAAATTTAATAAATAAAATTAATATTTTAATATCTGACTTTGGAAATATATTAACCGAAGCGGATCTAAAATTTCTTATCAAGTCAAGGAAAATATTCATGGAAGTTGGAAATTTCAAAATTATAAAGACACAATTTGGAGAACATTTAGAATTCTGTAAATCTTGCTATGATAATACAGAAACATGTGCTTGCTTTTACTTTGTTATTCAACAACATGATGTTAAAAAACTTATTACGTCATATAAACTACATGTCTAAAATACTTACATAAGCTACCTTTGTCAAATGTAAACATTAAATAAAGAAAAAAGAACATACACACAAGAGAGAAAAACTGCTTACTTTGTTACGGGGGTGAAGCTAACTATAGTCAAGGGAGAGAGAGAGAGAGAGGGGGAAAGAGGGGAAGAGAAAGACTAGAAGAGAAAAACTATTTATAAAGTCACCTATTTCTTCAAACTGAAGCTCAGTTTAAAACGAGACTTTAAGGAAGGAAGAATATCCAGAAGACTCTTCTACAAACAAGATGAACACCATGATAATAAAGGAGTTTCTAAATCAGTATGATGGTATTATTCATCATACTGATCTTAAAAAGATGGAACAAATAGAAACAGAGTTGAAGCTGGCGGAAAAGTCTCCATACAGGACATCTATACATGGGGTCCATAGATCTTTATGTCCATGGTCTTCTGATGAGGTGCAAGAAGGACCGGATACCTGTGCATGCAACAGTGAGCAATATCAAAAAAACGAGGCTCTTGTTGTTGCTGTTGTTGCTTAGCTGTTCTTCAGCTGTTTAGCTGTTCTTTAGCTGTTTAGCTGTTCTTTAGCTGTTTAGCTGTTGTTGCTGTTTAGCTGTTCTTCAGCTGTTTAGCTGTTGTTGCTGTTTAGCTGTTCTTTAACTGTTTAGGTGTTGTTGCTGTTTAGCTGTTGTTGTTGTTTAGCTGTTCTTTAGCTGTTTAGCTGTTCTTTTGCTGTTGTTGCTGTTTAGCTGTTGTTGTTGTTTAGCTGTTGTTGTTGTTTAGCTGTTGTTGTTGTTTAGCTGCACACTACGCCTAACCACCCTCGGTTCATAGAAAATAATTAGGATACAAGAATTGCATAAAATTATGCCAACAGTTCCCACGCCGAATAGAAGGAGAACAGGTTCAAACATAGTTAACTGTTAGGGCAACAGGTTGTAGTGTTTTGTTTACACACTAACACATCACGATAAGGATACAAAAATCACATGGGTTGCCGTGGGAAATTTCTCACATTGAATTATCAATTAGAAAATTACCATAGTTAAATAGGGTTACTGATCACACACACGCACACATACACAAAACTAATATACTTAATCAACAAGTTGTTGTGGTAGCTGTTTACACATTTCATGATTAAGCACGTGCTGACTATCAGTTAGCACGCTTAAGGACACCCTTAGCTTATCGATCGCCACGTGCTAACGATCAATTAGCACACTTGAGGACACCCTTACCGTTTTCATGCTCACGGTCACGGGGAGAACAGGTGCAACCAAACATAGTAAGCCGTTAGGACAACAGGTTGCAGTGTTTTGTTTACGCACTAACATATCATGATAGGGATACTACTCTCACATGGGGGTGTCATGTGAAATTTCTCACACTGAATTATCAATTAGAAAATTAGCATATTAAAATAGGGTTACTGATCATACACACGCACACATACCAAAACTAATATTAATTTACATAATCAACAAGTTGAGGCGGTAGCTGTTTACACATTTCATGATTAACCACGTGCTAACGATCAATTAGCACGCTTAAGGACACCCTTAGCTTATCGATCGCCACGTGCTAACGATCAATTAGCACACTTGAGGACACCCTTACCGTTTTCATGCTCACGGTCACGGGGAGAACAGGTGCAACCAAACATAGTAAGCCGTTAGGACAACAGGTTGCAGTGTTTTGTTTACGCACTAACATATCATGATAGGGATACTACTCTCACATGGGGGTGTCATGTGAAATTTCTCACACTGAATTATCAATTAGAAAATTAGCATATTAAAATAGGGTTACTGATCATACACACGCACACATACCAAAACTAATATTAATTTACATAATCAACAAGTTGAGGCGGTAGCTGTTTACACATTTCATGATTAACCACGTGCTAACGATCAATTAGCACGCTTGAGGACACCCTTAGCGTTTTCATGCTCACGGTCACGGCTAGGGTCACAAAAGAGGCGATACACACATTAACATGTTGTGGTAGGGTGTCCCGGCCTCTCAAATATTACCCTCGTCAGCGATCCCTATGAGTCACATGCGTGTGTGCACTGACGCATGCATTCACCCACAAACCCTGACACGTGTGCATGTAAACATGATCATGCATGCTTGTTAACCTTTAACACTCCCCACCCTAATTCATCACCTCCACATATACATAACACCCAGCTATTATGCTAATTAAGACCCTAAATTTCTGACCCCTCGTCACGCACCCCTAACCACCCCACTTTTTGTCCCAGAAAAACCGATTAAATATGCTAATTAGGATCCTTAACTTCCGACCCCTCGTCACGCACCCCTAACCACCCCACTTTTTGTCCCACAAAAACCCATTAAATATGCTAATTAAGACACTAAATTGACCGATCTAGCCCAAAAAACACATTAAATATGCTAATTAGGACCCTAAATTGACCGATCACCCCAAAAAAACCCATTAAATATGCTAATTAGGTACCTTAATTACCTAACCCCCCCTCGTCACACCCCATTAATTTTTACTCCCCATTCCACTTCCTGTCCCAGAACCCGCATTTCCTATCTACTCATTATTAGACCCAGCTCCTCCGCCCAATGTTACTTGTCCAAAAAAAAAAGGTACTGACCGCCTCTGCGTGGATTATAGAGAGCTAAATGCAAATACCGTTTCTGACAAGTACCCTTTGCCGCTAATTTCTGATCAAATAGCTAGGCTGAGTGGTGCTAGATTTTTCAGCTGTATAGACATGGCAAGCGGATTTCACCAGATCCCAGTTGAGCCGAATTCGAGCGAACGGCATTTGTCACCCCAGAAGGCCAGTACGAATACTTGACTATGCCATTCGAGCTTAAAAATGCACCTTCCGTATTCCAAAGAGCTATTAATCGTGCCTTAGGTGATCTTACCCATTCGTATGCCATTGTTTATATGGATGACGTAATGATAATTGCACGGACAAAAGACGAAGCTTTTGATAGATTGCGAATAATATTGCAAACACTTACGCATGCTGGATTTTCTTTTAATATTACAAAATATTCCTTTCTTAAGTCTTGTGTTGAATATTTGGGTTTCGAGGTTAAGGCAGGTGAGATTCGACCAAATCCCAGGAAAATTCGAGCCCTTTTGAATTTGCCACCCCCGCAGTCCGTCACTCAGCTGAGACAATTTATTGGGCTAGTCTCATATTTTCGACAATTTGTACCCAAGTTTTCACAACAGATGAAACCTCTTTACGCCCTTACTTCAAAGAACAAGTCATTTTTGTGGGAATTGGAACATGAGCAAATACGGTAAAATGTAATATCTATTTTAACTAATGAACCCGTCCTTACTATATTCGACCCACAATTTTCTATCGAGCTCCACACAGACGCGAGTTCTGTCGGCTAACTTTCACTTAGTGATAGTGTTTGTGATTAATGCCCTAATAAGTTTGTTTAGGCAGTGAGCTTTTTCACTGACTTGGAGAAGTGCTGTACCAACGAATAAAAAACGATCAAGTCAACATTTTAACTTATACTTTCTTCAATATTTTTTTTCCATATATTAATTTACAAAAGAACGGCGGCAGTGCCCGCAGCAGTACCGGTGTGATCAACACTTAATTCGTAACTAACTTTGCTATGCAGAAGGCAAATGAGCAAATAAAGATTTAACAGCTGTGCTCGCTCTCTATTGAGAGAGAGAGGAACATAGCACAAAGGGGAATGCAAAATCTATTGCTGCACAGAGCAATGTACAAGAGTGATAAACTAAAATACTCGTACATCAAATTTCTGATGAGCTGCTGCTGGCTGCATAACCAAACATCCTCCCCCCGTTGGAGGACACGGGCTGACAACATCATCCTGTTTGGGTAGAACGCAGAGTTTAGCGACTGCCCTATTGAAGATTCCTGTGGCAGTTTTGAGAACAGCAACTCGTGCGACGCTATCGGGTCCAGGGATCAGATTGACTACTCGAGCTAGTGGCCATTTGAGGGGTGGCAGGTTTTCGTCTTTTACTAACACGACATCATTGATTTGCCTTCTGTGCTCGCCATTTGGAACGTTGCTGAAGAAGCGTTAGATATTCACGTCTCCACCGGCTCCAGAATATTTGCTGGTAGTAGGTGATTCGCTGCCAGCGATCCAATCGGTTGAGATTTAATTTTGTTAGATCAGGCTCAGCAAACAAGGCGAGGGGGGTCGTGCCTAAGAAGTGCGCTGGCGTTAGTACTTCAAGGTCGCCTGGGTGTTCTGAAAGAGGAACTAAAGGTCTTGAATTAATTATTGCCGCAATGTGGCAAATGAGCGTGCGCAGGTCATCAACGGGCAAAACGGCAGGGCCAACAGCTCGGTAAAAATGATGCTTTGCTGTTTTTACAGCCGCCTCCCAGAGGCCTCCACAATGCGGCGAGCGAGGAGGGATGAATCGCCATTCAATGCTATCAGTCAAGCAGAATTCGTGTACTGCAGTTTGATGTGATGTGTTCAGGAACAAACGCTTAAGATCCTGCAGCTCATTCCGAGCGCCGACAAAATTGGTGGCGTTGTCCGACCATATGCGTGCAGGCTTTCCACGAGTCAGTATAAATCGACGCAATGCATTAAGAAATGCAGAAGTGGAGAGATAGTGCACCAGCTCAAGGTGGACAGCCTTTGTAGAAAAGCAGATAAAGATGCAGATATAGCACTTAATGGGTGCTTTGTTCCGAACAGGATTTTTGTAATAAAATGGGCCGCAAAAGTCCAGACCAGTGACCTTGAAGGAGTGTGAAGCTGTTACGCGGTCCTCAGGAAGATCTCCCATAATGTGACCAGCTATATGTGGCTTGGCTCGAAAACATATGATGCAATTGCTGACTGCACTTGCAGTTGTTTTGCGACCGCCAATGGGCCAGAACTGCAGTCGAATGGAAGCGAGTAGTGCGCGAGGTCCAGAATGCAGATTGCGACGATGATAATCAAGTATGATGGCCCGAGTGACTGGGTGCTGACGTGGCAATATTAATGGATGCTGTGCGTCATAGTCCAACGACGAGCGCCTCAGTCTGCCACCAACTCGCATGAGTCCAGAGTTGTCAATGATGGGTGCGAGAGATGCAATTGAGCTCGATGATTTTACTTGTCGACTGTTGAGCAGTGCATTATAGTCCTCAGTAAGGTGTGCCATCTGAATGGAGCGAATGATAAGTTTCATGCCTCCGGTGAGATGATTAACAGACAGGCCGGGGTGCCTGATACGATAACGAAATTTGAAGATGTATCCAAAAACATGCTTCAATTTTTGCCAGGAGTTGACAAATTTACAACTGGTTGGGGTGTCGATGTCGACAGGTGCCTTGAGAGCGATGAGGGCCTTCTTCCTTAGCTCTGGGAGAACCTTTGGAGCGAGACAAGATTTTGCCCAGTGCGATTTGTCTTCTTGAAGATAGTCAGGACCATGAGACCAAAGATTTGACTCGATCAGCTCACTAGGAAGTGCCCCTCTGGAAAGTATGTCCGCTGGATTGCAGGCTGTGGGAACATAATGCCATTCTATGCCATTTGATAGCTCCTGGATTAAAGAGATGCGATGAGAAATACAAATTTGAAAGCGTGTCGACTCATCTCGAATCCAGGACAGCACCACAGCAGAATCTGACCAGCAATAAACAGGGCATGAAAATAAACCAAGCTGCACAACTTCCCGCATCAGTTGAGCCAGTAATACTTAGGGTCTTCAATGGGGCAACACGAGATTTAGCGCAGAAAAGATGGGCTACTCGTTGAGCTTGAGACATGGAGATAATGTAGATGCATCCTCCATATGCATCAATGCTGGCATCACTGAATCCATGGATTTCGACAACGCTATTGGGCACCAGTACGAGACGAGGAAATTGCAACTTCTGGGTGAGGCAGATATCAAGTTTTTGTCTCCAGATTTGCTGCAGCAGGATTTTGGCCTTCGTTATAACGGGGCAGATAAGACCAAGAGGATCGTAAAAGCGAGCAAATGTAGACAAGACAGAGCGCTTGCTGGATTTTGGAACTTCTTTCATGGGCGATGTGGAGAATAGTAGAATATCCGAGATTGAATCCCAGACGATACCAAGAGTTTTGGTTATGTCGCTGCCATCATCAAATTTTAGAAAGGAATCCTTTTCCGAATCGGGAATCTGCTTCAAAGTACCAGGATCATTTGAGCACCATTTTCTTAAATTAAAAAAATACAAACGCTACAGTCAGGTGCTGACTGTATAAGGCCATGGATTATCTTAGTATACCGTAAAAAAAAGTTTGTTAATAACAGAATAGAATCGCCGCTCGAATTTCCCACCGATTATCAAAAATAATCAGTACCTAGGGAACACCAAGGGGTAGCTACTGCAAATGTTATGGATTTAGTTGTTCTTAAAAAGTTAAATTTTGGTGACCTACGAGTCGACTTGAGATGTTCTGCGCAACTGAAATGTTCCCCAAATTAATTAATTTCTGCAATCTGCAGACAGAGATAACTTATTTATATTCGGATATTTATAAAAACTCGCAATGAAAATTGCGCTTTATTTGGATTAATATTAAAAATTTGGCGGAGATCAATTTTATACAGTTTACGACGGCACGCGCAATTTGAAATAACGAACAGAAGAAGAAGAACGCATAGACAAAGCAGAAGCGAAGTGTCGCAACCATTAGACTGAGCGAGAGGGCAATAGGTATATGTATGCATTTCTAGCGTGTACCAAAATTTATTTCATGTGCTTCTTGTTGATTTTTTGACACGGTCTAGAGTTGTTCAGAGGCTGAGTGGATTATGTCTCGGACTGTAAGGCCAATAATGTTGGCCGTGTTTCGGGGTTCGATTGGCTACCACGATCGGCATGTGAAATTTTTTGTTTTTCATTATTTTTTCATTAAAATATTTTAAAAGCTCAATAACATTGAAAAGGGGCGGCGGCGGTAGCCGGTTTTTTAAAGTTTTTGGTACGCAATATATGTAATTAGAACTTAGTTTTCTTTCGTTGGTACACAACAGCAACTCCAAATCTAATTGTATTGTACATATGCATGTACATACATGCGTGCAATAATGTGTGTTGAAGTGGGATGCCAATACATACATGTGGATATGCAGACATGTATGTATGGGCGTCCCACTCGCACATTCACAACTTTTAATGGGCTTGTAGTGAAACGGTGGAACTATCGTCTGCTTATGATGGTGCCGGGCTGCCAGATCGGGCTCATATCGATGAGGCTGCGTCGCTGTTATGTTCTAACATTCTAATTGCAAAATATTGAGAGCAAAACAAAATAACAATATCCAATAAGAATCATATTGAACTTGCAAAGTCATAACAGACAAAATACGGAAAGAGTGACGGCATTGAAGAACGCATTGTTTACTTTTGGCTCGCATCTTTTGATGCGTGCTAAATATAATAAAAATAGTAAATAATTAATATTATTTGTAACTATTATAATTTTATTTTATATAAAACAAAATGAGGAACAACTATTTTTTATTGAAATTTAATTAAATAATTTAATTTGTTTGTAGCTGCTATATTACAGTCCGCTTGACGGCAACTTTTCTTTTAGTTTATTAGAATAAAATAAATAAACAAAATAAAATAACAAATAATTAATAAATGATAATTCATAATTCGCACCTGCCTCAACCGGGAGTTGAACAGACGAACCTCTCACTCTCTCACAGTCAATTTATTTTGCCGTCCGCCACTCTAACCACTCGGCCATTGCCTCACTCCTTAGATCATCGGCAAAGCTGCATTGTGAACCAATTCTGTTACCATACAATGCAAATAAAAAATTTAAAATGCTGTATGTCTGACGCTAGATTCGAACCTCGGTATGCTTGTGTAAATTAGGTATGCTTAAGTATATATGTTCAAAGTGAGTTTAATTCGTATCATATCTCACTTATTTATAGTCCGATTCAAATGAAATTTTCACATAACGCCCGTGGCAAGGTATTTGTCATGTAAGATATACAACTTTGGTTGTTGAGCTAATATTGTAGTTGTTAAATAGTTATTACTGATTTACAGAGGGGGAAGGGGCGTGTCCAAATTTTACAAAAACTTTGAGACACTGCAATATATATGTATGTTGTCGCAAAATTTGATGACTCTAGCTCTTATAGTTTCTGAGATCCAGGTGTTCATACAGACAGACAGACGGACAGACGGACAGACGGTCAGACGGACAGACAGACATGGCTCAATCGACTCGGCTACTGATACTGAGTCAGAATATATATAGTTTATGGGGTCGGAGATGCCTCCTTCTGCCTGTTACGCACATTTCCGTTCCAACAAACACAATAGTCCATGAATTTTTTTAAAATCCATGGCCTAATGAATTTTTTTAAAATCCATGGCCTAATGACCTTTATCCAGTAGTCCAATGGTCTGTCGCATGATCTCCAAGACTTCTTCGGTTGAGTTACCTCCTGTGATGAGGTCATCGACATAAAAGTCTCGTAGAAGAACTTTAGCGCCATTTGGAAACGATGATTTTTCGTCTTCTGCTAGCTGTTGCATGGCTCGGACAGATAGAAATGAAGCTGGCTTTGTTCCGTAGGTGACGGTATCAAGCTTAAATACTTGTACCTTTTCCTGGGGTGTGTCACGTCACAAAATGCATTGTAAATAGCTGTCCGGTTCCTTGACCCGGACACATCGGTACATTTTACAGATGTCACCAGTTAAAGCAACAGGGAAGTTTCGAAACTGTAACAAAGTGTGAAACAGTTTGAGCTGCAAAGTGGGGCCTGCCATGAGTATTTCGTTCAATGAGTATCCTGAAGAAGTTTTGGCACAGCCATCAAAGACAACACGTAGCTTAGTTGTTGTGCTGTCTTCCTTTAAAACGCAGTGATGCGGCAAATAAAATTTGCATAGTTTCTGGGAGTTAAATGGTACCAGAGACATGTGATTTAAAGATAAGTACTCATGAATAAAGGCTGAATACTTCTCTTTGAGCTGACGATTGCGTTCAAGTTTGTTTTCCAGATTTAAAAACGGCGATAGGCTTGTTGATAGGAATCTCCCAATATTTCCGGGCTATGCTTTGCAGGAAGTCGGACTGAATATTCTCCAGATGGAAGCCTAGAAAATGTAGACTTGAAGTGGACCTCGCAGTCGAGTTCTTCCTTTGTGCGCTTAGAGACGGATTCAGCAGTGGTTTCTATCTCCCAAAATTTGCGCACTAGTTCCTCCAGACGGATGTCATCATCAGGGATTTGAGGACCATTTCCTTTAACAGTCAATGATGAAGCCTTGTTGGGGTTGGAGTTACCACCAGTGACAATCTATCCAAAATGAGTTTTTTGGAGAATGTGAAGTCCATCGGCCAATTTTATTTGGCCTACACACAGCAGATCAAAGAATAGACTAGCGCCTATCAGCAAGTCAATTTTTTGGGGCTTGAAGAATTGGGGATCGGCCAAACGAAGATTAGCTGGTATTTTCCAGTCTTCAGAGTTTATAGTTAGGTTGGGCTGGTTGTCCGTGATATTAGGAACTACCAGAGCTGCGATATTGGCAACGAACTCTGAAGTTTGAGATTTGAGATTAATGTTTACCATACATCCATCTGAGCTAAATCTGGCATCACCAATTCCAGACACGGTAGCTATAGACTTGTACTTAGTCAACTGCAAAGTGTGTGCCAAACGAGAGGTGATTATGTGTAGTTGCGAGCCGGAGTCAAGCAAGGCTCGGCAAGGAACCCAAGATCCTGATTTATTTTGAATATTGATGACGGCAGTGGCCAACAACACAAAGTCTGCTCCGAGATTTTGAGCCACTAAGGAAGAAGATTGACCAGGTGATGATCCTTGTGCAACTACTTGCAATCCATTGGAACGAGTATCAGTAGCTAGCTGAGGTTGAGCAGGCTGGGAGCGAGATGACGAAGGCCTTGAGCCAAAATGTAGCAATTTGTTGTGCTTACTTCCACAAATGCAACAGCGATCAGCATTACAATGTCGTAGGTGATGTCCACCTTTAAGGCAGTTTTGGCATAAAGCCAACCTTTTTGCTTCCTGTAAGCGATCTTGGGGCGACAGTCTTCTGAATTGTGGGCAATCAAAAATGATGTGGTCTACAGCATTGCAGACAGGGCAGCAAGTGGCAGGGGAAGTAGCGACAAATGAATTTCTAGAGTTGTTGGTTTTCCTAGGTTTTACAACCTGTGGCATGATTCGAAGTACAGCATTGGTACGTTCGATGTTTTCAAATTTCTGGCATCTTGTCTCCAGAAATTTAACAAATTCACTACAGACGGGTAGCCTTTCAGTGGAAGCAGCATCCTCCCATAATAGCTGGGTTTCACGGTCGACCTTTTGGAGAAGACAATAAACGAGAATACACTCGGATATTTCCACAGGGGTACTGATGCTGTGAAGTGCCCGTAAACGCAAATTAATTTGGTCGGACAGTTCACGCAGCTTACCAGAAGACGAACCGTCTACCTTTGGCAAGTTCATGATCGCCGAAATGTGGGCCTCGAAAATAAGCCGCTTATTATTGTAGCGCTTATCCAACAACTCCAGGGCAACCGGGTAATTTACATCAGTGACCTCTAAAGCGCCAACGGCATCCAAAGCTGGACCTCTTAGGGAAGACTTGAGGTGTTGAAGCTTCTCCATGTCAGCCAGTATTGGGTTTTTATCGATGACAGTGGAAAACATCGACATAAAATCTGTGTATTCGGTATAAGTTCCAGTAACGGTTGGTAGCTTCAGGTCAGACACATTCGGTCGTCGAAATGGAGAACCAGAAGGCAAGTCAGTTCCGGGATCTTGACGCATAGTTGAACAAGAAATCTCTGGCACTTTGCGTCTACTGAGTTCCGTTTGTACAACATACCGCATTTCAAAGACAATGTCCTTGAACTGGTCCCGCAACTCACTTCCCATTTCATCGAGGTCCATTTCCTCCAGAGAATCATGAGTCAAGGTGAACGAAGCCTCTGTTTGGTTTATTAAATCCAGCTTTAAATGCAGACCATCATCATTAAGGGAAATGGCCGATTCGGTGGTTAAACCTGCAGCAATTTTTTTAGCGTCGTCAAATATGGACTTTGCTTTGCGCTTTAAAAATTTTATTCTATCAGCTGGCAGACTGACTGTGTCGTTGTTTGGCATTTTTATATTGTTGATTATTTTTAATATCTTGGCACAACAAAAAAATATAAAAGTCAAAGAAAACTCAGACTTGTTAACAGTTTTGCAAGCACTGAATTTTGAACCGGGCAATGTAAAAATCACGCACAATGGTGAACAGTTTTACAAGCACTGTATTTGCACCGGCAACTAACCTGCGCACACAATAGCAATGATGTGTGTGTGTTTATGCACAAGTCAATTCTTTTTGCATAGCCATGACGACATGAATTTAGCGGTAGGCAAAGAAGAAACCGAAAACGGTGGCGAGCGAGACGGGTTAAACTGCCGCTACGCGTGGATGCTTATGTGCGTAAGCAAGAAACCGAAAATAAAACGAGAGCAAGCGAGACGGGTGCAACTGCCGCTACGAGAGAATGCTTGCGGTATATGAAAGTAGCGGGGGCGAAAAGGTACAGCCACTTATGTACACACAAAAGTGCACCGATATTATTTTAACTGTTTTTGAGTTCACGATAAAGAAATGTTACCGAAAGAAAAAAAATCACGTCGGGGTCACCAAATGTTTAGGCAGTGAGCTTTTTCACTGACTTGGAGAAGTGCTGTACCAACGAATAAAAAACGATCAAGTCAACAATTTAACTTATACTTTCTTCAATATATTTTTTCCATATATTAATTTACAAAAGAACGGCAGCAGTGCCCGCACCAAACCGATTGAAATCAGAAGTGTCTCACAGCAGTACCGGTGTGATCAACACTTAATTTGTACATAACTAACTTTGCTATGCAGAAGGCAAATGAGCAAATAAAGATTTAACAGCTGTGCTCGCTCTCTATTGAGAGAGAGAGGAACATAGCACAAAGGGGAATGCAAAATCTATTGCTGCACAGAGCAATGTACAAGAGTGATAAACTAAAATACATCAAATTTCTGATGAGCTGCTGCTGGCTGCGGGCTGCATAACCAAACAAAGTTTATTGCTGGGCTGGGAGGTCCAGGGGATTTGAATGGGTGGTCAGCTTTTCTTGGTATTTCATTTTCTTCTCAGTTATTACTTCGATTACTAATTTGATTTTTAGGTCTCTGTGTATGTCTTCGTTCCGAAGGTACCACGGCGCTCCAGTGATAGTTCTCAGAATTCTTGACTGTGCTCGCTGAATAATGTCTATGTTACTTCTGGATGCGTGGCCCCGCAGCTCGGAGCCATAAGTCCAGATAGGTTTTGTTAGGTACTCGTATTATAAGTTTATCATAACACGGTCACTCTTAAGCGCCTGCATGTCATGTAAATTCATATTATTAAAACAGTTGGAACTCAAGCTTGTACGAATACACAACAAATTGGCGACGAGGCACAAATAAAAAAAAAAGTGCAAAAGAAAAGACAAAGCAAAAACGAAAATTGAATTGGCGGACAGATTAAAAGCAAATGAGCGTAAAAGAAGAAAAATTTGCCAACATGACCGAATCAGCATCTCTTCAAAAATTCTGCCAAATGATCAGCATTTTTGATATGGAAAGAAAAATTTGATATTCATTTGTGCGAATTAAATATCAGTGAAGAAAACACGCAAAAGGCATCGTTACTAAAATCCATTGGATCAGTACCGTACACTGTTCTACATAGCTTGTGCAGTCCACACTCACCGTTATCTAAAACATACAAAGAACTTTGTGAAATATTGCTTATGCATTATACACTGCCAACACTAGTGTTTCGGGAAAGAGAAACATTTCACATGTCCACAAAAAGTGAAAACGATACCATTGCAAGTTGGTATGCACGCGTCAAACAGTTAGCAGTTAATTGCAAGTTTGGACAACATCTGGAAGCATTTGTGTAGGAATTGGATCTGAACAAACACTAGTTCGTGAGACTCGGAGTGGTCAGCACTATTAAGAGCCAGAAACTTATTCACAATAGAACATATCGGCTAACCAACTATCGAGTCGCTAAGAATTATCGATAATGTCGACACTTTATGCCAGAATCTCGGTTTGTGAACACGTATTAAAATACACACCATTCGTTTTTAAAATTTGTTAATTATAAGACAAGTAAAATATATACAATAAAAACTATTTGTTCGTACACTAAAAAGTGGGACCTACAAATTTTGGGGGCTCAACCAAAATAAGCTTGTCAAAAACTTAGCATTGAAACTGTGTGTGTAAAAATAATGTGCAGGTGTTGAGCTTAACAGAAAAGCACAAGCATTGTGAAATTGAAGACAAAAATTAATTGAGACGCCGAAAGAGGCACAATTCTAGAGAAACAAACTTGTGTGACTAAAATTCAACAACGTCATTAACTTTTGTTGTGAAATTGGCTGATGAAAGTGGTAAAGCTGTTACGAAAATCAAACGGCGAGATTTGGCAAAAGACGAGAGCACCAAGTCAATTACGACGGGATTAATCTGTGAAGTCGGCACGGCAACTTTGGTGAGCAGGCAGCTAGGCAGGACTTGCAACGCGGCGCTGTGGGACACTGATAAAGTTTGGAGCGTGGGACAGTTTCATAGACGAGTCGTCAATAACAACGCAGAGTTGCAGTATCGTGGTTAAGCGGTGTAAGCAACGCAGAATCTGGAAGACCGTGCTTAAGCGGAACAAGGAACGCAGAATCTGGAAAACCGTGGTAATACGGGAACAGTGAGCAGAGCAGAGTCTGGAGCATTGTGGATAATCAGAGTCAACGTTGGACAGGTTGAAGGAGGGCACTTGGCGCCGAATTGTGGCAAAAATCAAACGGACAGCAGCGTCGGGAAATTATTTGGGAATTTTTTGCTGGTATTGGTGAGCGGCGGATTTCTTTTGCGTAAAAGAAGCTGTGTAAGACAAACGGACAAGAACGTCATTTTGGCAGTTAAAATTTGAAATTTTTTAGCTTGGGAATATTTAACATAGTGTTAAGTTTGAGAGTCACTGATAATAACAGCGAGTGTGGACAGTTGTTAAAAGTTTGGAATTGACTAATGTTAAATAATTTTAATTAAGCTGAACCGAAACAAATTTGATATTTCTGATTTATGATTTATAAGTTTTAATACAGATAATTTAAATTTCAGTAATATGGAGCGAAACGAGATCTTGGCATTGAGAGTTGCGGAGTTGCGTGATAAGTTGGTGGCTTTAAAAATTAATTCATCTGGATTAAAGACAGACTTGCAGAATAAGTTACTGGCTTATTATGGTTTGCAATTGACCGAAGATTTAGTGGATGTAGAACAGCATGGACATCAGGGTCAGGATGATGAATCGTTTGCTAGTGTAGAAGAAAATAACCCAGTACATACTAATCGAACTAGAGGAGAAAGTGTAAGTGAATCTAGGATAAACACTGAAGGCATAGGCCAAACAGCCCAGAATAGTCAAAATAGATCGTGGTTTACACTAAAGGACGTGGAAGGTAGTGTGTCACAGTTTTCAGGGTCAAATAACTTTGATGTTATGCAGTGGATAGAGGAGCTTGAGGAGTGTGCACTTACTGTCGAATGGAGTCAGTTGCAGTTGTTTATCTATGCAAAGCAGTTGCTTAGTGGGGCAGCGAAATCATTCATACGTAGTCAGCGTGATATTCGCGATTGGAATATTTTGAAAAGGTCGCTAGTTGAAGAATTCGGGGTCAAAGTTTCATCTGCTGAAATTCATCGTAGATTGGGCAGACGCAGTCAGAAAAAGAATGAAACATTACAAGAGTATTTGTATGCACTGATGGAGATAGCTAAACCAATAGACTTGGAGGATGAGAGTTTGATTGAATATTTTGTAAATGGATTACCAGATTCTAGGACGAATAAGGCATTACTTTTCCAGGCAAAAACTATGAGACAATTAAAGGTTCAAATTGTGGCGTATGAGAAAATGCGAGGTTCGTCTAAGCAGTTTAATAAGTTTGGATCGTCAGGAGTAAAAGCTGAGACAAATGAAGAGAGCTCAGGAAATTATGTAAGGAAATGTTTCAAGTGCGGTGAACAGACTCATATAAAGAAAGATTGTCCAATGATAAGCAAGGAGCTTAAGTGCTTTAAATGTAATCAGCCTGGGCATAGAGCTGCTCAGTGTAAAGTTGTTGTTCCTGAAAAGGGAGAGAAGGCAGCTAATCTTGTTCAAGAAGAGGTTCGTGCAAAGTCTGGAAGCATGTTTACTAATTCAGGACTTGAATTAAAGAGTGTGACATGTGATCAGTTCGTTTTTCAAGGTCTTGTAGATACAGGTGCAGATTTGTGTTTGGTTCGTAGAAATGTGTTTCTTAAGCTTCGTAATGCAAAGTTGACAGGGGCAGAGAAATGTTTGACAGGTATAGGCGAAAGTCAAATTGTGACTTTGGGCAGCTTTGTAGCTTGTGTACACATTGATGGAATAAAAATACAAGTAGAATTCCATGTAGTTGCAGATGAGGATATAGCTTTTGACTCAATTTTGGGCAGAACTATTCTTGACAGCGTGGATATGAATGTTACTAAGTTTGGTACCAAATTGGTTAGCAAAAAAGTCGACAACGATAAAGGCATGCATAACATAGGAAAAGTAGATGGACCGTGCACCGATTTATTAAAAGAGTTTGCAGTCTTGTGTTTAAATTTTCAACAACAAAATATGGCTGATGAAATTGTTTTAACCCATTTATCTCAAGAGCAGGCTAGTAAAGTCAAAGCTATGGTTAACAATTATCAACCTAGACGCAATGTAGAGAGCACTGTTCGAATGAAACTTCTGTTAACGGACGAGTTACCGGTATATCAACATCCAAGGCGTTTAGCTTATTGTGAGCAGAAGGTGGTTGATGATCAAGTTAATGAGTGGCTTGAGGAAAACATCATAAAGCTGAGTACCTCAGAATATGCTTCACCAGTTGTCCTAGTGGCAAAAAGAATGGAAAGAAACGTCTTTGTTGTGATTATAGAAAGCTGAATGAAAAAATATCGAGGGACAATTTTCCTATGGTACAAATGGATAGTGTGATTGAAAAGCTGCAGGGATTTAAGGTTTTTACTACATTAGATTTGACTAATGGATACTTTCATGTACCAGTTGAGAAGGAGTCGCAAAAGTATACATCTTTTGTTACACAGAAAGGACAATTCGAGTTTTTATATGTACCTTTTGGAATTAAAAACTCCCCAGCAGTGTTTACTCGTTTTATTCAAGCTGTAATGCGAGATTTAATTAAGAGTGGTGATGCTGTTGTGTATATGGACGATATTGTAATTGCGAGTAAAGATGTTGAGGACGGTTTGGATAAATTAGAAAGAGTTTTGGAAGTTGCGGCTAAAAATGGGTTACGAATAAATTGGAGCAAGTGTCAGATTGTGCAGAGCAAGGTGAAATTTCTGGGATATGTGGTTGAGAATGGTACTATAAGACCCAGTGATGAGAAAACACAAGCAGTAGCTAATTTTCCTCTACCAGGCGATAAGAAAGCAGTACAGCGATTTCTGGGCTTTACATCGTATTTCAGGAAGTTTGTTGATGGATATGCATTAATTGCGAAACCATTGACAGATATGCTTCGGAAAGATTGTCAGTTTCAGTTTAAAGAATTGCAGCAAATTGCATTTGAGCAGTTAAAAGCAGCGTTGGTTAGTAAGCCTGTTTTGCAGTTGTATGATCATGGTGCGACTACAGAAATTCACACAGATGCATCTAAGTTTGGGTTTGGAGCGGTAATGCTTCAGAGGAACCAGTATGATAATTTGTTCCACCCAGTTATGTACATGAGTCGTAAAACAAAACCTTGTGAGGAGAACTACCACTCATATGAGCTGGAAGTATTAGCAGTTATAGGAGCGTTAACTAAATGGCGAGTTTATGTCTTGGGAACGAAGTTTAAGATAATTACAGATTGTAATGCGTTTGCCATGACAATGAAAAAGAAAGAAGTACCATTAAGAGTAGCAAGGTGGGCGATGTACTTGCAGGATTTTGACTATGAGATCGAACATAGATCTGGTGTTAAAATGAGGCATGTTGATGCGCTAAGCAGAGTATTTTGTTATGTGTTGACTGAGAGTGTGGTACACAGGTTGAAAGAAGCACAATTGGCAGACGATTGGATTAAAGTGGTTAAGAATCTAGTTGAAAGTAAAGGATACGAAGATTTTTATGTTTTCAACCAAGTTTTGTTTAAAGACCCCAACAGGGAATTACTTGTGGTTCCATCAGGTATGGAAGTAGAAATAATTCAAATCGCACATAAGCAAGGTCATTTCTCCGCAAAGAGGACTCAGGATTTATTAGAAAAGTCTTATTATATTCCTAAGATTAAGGAAAAAGTAGCTAGAGTTGTTGGTAGTTGCGTTGAGTGTATTTTGGTAAATGCAAAGGCAGGTCGTTTGGAAGGATTTCTTAATCCGATTGATAAGGGAGATACACCATTGGTTACCTATCACATCGATCATGTGGGTCCAATGGACATCACTCAGAAGCGATACAATCACATTCTGGTTATCGTAGATGCATTTTCTAAGTACGTTTGGTTATATCCAACTCGAAGTACAGGAGTTGAAGAAGTCATCAATTGTTTGGAAAAGCAGGCAGTAAATTTTGGAAATCCATGTAGAATTGTGTCGGACAGGGGAACAGCTTTTACAGCAAATGCTTTTAAAGCATATTGCGAAAAACAAAACATACAACATTTGTTGATAACTACAGGTGTTCCACGTGGAAACGGACAGGTAGAGAGGATGCATAGGATTGTTGTGCCCATGTTGTCCAAATTGAGTATGGAGAGCCCTGGTTCATGGTATAAGTATGTAGGTCGTGTACAACAGCTGATTAACAATACTGAACCACGTAGTACGAAAATCACTCCATTCAAGCTATTGACAGGTATTGATATGCGTTACTCTGAGGATCCTGAGATGAAACAGTTAGTACAGGAGTCATTGTTTGAAGAACTAGATAAAGATCGCCAGGAGCTACGAACGCTGGCTAGGAATAATATCACAGAGTTACAAAATGAAAATCAAAAAGCATTTAATCAAAAATAGAAAAAACCACAGTCGCGCTGCACGCGACAGTGGGATACCCTTCGACCTATGTTCCGATGTAGTTTAATTTGTTAAATTCATACACATATACAAATGCGCATGCTTTTAAATTATTGCCGACAGATGGCGCTCGCGCTTTGCGCTCGCCCGCCTCCCTTGTTAGCTGATACAAGCACTTGGTTTTATGCACATACTTTCTTAAATAACTTCTGTGTTTATTGTCCGATCGGATTGCAATTTTGAGAATACGTAGATATTTTAATGAGCTTAGTATATGTTTAAGTCAGAAAGTTGTATCTTTTATACAGCGCTTACAAATTAAGTTCAAAAATTAAATTATTGATTTGCGGGGGCGGTGGGCGTGGCACCTAACATTTGAAATAAACTTGATCTGCTTATAGTACACAGGAGTCTTCCTGCCAAATTTGGTAACTCTAGCTTTTATAATAGCTGAGATCTGTGCGTTCACACAGACAGACGGACAGACGGACAGACAGACAGACAGGGCTCAATCGACTCGGCTTGTGATCCTGAGCAAGAATATATATACTTTATGGGGTCTCCGACGCCTCCTTCTGCCTGTTACATACATTTGCACAAAGTTAGTATACCCTTTTTTGACCATTTTCAATGGTCGAAGGGTATAAAAACGTAAGGCCGAAAAAATTTATAAAGTGAACGATCTGGTAGCTATTAAGCGTACACAATATGGGGTAGGATTGAAGTTAAAAGGAAAATATCTTGGACCGTATAAGGTAGTGAAAGTCCACAAACACGGCAGGTATGATGTTGAGAAGATAGGCGAGGGAGATGGCCCATTCAAAACTTCAACTGTGGCAGAATATATGAAGATATTCGGGACGAATATAGCGTCAGGAGGGCCGAATGTAGGAATTGGATCTGAACAAACACTAGTTCGTGAGACTCGGAGTGGTCAGCACTATTAAGAGCCAGAAACTTATTCACAATAGAACATATCGGCTAACCAACTATCGAGTCGCTAAGAATTATCGATAATGTCGACACTTTATGCCAGAATCTCGGTTTGTGAACACGTATTAAAATACACACCATTCGTTTTTAAAATTTGTTAATTATAAGACAAGTAAAATATATACAATAAAAACTATTTGTTCGTACACTAAAAAGTGGGACCTACAAATTTTGGGGGCTCAACCAAAATAAGCTTGTCAAAAACTTAGCATTGAAACTGTGTGTGTAAAAATAATGTGCAGGTGTTGAGCTTAACAGAAAAGCACAAGCATTGTGAAATTGAAGACAAAAATTAATTGAGACGCCGAAAGAGGCACAATTCTAGAGAAACAAACTTGTGTGACTAAAATTCAACAACGTCATTAACTTTTGTTGTGAAATTGGCTGATGAAAGTGGTAAAGCTGTTACGAAAATCAAACGGCGAGATTTGGCAAAAGACGAGAGCACCAAGTCAATTACGACGGGATTAATCTGTGAAGTCGGCACGGCAACTTTGGTGAGCAGGCAGCTAGGCAGGACTTGCAACGCGGCGCTGTGGGACACTGATAAAGTTTGGAGCGTGGGACAGTTTCATAGACGAGTCGTCAATAACAACGCAGAGTTGCAGTATCGTGGTTAAGCGGTGTAAGCAACGCAGAATCTGGAAGACCGTGCTTAAGCGGAACAAGGAACGCAGAATCTGGAAAACCGTGGTAATACGGGAACAGTGAGCAGAGCAGAGTCTGGAGCATTGTGGATAATCAGAGTCAACGTTGGACAGGTTGAAGGAGGGCACTTGGCGCCGAATTGTGGCAAAAATCAAACGGACAGCAGCGTCGGGAAATTATTTGGGAATTTTTTGCTGGTATTGGTGAGCGGCGGATTTCTTTTGCGTAAAAGAAGCTGTGTAAGACAAACGGACAAGAACGTCATTTTGGCAGTTAAAATTTGAAATTTTTTAGCTTGGGAATATTTAACATAGTGTTAAGTTTGAGAGTCACTGATAATAACAGCGAGTGTGGACAGTTGTTAAAAGTTTGGAATTGACTAATGTTAAATAATTTTAATTAAGCTGAACCGAAACAAATTTGATATTTCTGATTTATGATTTATAAGTTTTAATACAGATAATTTAAATTTCAGTAATATGGAGCGAAACGAGATCTTGGCATTGAGAGTTGCGGAGTTGCGTGATAAGTTGGTGGCTTTAAAAATTAATTCATCTGGATTAAAGACAGACTTGCAGAATAAGTTACTGGCTTATTATGGTTTGCAATTGACCGAAGATTTAGTGGATGTAGAACAGCATGGACATCAGGGTCAGGATGATGAATCGTTTGCTAGTGTAGAAGAAAATAACCCAGTACATACTAATCGAACTAGAGGAGAAAGTGTAAGTGAATCTAGGATAAACACTGAAGGCATAGGCCAAACAGCCCAGAATAGTCAAAATAGATCGTGGTTTACACTAAAGGACGTGGAAGGTAGTGTGTCACAGTTTTCAGGGTCAAATAACTTTGATGTTATGCAGTGGATAGAGGAGCTTGAGGAGTGTGCACTTACTGTCGAATGGAGTCAGTTGCAGTTGTTTATCTATGCAAAGCAGTTGCTTAGTGGGGCAGCGAAATCATTCATACGTAGTCAGCGTGATATTCGCGATTGGAATATTTTGAAAAGGTCGCTAGTTGAAGAATTCGGGGTCAAAGTTTCATCTGCTGAAATTCATCGTAGATTGGGCAGACGCAGTCAGAAAAAGAATGAAACATTACAAGAGTATTTGTATGCACTGATGGAGATAGCTAAACCAATAGACTTGGAGGATGAGAGTTTGATTGAATATTTTGTAAATGGATTACCAGATTCTAGGACGAATAAGGCATTACTTTTCCAGGCAAAAACTATGAGACAATTAAAGGTTCAAATTGTGGCGTATGAGAAAATGCGAGGTTCGTCTAAGCAGTTTAATAAGTTTGGATCGTCAGGAGTAAAAGCTGAGACAAATGAAGAGAGCTCAGGAAATTATGTAAGGAAATGTTTCAAGTGCGGTGAACAGACTCATATAAAGAAAGATTGTCCAATGATAAGCAAGGAGCTTAAGTGCTTTAAATGTAATCAGCCTGGGCATAGAGCTGCTCAGTGTAAAGTTGTTGTTCCTGAAAAGGGAGAGAAGGCAGCTAATCTTGTTCAAGAAGAGGTTCGTGCAAAGTCTGGAAGCATGTTTACTAATTCAGGACTTGAATTAAAGAGTGTGACATGTGATCAGTTCGTTTTTCAAGGTCTTGTAGATACAGGTGCAGATTTGTGTTTGGTTCGTAGAAATGTGTTTCTTAAGCTTCGTAATGCAAAGTTGACAGGGGCAGAGAAATGTTTGACAGGTATAGGCGAAAGTCAAATTGTGACTTTGGGCAGCTTTGTAGCTTGTGTACACATTGATGGAATAAAAATACAAGTAGAATTCCATGTAGTTGCAGATGAGGATATAGCTTTTGACTCAATTTTGGGCAGAACTATTCTTGACAGCGTGGATATGAATGTTACTAAGTTTGGTACCAAATTGGTTAGCAAAAAAGTCGACAACGATAAAGGCATGCATAACATAGGAAAAGTAGATGGACCGTGCACCGATTTATTAAAAGAGTTTGCAGTCTTGTGTTTAAATTTTCAACAACAAAATATGGCTGATGAAATTGTTTTAACCCATTTATCTCAAGAGCAGGCTAGTAAAGTCAAAGCTATGGTTAACAATTATCAACCTAGACGCAATGTAGAGAGCACTGTTCGAATGAAACTTCTGTTAACGGACGAGTTACCGGTATATCAACATCCAAGGCGTTTAGCTTATTGTGAGCAGAAGGTGGTTGATGATCAAGTTAATGAGTGGCTTGAGGAAAACATCATAAAGCTGAGTACCTCAGAATATGCTTCACCAGTTGTCCTAGTGGCAAAAAAGAATGGAAAGAAACGTCTTTGTTGTGATTATAGAAAGCTGAATGAAAAAATATCGAGGGACAATTTTCCTATGGTACAAATGGATAGTGTGATTGAAAAGCTGCAGGGATTTAAGGTTTTTACTACATTAGATTTGACTAATGGATACTTTCATGTACCAGTTGAGAAGGAGTCGCAAAAGTATACATCTTTTGTTACACAGAAAGGACAATTCGAGTTTTTATATGTACCTTTTGGAATTAAAAACTCCCCAGCAGTGTTTACTCGTTTTATTCAAGCTGTAATGCGAGATTTAATTAAGAGTGGTGATGCTGTTGTGTATATGGACGATATTGTAATTGCGAGTAAAGATGTTGAGGACGGTTTGGATAAATTAGAAAGAGTTTTGGAAGTTGCGGCTAAAAATGGGTTACGAATAAATTGGAGCAAGTGTCAGATTGTGCAGAGCAAGGTGAAATTTCTGGGATATGTGGTTGAGAATGGTACTATAAGACCCAGTGATGAGAAAACACAAGCAGTAGCTAATTTTCCTCTACCAGGCGATAAGAAAGCAGTACAGCGATTTCTGGGCTTTACATCGTATTTCAGGAAGTTTGTTGATGGATATGCATTAATTGCGAAACCATTGACAGATATGCTTCGGAAAGATTGTCAGTTTCAGTTTAAAGAATTGCAGCAAATTGCATTTGAGCAGTTAAAAGCAGCGTTGGTTAGTAAGCCTGTTTTGCAGTTGTATGATCATGGTGCGACTACAGAAATTCACACAGATGCATCTAAGTTTGGGTTTGGAGCGGTAATGCTTCAGAGGAACCAGTATGATAATTTGTTCCACCCAGTTATGTACATGAGTCGTAAAACAAAACCTTGTGAGGAGAACTACCACTCATATGAGCTGGAAGTATTAGCAGTTATAGGAGCGTTAACTAAATGGCGAGTTTATGTCTTGGGAACGAAGTTTAAGATAATTACAGATTGTAATGCGTTTGCCATGACAATGAAAAAGAAAGAAGTACCATTAAGAGTAGCAAGGTGGGCGATGTACTTGCAGGATTTTGACTATGAGATCGAACATAGATCTGGTGTTAAAATGAGGCATGTTGATGCGCTAAGCAGAGTATTTTGTTATGTGTTGACTGAGAGTGTGGTACACAGGTTGAAAGAAGCACAATTGGCAGACGATTGGATTAAAGTGGTTAAGAATCTAGTTGAAAGTAAAGGATACGAAGATTTTTATGTTTTCAACCAAGTTTTGTTTAAAGACCCCAACAGGGAATTACTTGTGGTTCCATCAGGTATGGAAGTAGAAATAATTCAAATCGCACATAAGCAAGGTCATTTCTCCGCAAAGAGGACTCAGGATTTATTAGAAAAGTCTTATTATATTCCTAAGATTAAGGAGAAAGTAGCTAGAGTTGTTGGTAGTTGCGTTGAGTGTATTTTGGTAAATGCAAAGGCAGGTCGTTTGGAAGGATTTCTTAATCCGATTGATAAGGGAGATACACCATTGGTTACCTATCACATCGATCATGTGGGTCCAATGGACATCACTCAGAAGCGATACAATCACATTCTGGTTATCGTAGATGCATTTTCTAAGTACGTTTGGTTATATCCAACTCGAAGTACAGGAGTTGAAGAAGTCATCAATTGTTTGGAAAAGCAGGCAGTAAATTTTGGAAATCCATGTAGAATTGTGTCGGACAGGGGAACAGCTTTTACAGCAAATGCTTTTAAAGCATATTGCGAAAAACAAAACATACAACATTTGTTGATAACTACAGGTGTTCCACGTGGAAACGGACAGGTAGAGAGGATGCATAGGATTGTTGTGCCCATGTTGTCCAAATTGAGTATGGAGAGCCCTGGTTCATGGTATAAGTATGTAGGTCGTGTACAACAGCTGATTAACAATACTGAACCACGTAGTACGAAAATCACTCCATTCAAGCTATTGACAGGTATTGATATGCGTTACTCTGAGGATCCTGAGATGAAACAGTTAGTACAGGAGTCATTGTTTGAAGAACTAGATAAAGATCGCCAGGAGCTACGAACGCTGGCTAGGAATAATATCACAGAGTTACAAAATGAAAATCAAAAAGCATTTAATCAAAAATAGAAAAAACCACAGTCGCGCTGCACGCGACAGTGGGATACCCTTCGACCTATGTTCCGATGTAGTTTAATTTGTTAAATTCATACACATATACAAATGCGCATGCTTTTAAATTATTGCCGACAGATGGCGCTCGCGCTTTGCGCTCGCCCGCCTCCCTTGTTAGCTGATACAAGCACTTGGTTTTATGCACATACTTTCTTAAATAACTTCTGTGTTTATTGTCCGATCGGATTGCAATTTTGAGAATACGTAGATATTTTAATGAGCTTAGTATATGTTTAAGTCAGAAAGTTGTATCTTTTATACAGCGCTTACAAATTAAGTTCAAAAATTAAATTATTGATTTGCGGGGGCGGTGGGCGTGGCACCTAACATTTGAAATAAACTTGATCTGCTTATAGTACACAGGAGTCTTCCTGCCAAATTTGGTAACTCTAGCTTTTATAATAGCTGAGATCTGTGCGTTCACACAGACAGACGGACAGACGGACAGACAGACAGACAGGGCTCAATCGACTCGGCTTGTGATCCTGAGCAAGAATATATATACTTTATGGGGTCTCCGACGCCTCCTTCTGCCTGTTACATACATTTGCACAAAGTTAGTATACCCTTTTTTGACCATTTTCAATGGTCGAAGGGTATAAAAACGTAAGGCCGAAAAAATTTATAAAGTGAACGATCTGGTAGCTATTAAGCGTACACAATATGGGGTAGGATTGAAGTTAAAAGGAAAATATCTTGGACCGTATAAGGTAGTGAAAGTCCACAAACACGGCAGGTATGATGTTGAGAAGATAGGCGAGGGAGATGGCCCATTCAAAACTTCAACTGTGGCAGAATATATGAAGATATTCGGGACGAATATAGCGTCAGGAGGGCCGAATGTAGGAATTGGATCTGAACAAACACTAGTTCGTGAGACTCGGAGTGGTCAGCACTATTAAGAGCCAGAAACTTATTCACAATAGAACATATCGGCTAACCAACTATCGAGTCGCTAAGAATTATCGATAATGTCGACACTTTATGCCAGAATCTCGGTTTGTGAACACGTATTAAAATACACACCATTCGTTTTTAAAATTTGTTAATTATAAGACAAGTAAAATATATACAATAAAAACTATTTGTTCGTACACTAAAAAGTGGGACCTACATTTGTTTTAAACCAATTCATCATGAGTCTTCCAAGTGCAATTTTTGAACGGTTATGTGAAGAAGACGAGCATCTATCTCTGTCGGACGCATTGAGAAAAGCAATGATAATGGAAACGAAGATTACCGCTAAGAGAGCTGAAGTGAACGTGAACTACGTACATAGAAGCAACAACGATAACTTCAAGGGCAAATCAAAAGCGAGACACAACGAAGGCAAAGGCAAATGCAACGAGACGGAAGGCAAATGCAAAGGCATGCAGAAAAAGGCATGTACGCATTGTGGCTGGCGAAACCATAACTCTGACGAATGCAAATACAAAGGCTATGACTGTCGTAATTGTGGCAAAAGAGGGCATCTGGCAAAAGTTTGTAAATCAAAATCTGTAAACCATGTATCAAAATTAAATCATTTAAATGTTAACTCAAATACTAATGAAATTGATCAAAATTTTTCAGTATTAAATGTGGCTTCAACTACTACTATTTGTGATGTATATAAATTACCTGTAATTATTGATGGATGTCACATGAATGTTGTTTGCGACACTGGTGCACCTTGCACATTGATTCCAAAAGCATCATATGAAAAAGCAATTAAGAAGCGGACACTTAGAAAATGTAAAGTGCCTTTGTAAATTATAATGGTGACACTATCGAAACTGTTGGTGAGTACGATGCAATGATTGAATATCGAGGCATAATAAAACAAATGATAGTCGTAGTTACAAATACAACGAGTCCAGCTTTGCTTGGTAGGACATTTTTAAGAGCCTTTAATTTTGATTTAGTACAGGTAAACAACATAAATGTGAACGAACAATACTCTGTAGTTACAGAACAAATTAAAAATGAATTTTCGGAAGTATTTAAAACCGATTTAGGTTCATTCAACGCAAGTAAAGTAACATTGCATTTAGAGGATGGCTCTAAACCAATATTTTTCAAGCCAAGGCAGCATGGAAAGATAAAATTGAGCAAAAGCTAAGGCATTTAATTGACTTAGGTGTTTTAGAGCACGTTGACAGTTCTGATTGGGGAACTCCATTGGTGCCAATTTTAAAACCTGATGGTGATATTAGAATATGTGGTGATTATAAAGTTACTTTAAACAAATGTCTGATTGATGTAAGATACCCATTACCGAGAATAGACGACATATTTGCAGCACTTCAAGGAGGCACATTATATACAAAGCTTGATTTAAGCAAAGCATATAATCAACTACACTTAGATGAGGAATCTCAACTAAGATGTACTTGGAGCACACAATTTGGTCTTTTAAAAGTAAAGCGATTACCTTTTGGTATAAAGACAGCAGCAGCTATATTCCAAAAGACAATGGAATGTTTGTTTCAAGGCATGCAAGGCATAGTAGTTTATCAAGATGATATCACTGTGACTGGTGCTAGTTTGCAGGAACATACGATATAATAAATTTAAAAAATGTGCTTAGAAGGTTGAAAATAGTAGGACTTAAATTAAATGTCAATAAATGTGAATTTTTCAAGTCCAAGATCCGTTATTTGGGATTTTCTATCGATAAAAACGGTCTGAGCAAAAACAAAGACAGGGTATCCTGTGTGTTATCAGCACCGACACCTAAAAATATATCACAGCTTCGAGCTTTCATAGGAATGGCTAATTACTATTGAAAATTTGTACATAATTTTGCACAGATAATGAGTCCGTTGTATAAATTATTGCAAAAAGAAGTAAAATTTCAATGGTCCGATAGTTGTGAAAACTCATACAACAAAATAAAAGAACAGATAACTTCTGATCAGGTGTTAGTTCACTATGATCCTGATTTACCAATTGTACTTACCACAGATGCTAGTTCTAATGCAGTTTGAGGTATTTTAGCACACAAATTCTCAGATGGTCTAAAACCAATTGCATTCATTTCAAGGGCACTATCAAAAAGTGAAATCAATTACAGCACACTTGATAAAGAAGCTCTAGCAATTGTATATAGCGTAATGAAATTGAAACAATATCTATTAGGTATGAAATTTATTTTGAAAACTGATCACAAACCTCTGTTAGGTATATTTGGAGATAAGAAAGGATTGCCACTTATGGCATCTGCACGATTGCAAAGATGGGCATTAATCTTATCAGGTTTTCAATTTACAATAGAACACATTAAAGGTTTGTCGAATGAAGCAGATAGCTTGTCAAGAATTCCGCAAATCGAAGTGCTTGATAAAAATGATGATTTCAATTATGTCAACTTTATACAATCAAACAGTCCATGTAAATTAAATTTTATGAGTATTGCTCGTGAAACACGACATGATTCGATATTGTCAAAAGTTTGTGAATCTTTAAAATTTGGATCACTACAAAAATTAAATAAAGATATATTTGGTAGCTTCATCAATAAGGCCAATGAATTGTCTGTAGAATATGACTGTATAATGTGGGGTCATCGTGTCATTATCCCAACTAAACTTAGGCAACAGATTCTACAAGAATTTCATAAGTCACATCTTGGTATGGTGAAAACCAAAATGTTAGCTCGCTCATACGTATGGTGGCCAAATATGGACTTAGAAATTGAAAATTTGATTAGAAAATGTATTCCGTGCTAAGAGCAGCAACCAAGCCCAGAAAAGTCTTCATTAATATCTTGGAAAACAAATGGACAAATCTGGAGCAGAATCCATGTAGATTTTTCAGGACCAATTAAAAATCATTACTTAATGATTGTAGTTTGTTCATATTCCAAATGGGTTGAAGTTTTCAAAACAAAAGATATTACATCATCATTCACAATATCTAAATTACGAGAATTGTTTTGTAGAAATGGTTTAGTTGATACGTTAGTTTCCGATAATGGAAGACAATTCACCTCCAATGAATTTAAAATGTTTATGATCAATAATGGTATAAATCACATATTGACATCTCCTGGTCATCCAGCAACTAATGGACAAGCAGAGATTGTTGTCAAAACAGTAAAAAAATCGCTTTATGCAAGCATGAATTTTGACAAAAACTGTGATTTTGACATCATATTAAATAGATTTCTAATGGACTATAGGAACACGATTCATTGTACAACTGGGGAATCACCTGCTAAATTATTTCTAGGTCGAATGTTGAAAACACGATTTTCGTTGTTGAAACCACCTTTGGTGACAGAACACATAAAACAACAACAAGACAAACGTGTTAGAAATTATAAAGGCAATAGAAATGTAAGTTTTTCAAAAGGTCAACAAGTCATGGTCAGGGACTATAAAAATCCAAACAAGGCAGGTTGGACTCAGGCAGTTGTAAGCGAAAGACTTGGATGTCGATCATATTATTGCATCTTAAAGCACAACAATCGAGAAATAAAACGTCATCTAAATCAAATAAGAAATCCAGAAAATGTAAAATTAAATGAAAAGCAAAACACAAATTTTGATAATAACATTCATGAAGACACATCAAATGAAAATTGTGACGAAAACACTAAATAAACGTCACCAGTAAGAAAGTTGAGACCACGTCAGGAGGGAAAGGTAGTGAAGTCTATTGACAATATCTAATTATAAAATGTAATTTAAAAATATAAATGAAATGAAAGTGTTAAACAAAATGAATTGAAAAACTGTTGAAATTTAAATGAAAATGTAAAATTGAAATAATGAACTATATTGTAATGAATACTAAAAGAAAAGATTGAATTGTAACTCAATATACCAATATTATCTCATATGTATAAAGTTTACATTATTAATAACTTAAGATACATATGATACTTGTTTTATACATATATGAATATGTTATATTAATTACTAATAAGCAAAAATAAGAAGGGGCATGTTAGGTATTATAAGTTTATCATAACACTGTCACTCTGAAGCGCCTGCATGTCATGTAAATTCATACATATTATTAAAACAGTTGGAACTCAAGCTTGTACGAATACACAACAGGTTTTAAGACGGAGTTGTATAGAAGAGCTTTGAGCTCCAGACTAAGTGGAGAGCGAGCATTTATGAGCCAGTGGAGGCTCCTTGCTTTAAGTTTAAGATGTATCGTCTTGGCTTCTATATGTTTGCGCCAAGTCAGCCGCCTGTCCAGATGAACACCCAGATATGTTACCTCGTCGGCTTGTGGAATGCATATGTTATTCAGGACCAGTGGTGGGCATGTTTGTTTGTTTAAGGTAAAGGTAACCTGCTTACATTTTTGTACATTTATTGAAATTCTCCAGTCGGCAAGCCATCGTTCTACAGATGTTAAGTGTCGGGATAGGAGTGCCGTGGCTTTTGTTGGGCATTTGGAGCGACTGAGTATCGCGGTATCATCAGCGAATGTAGAGGTTGTTAGATTGTAGTCTTTGGGGAAATCCGCCGTATACAGGGTGGATTGGACCCAGAACACTGCCTTGTGGCACTCCAGCTTCGATTGCGCAATCACGTGAGGTGTTTGTATTGCATCTTATTGCAAACACTCTGTTGTATAGGTACGACCTCAGTAGCTTATGTGTGCTTTGGGACAACAGCTTGATTATTTTAAACAAAAGTCCATCCAGCCACACTCTGTCAAATGCCTGCGTGACGTCTAGAAAAATGGCTGTGCAATATTCTCGATGTTCAAAAGCAGTACGAATTTCTGACGTGATTCTATTGACCTGTTCGATGGTTCCATGTTTTTCTCTAAAGCCAAATTTATGTGTTGGAAATGTGTTGTTTATTTTAAGATGAGGGCTAATTAGCAGGAGTAGCATTTTTTCAAACAACTTTGAGAGACATGTTAGTAAGCTTATCGGTCTATATGATGATGGCTGCGCTTTATCTTTTCCTGGCTTTGGAATCATTACTATGGTCGACTTTTTCCATTTTTGGGGGAAGTATCCAAGCTTGGCAATTGCGTTGAACAACAAGCAGATGTGCAGAATAGCACACTTTGGGAGTTCAATGAGCATTTTTGGAGTTATTAAGTCGAAGCCAGGCGATTTTCTTGGCTTCAGTTGCTCTTTGATAACCTTTGCTAATTCACATGGTCGGAATTCAATAGGTTCTTGAGGTTCTAAATTTGCTGCTATTAAAGGAGGGAGAATAAATGAGTTGGTAGCGGGATTTGGTCGGAATACATTTTGTAAATAGTCAGCGAAAGCACTGGCTCTTTCCTCATCACTGCGAAACCAGGTGCCAGAGGGACTTCGTAGTGGCATAATTGACGCTATTGGAGTCTTTAGGTTTCTGTGGGCTCTCCACAAAGGGTGCTTAGTGCTGGTGGGGGAGAGTTGCTCGATATATAAACGTTGGCTGTTTTCTTCCTCTTCACTATAGGCAAAAAGCTCGAAATTTTTGCAGAAAGTCTATTTTTTCATATTTTTAAAACACAAAATTTAATGTGTTTTCTAAATATGAATACTTCAGATTAAATAAAACTATTTTTAAAAAAATTTTAAAGCTCACGGTTTGCAATTGCCGCGCTAACAAAGTCTGCTGATTAACTGCATGATCGACTGATTGAAATGCAACCGTAAATATTGATTAATTTGGTGCTCAAATACTGGCTGTTTCGTTAAAGTGAAAATAATTTGTTAATATGGAAAATAATCATACAGGTATTTATTTTCAATGTTTTATGTTAGTTTTTATGTGTCTGTATATTTCGTCGTGTATTGTCCAATGTTGTTGATGTGTTTTTGCAGCTAAAATCTAACATATTTAATTGTGTTCCGTGGAGTATAACTTTTTGGCGCCTGTAGGAGCGTTATACTAAAATTTGTTTGTTTTGCGTAAAAGTGTATAGATTATGGTGGTAATAATATCTTTTGCCCGTTTTTGCCCCTTTTTGAAAAAATTGACGTGTTGCAGCCGAATATCAGTTTCGACATTTTACGCTGCTGCAGGTTTGGGAGAGCAATGGCCGCGATAAGTCCAAATTAACAAAATGGATGATTAAAAAAATTAATATGAGCAACACCTGCAAATCAGTCGTTGATGAAATTAAAAAAAAAGGTGACATTTTTATAAAGTACCCAGTTGGTCCCAGTTGGATGTTTAGGAGAAAATGCTTCAGAAGCAAGGAGCAAGCACTATAAAAATGATAGGAAATCACATAATCACATAACAATATGGCTGATGTTTTTTATAGAGCTCTGATCCATACATTTCAAGCTTAAGTTTAAAATACTCTCATAAACTGAGAAGATTCAATAAATAAGAAGAAATGAAACAAAAAAAAAGAAAACAAAAATACTGCAAAATACTGAAGCACATGAGCACAATTGACAAAACATGTTTGAAGAACTAACCCAAAACAATATTTTTCGATGTTGTGATTATTTTTGAGTTTTCCTCGAATTTAAAAAACGAATAAAGTTAAAAAATTCAAAATTTTACTATCGTTTATATGCCAGCTATATGATATAATAGTCCGATATAGTTTACTTTTATATATTATTTTACAATTACAATAAACACATTTTTTGTCAAGTCTACATCGACTAGAAATACTTTTGGCGATTATCCCACACAGACCGACGCACGCGCGGCTACGGTAATGTGGGCGGATAGATTAAAGGCGTGGTTATATTAAAGAAAAAAATTCCGAAATTCTATAATAATTGTTTACATATGTGTACCAAATTTGAATGCTCTAACTTTAAAATTGGACTTTATGCAAAAATTTTGGGCTTTTTGCCCATAGTGCTCTTGTTTAAGAGCTTTGGTAAGCCTGCGTGTGGCTATTTTAAGCATGTGTTTTGTAGTTGGTGATCTATTGGACTGCCACTCCCTTCGTAGGCGTCGTTTATCTAATACCAGCCGCTCGATTTCTCGGTTAGTTCTGATGTAGTTTGGTTTTGCATACGTCACTGGCGGGGTTGAAGCCTTTGCAGCCGAAACTAGAATATTTTCAAGAGTGTCCGTTGACTTGTCTATATCCTCCTTAGTAGATAATGCCGGCGTTAGTTCTATGTGTGAACAGACAAACTTTTTATATCTTGGCCAGTTTGTTCTAAAATTTGTGAGTCTGTAGGGTGGGTCGACAATGTGGGGGCGATTTAGCATATTTAGTAGAACAGGTGAGTGATCTGATGATAAATCTGCTAGTGCTTCGGCGGAGACCATGTTGCGGGGGACTTGCTTAGTAATTGCAAAATCAATCAGGTCTGGGATTTTTCTCGGGTCTGCTGACCAGTATGTAGGACTACCCGGGGATACATAGTCTAGCTTGTTTTTCGGCTTCGTAAGCGCATTGTACAACTGCTTACCCTTTGGCGTCACATGTCGAGATCCCCAATGGGTGTGCTTGGCGTTATAGTCACCCGCTGCGATGAATCTGTCACCTAGAGTGTTAAAGAATTCCATGAATTGATCCTCAGAGATTGAAAAGCGTGGTGGGCAGTAGACTGCGGCTAGAGTCATTGAACCATTGTTGAGTTGTAGGGCTATGGGCGTAGATTGCAAGTGGTTTTTGTCAAAATTGTTTAAGTGGTAGTGTTTAATGCGATTTCTGATGAGTATTCCAGTGCCTCCATGAGCTTTACCATCTGGATGATTTGTACCATAGAACAAGTACCCTGGTATATGAAAATTGTATTTATTTGTGAGGTGCGTTTCTGATAGTAGCATTACGTCGATGTTTTTTTCGTTAATGAACTGTGTGAAATCTTGTGTATGATACGTATGTATGTATACGTTCCACAGAGATATCCGTAGGGAAGCCATTATGGGGATTTTGAAGATACAAGAAGTTGTATCAGGATATTTTGGTTTTTCATGAGCTCCTGCAAAGTATTTTGCATGAACGCCATTAAGTCTTTCATGCTTTGCTGTAGGGATAGCATCATAGCTTCGATGCCACTTTGTTGAGTCTGTTGGATATTTGTCAATGTATGTTCGGAATGCACAGTTTTTGTCGGTGGGGCGGGGACTTCTGGTCCGGATTTTAAGGCGCTAGCGAAAGAAATTCTAGGAGTAGTGCTTGGGACAGTTAAATGTGGTTGAAACATCGGTTGCGGAGAGTAAAAATTGACTTTGTTGTATGTAGGTTCTGTGGCAATACGTTTGTTAAAGCGGCTCTTCAATTCCTTGTAAACCACACAGCCTCTGTAGTTTGCAGTATGTTTTTCTCCGCAGTTACTGCATTTCTTCACAGACTTATCTTCCTTATTTTTGGGGCAGTTAGTGGTAGTATGAGGTCCGCTACAGACAACACATACGGACTTAAGGGTGCAGTATGCCTTGGTGTGGCCGTATTCTTGGCAATTAGTACATTGAACTGGATTGATACGTTTGTGCGGCTCCTCCACGGTGATCCTCCGATGTAGCAAGTACTGTAGATTGTATATTGGATGCACTTCATTTTTCTTTAGTACCTGGACCTCTGGTTCGAGTTCAATTTTAAATAGTGGCTGCGGAACTTTGCCTTTGTTTAAAATATTAATAGCTGTTTTTGCAGAAAAGTTTTTGACTTTCAGAGCCTCAATTATTTCGGCAGGTGTCACTGTTGCTTCAATGCCCTTAAGTACTACCTGTAGCCCTTTGCAACTTTTTAATTGGTAGGTGTAGTAGTTTTTACCAGCTTCATTTAGGTATTTAGTCACTGTACGGTGGTCAGCTGTTTGAATCTGTAGTTTTGTTTCATGAAGATTTCCTTTTTTGAGCGGGATAATGTGGAATTTGCTGTCACCAACCAATGCAACGAGTTTATTTACAAGTGCGTTTGTACTCTGTTCTCGTATGAATATAGGTGGAGGCCTGGTCTTTTTTGGTTCCTCTACCGTTGTTTCGTTGGGTTGTTCAGTCGCAGAATCAGCCAAGATAGCATATCGATTTGAATTGTTTACTGCAGAGTTTTCATAGCCGTTGTTGGCTCGATTGATTTTGGGTTGATTACCCGCCTTATTGTTTTGCGGGCTGAGTTTTCTCTTGATTTGGATGTAGTGATCCATGCCAGTCTGCACAGCCGAAATCGTCTTCTGCTTTTGTTTTGGTTCTTCTTTGCGTGCATTATTGTTGTTGCCAATGGTCGGTGGTGCTGACTTATTTACAGTTGGCACAGCAATACTTAGTTGGGCCGCTGACGAGGTTGTTGTTATGGTAGCAGTGACAGTTGCTAGGGAGGTCACTGCACTTGTTATTGCAGTGTTACAGTAACCCGGAATGGTCGTTTGGCGCTGCGAGGGGAGCGGGATAGGAGAGGCGGTCTCTTCGCTCCACGACTTGTGAGCCGAAGCAGGCAGAGAGGGAGAGCAAGAACGCGGTATGTCGTTCGTTGAGGGCAAAAGTGCTCGATCATCGATTTGCGGCGAGACGAAAGAAGTATGCATTGTTGCGTTGTAAAGAGAGCCGGCGCTCGTCTTGTTCACATTGTCGCTGAGTGCGTATGTCGTTTTGATTCATTCATACAATATGGTATAATTATTTATTTTAGTAAATAATTACTATAGTCAATAATTGTTAGTTGTGCGAACTGCACTTTGCACTTTGTGTTTAACTTTCACTATACTGTTGTAGTTTTAGAACTTGCTATTCGTAGCTAAAAAAAGAAACACGTCTGCACTCGCCGACGTTCGAACAACATGGAACTCTGGAACTCTATACCGAAAAATTCAAAGAAATGGCAAGACTCGATGTCTGCCCATAATCCCAAAGCAGTTTAGGTGGTCCGCTGTCAACAACGTACACGAGTCAATTATGCATCTCGGGTGGGAGAAAACTCTTGAGAAAATGTACGAGTTCTATTGGTTCGATAAAATGTCTAAATATGTTCGCCAATTTGTTGACAACTGTATCACTTGTAGATTGTCAAAACCTCCGTCTGGCAAAATACAATCCGAACTCCATCCCATTCCTAAAATCGACATCCCGTGGCACACGGTTCATATGGATATTACAGGAAAAAGCGACCAGAAGGAGTATATAATTGTGTTGATAGACGCATTTACCAAATTTGTCTATCTCTCTCATACTACTGATAGTTGCATTAAGGCAGTGAGGTCTGTCATATCATTATTCGGTGTCCCCTCCCGACTTATCTCTGATCAAGGTCGTAGTTTTGCTAGTTCAGCGTTCCGTGATTTCTGCTCAGCACAGGAAATGGACTTAAATTTAATTGCTACAGGTGCTAGTCGTGCCAATGGCCAAGTGGAGCGAGTCATGAGTACTCTAAAGTCCATGCTGACTGCGGTTGAAACTGGCCCAGGATCTTGGCAGGATTCTTTATATGAGATTCAGCTGGCTCTTAATAGCACACCCAATAGAGTTACTAAAGTCAGTCCATTAGAGATACTTATTGGCAAAGAAGCAAGGCCATTTGGTCTTACACCTGTTGTAAATGAAGAAAATATTGTCGATGTTGGCTTAGTTAGAGAAATGGCAAAACGTAACGTGGAAAAGAATGTCAAAATTGATAAAGTTAGATTCGATAAAAATAAAGCTACTATTGTAAGACACAAGGTAAGAGACCATGTTTTGCTTAAAAATGGAGAGCGTCACCAGACCAAATTAGATCCCAAGTTTAAGGGTCCATTTGTAGTGGCCGAAGTATTACCAGGAGATCGATATAAACTCAAAGCATTAAATAATAACCGAACTTATAAATATTCTCATGAATCTTTGCGATGTATGCCTGAGAAGGGGATTACCACAGTGTTTGAAGATGAAAGCGCAGAAGACGCCTGTGATCAAGCCAGTGAAGGCTGTGATCTTGAGAATAACTAAGAATTTGTAAACCTCCGGACCTATTCCAAATTCGGCTTTCTGTACCTCATGGGTGCCCGAGTTATGTGGTTCGCCATTTTGTTGCAGTTAAGTTTAAATTTGGTAACGGTTGGTGGTGTGAGTTAGTTGGCCGGCTTATAGACTGCGTCAACTGGATGTCACGTACGTTGGCCAGATTGACGAGTTGTAAGCTGTGAGCTAAGCTAACAAAAGATGGACTGGCCGGTTTGTAAAATGGCGCGCTAGTTAAAAAAAAAATCAAGAACGTTAAAGATTTATGTGTGAAGAAGATAAAATTATGATTGTTTGATTTAAAGTTGATGGTAATCCCAATCTCATGGCTTAAATGTAATAAATGAAGTGTTAAAAATATTTGTATTGGTTTGCTTTAAAGTAATAAAGAATGAAGAATAACTTTATATTTAAAAAAAAAAAAGGAGAGTAAGCCTTTGAAAGATTTTGTTTAATTTTTGTATGAAAAGAAAAAAAGGGGTTATAGTAAAATAATAACGATGATCGATATTTAGGGATTGTAAGCACACGAGGACGTGTGATAGGCCAGGAAGGCCGTGTCGCAGATCATTTAAATTTAACGACATTTCTAGCAATTTCGTGTTTCTGCTTCACGCGCCATGCAGGCGCCTTTTCTATTCTTTTGATGCGCGGCAGACAACCGTTAGAGTTTCTGCCGAACGTAGACTGGTCGCGGGTAGGAGCGAGGGAAAGTAGATGTCTGTACGAAAACGAGAAGCATACAGAAAAATGCAGTGTGCATTAGTATTGGTGTATGCGGACTAGAATAAGTCTTCAAAATGTGTTGGTATTGTATGTAGAGTTAAGAACTACGCATAATTCTGATTTTGTGAAAAGAGATTTGGTCAGTCAGTTTTCGATCATTGCGCATAACAGACATGCCTCGCTCACGCGCTAGAAAACGTTGCGCAGACAAAGACCTAAGTAGTGAAGAGGAAGAAGGGCATCCTGATGACTCTTCGACAAGTATATGTACAAAAAAATGTTCAACTTACCCCCAATCCATCCTTTGGGCCCAAATGATGTGGAGTTACATGTTATTTATTGCTGTTTAAATGTTGTTAGATTTTATATACACGCATATTGAAAAAATGTATGTGGTCTGCACACACATAAGTAAGATTCGAAAACCTAACCTAATAATATCAAGCAAATTTTGAATAAAAACTTTTTTAAACACACTCCTTTTTCAAATTTCAAGTCAGAAGGTGTATTCATTGAATTAAACATTAAGCATTATTATTATTATTATTTGAGAAAGGGAGTCTCCCAGCAGAGAAGGGGCGAGGCACTGCGACCAGAATGATCTTTTGGATGTGTTTGGTGGTTTCGTCATCCTCTTTACAGAGCTTGCATTCTGCATCCGAGGACAGACGTATTTTTGTGAGGTGACAGTTCACCAAGTGGTGGCCACTAAGGTAACCAACAAGGAGATAGAGATCTCTCCTAGAGAGTAAGTTTGTTATTCGCTTAACCGAGGGATTCGTAAGCTCTCTAGCCTGCCTCATCCCTGGTTGGAAGAACCAATAGCGTTCGGTCAACCTATCCGCCTATGCTTTCACAAGGGATGAAATAAATGAGCACCCCACGCCGTAGAAGGGTTCGGGGTCATGCAGAGGTGCTGATGCTCCGCCCTCGCTAGTTCATCCACTAGCTCGTTGCCCTGGAAACCAGAGTGTCTAGGTACCCATAGGAGGGTAAATTTGTTTCTATTGAGGGTTAGTATGGCAGCTTGGCTATCTGAGAAGATATAGATATTCGCTCCTCTGATCCCCTTCTCAAGGATAAGATGACAGCAGAACTCGATGGCATGAACCTCGGATTGAAAGACTGTGGGACATTTGGCCATAGCAATCGAGGTTTTGGAGTTGGGACCATGTACCCAGCTCCAACCCCCTGATCAGTCTTTGATCCGTCGGTATACCAGTGTATACCATGAGGGTCACTGATGGGGTTGCCAGCATCCCAGTCCCTCCGGTCCGGGATGAGCGTTCTGAATTTTGGGAATCTGGGATCGCCACCGAACCCGGGAAGTGGACTTGAAGTAGAAGGTCAAGTGCTTCCCTGCGATCTTGAGTGAAAGAGCCGTCTGCTATTTTAAGAAGCCCTATCCCATTAGACGACCCTTTAGCCAATACTTTGTGGAGTCTCGCTACCTCTGGCAGCGATTCAATGCTACCACAGTAGCTGCGCCACGTATCGCGTTTAACACGTCTAATGTTTTTGTTATAATTAGTGAGAGCGTCATCATAGACGTCCCAACTGACACGGTTAGATCTGTAGCTGTTGAATAGGCTTCTATTATTTTTAAGTGCCGAGATGCTGGAGATGGTGACCGATCATTTAGCCTTAAAATGGCTGAATGCGATCGAAAATCCAACTGGTAGGATCGCGCGTTGCGCTCTGGAGCTCCAGCAGTACCAGTTCGGCGACCATTACCGGAAGGGTAACCAAAATGTAGTGGCAGACGCACTTCCTATGCAGCCAGCGGAGGCTCCATGTCAATTTGTGGAGGAGTCGCCAGGGTGTCTATGGATGAGAAGGCGAAAAGAGGAGGTACAGGAGGATCCAGAGAAATACCCGAATTACACCATCCAGAACGGACAGTTGTACCGACACATAGGGCTGAAACAGGACGGCGAGGAGTATGTCCCCTAGAAGTTGTGTGTATTCACCGAGTCGCGACGCAGAGTGCTGCAGGAGTGCCACGATGGCCTAACCGCCGGACATCTGCAGATTCGGAAGACTACGACGACCGTTCCAGCCGGCTGAGGACGACGAGGAGAACTCGGCAAATAAGAAGCCCGGCCCACCCCTTGATTAAAGTTAGAAATTAGTTAGCCGCAAGTGCTGTTAGTGAGGACTCAAAATTGTGATCCCCACAAGATTGGTTATATTTAAGTAGTCTTAAGGCAATGGAGCCACCCAATGAAGTTGGATAGGTAATATTTAGGTTTAAGGCAATGAAGCCACATGTTGTTAGCTATTTAATTTATTATTTTTTTAGGCCATGGATTTTAAAAAAATTCATGGACTATTGTGTTTGTCGGAACGGAAATGTGCGTAACAGGCAGAAGGAGGCATCTCCGACCCCATAAACTATATATATTCTGAATCAGTATCAGTAGCCGAGTCGATTGAGCCATGTCTGTCTGTCCGTCTGTCTGTCTGTATGAACACCTGGATCTCAGAAACTATAAGAGCTAGAGTCATCAAATTTTGCGACAACATACGTATATATTGCAGTGTCTCAAAGTTTTTGTAAAATTTTGACACGCCCCTTTCCGCCTCTGTAAATCAGTAATAACTATTTAACAACTACAATATTAGCTCAACAACCAAAGTTGTATATCTTACATGACAAATACCTTGCCACGGGCGTTATGTGAAAATTTCATTTAAATCGGACTACAAATAAGTGAGATATGATACGAATTAAACTCACTTTGAACATATATGCTTAAGCAGACCTAATTTACACAAGCATACCGAGGTTCGAATCTAGCGTCAGACACACAGCATTTTAAACTTTTTATTTTCATTGTATGGTAACAGAATTGGTTCACAATGCAGCTTTGCCGATAGGCCCAGGAGTGAGCCAATGGCCGAGTGGTAAGAGCGGCGGACGGCAAATTAAAAAAACTGTGTGGTTCAACTCCCGGTTTGTGAGGCGGGTGGGAATTTTCATTTATTAATTATTTATTTTTTATTTTGTTTTATTTATTTATTTTATTCTAATAAACTAAAAGAAAAGTTATAGTCAAGCGGGCTGTAAAATAGCAGCTACAAACAAATTAAATTATTTAATTAAATTTCAATAAAAAATTGTTTTTCCTCATTTTGTTTTCATACTATATTATGCAATAAAATTATAATAGTTACAAATAATATTAATTATTTATAAATAAAGTTTACTATTTTTATTATATTTAGCACGCATCAAAAAGACGCGAGCCAAAAGTAAACAATGCGTTCTTCAATGCAGTTGTGAATGTGCGAGTGGGACGCCCATACATACATGTCTGCATATCCACATGTATGTATTGGCATCCCACTTCAACACACATTATTGCACGCATGTATGTACATACTTATGTACAATACAATTAGATTTGGAGTTGCTGTTGTGTACCAACGAAAGAACACTAAGTTCTAATTACATATATTGCGTACCAAAAACTTAAAAAAACCGGCTACCGCCGCCGCCCCTTTTCAATGTTATTGAGCTTTTAAAATATTTTAATGAAAAATAATGAAAAATATTTTAATGAAAAATAATGAAAAACAAAAACTTTCACATGCCGATGATCGCGGTAGCAATCGAACTCAACATTGTTGGCCTTACAGTCCGAGACATAATCCACTCAGCCACCGAATAACTCTGGCTAGTGCCAAAAAATCAACAAGAAGCACATGAAATAAATTTTGGTATGCGCTAGAAATGCATACTTATACCTATTGCCCTCTCGCTCAGTCTAATGGTTGCGACACTTCGCTTCTGCTTTGTCTATGCGTTCTTCTTCTTCTGTTCGTTAATTCAAATTGCGTGTGTCGTCGAACACTGTATAAAATTGATCTCCGCCAAATTTTTAATATTAATCCAAATAAAGCGAAATTTTCATTGCGAATTTTAATAAATATCCGAATATAATTAAGTTATCTATGTCTGCAGATTGCAGAAATTAATTAATTTGGGGAACATTTAAGTTGCGCAGAACATCTCAAGCGACTCGTAGGTCACCAAAATTTAACTTTTTAAGAACAACTAAATCCATTACATGTGCTGTAACTTCCCCTTGGTGTTCCCTAGGTACTGATTATTTTTGATAATCGGTGGGAAATTCGAGCTGCGATTCTATTCTGTTATTTACAAACTTTTTTCCATGGCCTTATACAGTCAGCACCTGACTGTAGCGTTTGTATTTTTTTTATTAGTTATTGTAAGGCAATGAAGGCATTAGTTATTTAATTTATGAAACACCCAATGAAGGGTATCTGCTAGTCAGGCTACTCAGAGGATTAGATAACAGATACGCCCCATAAGCATAATTATATGGTAAATAGGCTCGCTCACAAAAACCCACCACCATTTGCATACTTAAGATAGGAGCAAGCGGCACAGCAACAGTTAGCGCACGCAAAGAGCGGCGCTTTCAGCACCAACACACACACATGAGTGCACACTTGAGTGGCTCACTCAACGGCTGGAGAGCGCGAGCGCACGCAGATAATCGCGCTCAGAGAGCGGCGACAACAAGTACGAATGGCACAGCAACAGTGAGCGCACTCAAGAGTGGCGCACGAGCGGCTCAGTCAACAACCGGAGAGGAAACGCACGTGCACGCACACAGACATATGCTCCTGAGTACACTGAGAGAGCGAGAGTATGTCACTCAAACGATAGTGCACGCACCCACGCACTCTAACAGGAGCGCAAACAAGTGCGAGAGCCGAAATACATCCGAGGCAACGGGGCTCTTTGAGTGGAACCGGCCAAACACAGATGAGCGCCGGCGAACAGTTGAGTAGAAATCTAACACTGACCCTTGAAGGGACTACAAGTGCAAGTGCCAAATAAGTGAAAACGAGTACAAGGAAAGGAACTACAAGTGCGACAACGGAGGATCAAAGAAAAACAAAGACACAGGAGTTTGTGAGGACTCAGAACCGAGTCCCACAAAAACTTACCAACGATGTCAAATTAGGCTTTAGGGCAATGGAGCCACCAAACGGAGTTATAGCCATAGCAGTTACTTAGTTATAAGTTAGTTATTGTTTATTAATGGCTAGGGCAATGGAGCCAAATGAAATAGAAGCCAGAGAAAAAAAAACAGTTATTTAGTTATAAGCCAGACGACAGTTCCTTAAGAAGCAGATATACCCCACCAATAGGAACACAGGGTATAGGCTCGCCCTCGGAGAGTGCAAACAAACACAGGCGCACACACACAGGCGCGCACTCAAAGAGCGGCGCTCACAAACGGCTGGAGAGCGCAAACGAACACAGACGCCCGCACATGCGTGCACTCAAAGAGCGGCGCGCACAAACGGCCGGAGAGCGCAAACGAACACAGACGGCCGCGCATGAGCGCACTCAAAGAGCGGCGCTCACAAACAACCGGAGAGAGAGAGAACATACGCACGCACGCCGACACCCACACATGAGCGCACACTTGAGCGGCTCGCTCAACGGCTGGAGAGCGCAAACGCACACAGACGCCCGCGCATGAGCGCACTCAAAGAGCGGCGCTCGCAAAACGGCTGGAGAGCGCAACCGCACACAGGCGCCCGCGCATGAACACACTCAAAGAGCGGCGCTCACAAACAGCTGGAGAGAGAGAGCATGCGCAAGCACACCGACGCCCACACATGAGCGCACGCGCACGTCACTCAAATGACAGTGCAAGCGCTCAAGCACTCAAAACGAAGGGCGACAGAAGCAACAGGGTTTTTGAGCGAAACCGGCAAAATGCAGATGAGCGCCGGCAAAGGAGATAAGAAAAAGGGAGTCGAGCAGTGACCCTGAAAGGGACAAGACGTGCAAAAAGACAAGGAAGAAAGTGCAAAAAGCGACAAGACGTGCGAGTGCCAACGAGAGGAAATAAAAGTGCCAAGTCGGGAAGACGAAGTGAACAAGTTGCGAGAGGACGATCTACGACACCGAGGAAGGGAACAGCCAGGAGAAACACCCACGAGAAGACAGGACACCTAGCGGAAAAGAAAAGCCAGGTGAGCGAGCCACACCGTGGCACCAGGCAGGGAAACGCAAATCCTAAGGGAATTTAGGAACACAGAACGCGGTGCTAGGCAGGGATCTAGGGAGGTAGAAATAATTAACAGTGTGTCTAATATAAGTGAACGAGAAAAAGAATAACAAAAGGAAATAAAAGAAAAAAATGAAAAAAAACCAAAAGTGCAGTGTTGACGTTGTTTTGAGTGGGAAAAAACGGCCACGGTACTTGGTGCGAGAGCCCCAGCTGTGAGAGGCAAAAACCACTCAAGCTGGAGGCGCTCGCATACAGGGTGACATTTATGAGTCGCCAACCGTGGATAATCAAAATATAGACTGTGGGTTTGTTTTTTTATATGTGTATTTTAAGTATCAGTGCTTCGTTGGGGGTGTGTATATAGGTGTCCGTATGTGTGTGAGTATGTGCATGTGTATCTATGCAGTATGTAGGTGTGTGTAAGTGTGTGTAGAGGCGTGCAGGTGCGAAAAGTCAGCGATACCGGTGCAGGAGAGTAACGCATGTCTGTGTGTTCTCACTGTACTGAAGTTTCACTGGTGCGACGACGGTCAACACCCATCGCATACAGTGAAGCTTCTAGTACAGTCGCAGGGCGAAAGTCTCAGAGCTGACGGTCAACATCCCGGCCCTGAGACTCTCAAACTGTAAAGAGAACCCTAGGTATGCGGCATTTTCCCTGTTACTGGCTGCTGACGGACCACCCCGCTCTGTACCTCACCTGCAAGCCGGCCCCGCCGCTTGAAAAAACCTCGTCTTTCCCCTCTCGGCGCCCAAATATCTACCGCCCCCTCGTCCAGGGTCTCAGCACCAATACAAATAACTTGTAACGGTAGCCCTGGCGTGACTGAGCCCACCTCAGCCCTAGAACGCTACCTTACAGGTGGCGCCCGAGCAGGGACCCTGAGGCTCTTTGGAGGGGATTCCATCTCCGTGGCTTAAAGAACCACGTATGGGTCCGAGAGGACAGTCTAGGGTAGTGTGGCGGCAGAGTCGCAAGTACGTGCATGCCGACACACACACTTATATTTTATGTGCCAAGAAGGCCGAGGATCGTGACAAAAGGCAGAGTAGCTACCTCAGAAAGAGCGAGGCAGAAAACCAGTACAGAGACAGGGACATAGACGAGGACACAGAACAGGGACGGACGAGAAGTACGGAGGAATTAGTTTTAGCAAGGTTTAGGATTTAAGCACGAGTTAGTTTTAGCAAGGATAGGATTTAAGCACGAGTTAGTTTTAGCAAGGATAGGATTACGTCGATGCAAGGAGACAGACAGGACCAGACCAGGACGACAGGGCCCCGATTTGCAAGGTTGCAAGACGTAGCTGGGCAAGAGGGGCAAAGAACGAGACGAGAACGGGGACAGAGACAAGCAAGAGCACCGTTAGACTGTCGCCCTAACGACCGAGGGGTGCGGGAAACTGCCGAGTCGCCATCGGTGAGGTGAGCAGAGCCGCGTGCGTCGACTGCGCTGCCGCAGAGAGTCGAAGCCGTGTACCGTTACCCAGTTGGGTATATAAGGACGACTGCCAGCGACAGAAGGGATCAGTCAGCTCCCAGCCTTCGAGGCAAGCACAGCTCAAGCGTTAAAGTTGAGCCCTATTAATAAGTCAAGTGAATTGTTTAGTCAAGGATCAGAGCAAGGACCAAGAGCAAGGATCAACAAAACAAGGACCAAGAGCAAGGATCAGCAGCAAGGATCAACAAAACAAGGATCAACAGCAAGGATCAGCAACAAGGATCAACCGCTCGGATCACCAAACAAGGATCAACAGCAAGGATCAACAGCAAGGATCAGCAGCAAGGATCAGCAGCAAAGATCAACAGCAAGTAGCAACAAACAAGGAGTAACCAGCAAGGAAACAACAACAAGGATCAATAACAAGCCATGGTGGGACTTCGATGGGTCGCTTTTCGCCGAAAGGCAGAGCTGGAAGCGATGGCAGACGAATTTGGTTTCGACCGCGAGGGCACCGTGGAGGAGTTGCGAGCCCGGTTATCAACGTTCATCAACCGAAAGGACCACACCTCCGATATCATCGCCCGTTTACTAGCTCTCGAGGCTAAGTTCGGAGCAGCCGCAAGTCCAGACAGAAGACTCCCAGTGTTCGACCAGGTACCGAGCCCTGCCGTGCCCCCAACCACAGGAGAGGAAGGTCGAGTAAAGCCGAATATCGTATCTGCCCCCGAAGTCAAGCCAACGAGGGTAACTCAGACGCTCACAGTGCCCCCGCCTAGTGCACCTCGGAGCTACGTCACCAGCCAGCAACAAACAACATGCCCACAGCATACATCCAACAACGAGCGGCCAGGATACCCCACCGGATTTGAGAGGCAAGATGGCGCGGCTTTTGCTCACACCGCAGACCGCATGCGACGCTGGGGGATAACATTTGATGGAACCTCGGACCCACTACGGTTCATCGAGCTCCTGGAGGAGAGAGCTACCAGCTACCGAATCGACACGAGGGACATGCCGCAGGCCATACCCGAACTGCTTCTAGGGTCCGCCGAGGATTGGTTCCGGACGAGCGGGTTACAGGGGGAAACATGGACGGTATTCCGGCGGGAATTCCTGGATTTCTTCCTGCCGCCACGGTATTTTCAGAGGCTTGAAGACGAGATCCGGCTCAGGTACCAGAAGTCGGGGGAGCCCTACAAGGAGTATATGGTGGATATCAGGCTTATGATGCGTCGAGCGGGATATTCGGAGGCCCAGGAGTTAGAACGGGTTTACGAAAATCTGTTACCAGAATACCAATTGTTCGTAAGGCGGAACGACTTTCGAACGCTGCGAGAACTAACCGCCCTCACTATAAACTATGAAGTGACGCGAGAGCGAGAAAAGGAGAGGAACCAGTGGAACTGGTACCAGGAACAACGCCAACCACCCACCCCGAGGCCAAGAAACCCAGACACCCGAGCAACCATGTGGGTCTCACCTAAGGAAGCACAGCCACCCAACCGGAACAACGATAGCCAGCCATGCCCAGGAACCTCACTAGAACAGCCAAGGATCAACGTGCGTGACGCCTGCCGGAGCTGCGGAATGACCGGTCACTTCGCCAGAGAGTGCCGCGGTCCACGGATGCTTTTCTGTTGGAGCTGCGGAAGACAAGGAGTACGCACGGTGGAGTGTTGCCGGACCCAGCCGTCGGGAAACGGACAACCGCCCTCTTTGTCAGACGCAGCGGGGGCGATGGGAACCAATGCCCGGCAGTAGCGGGGGTTATACAACTCCACGGCGGCCGCATCACAGCCCACGTCATCATCGAGGGTTACGTAGTGGCAGCTACCGTGGACACTGGGGCAACGAGAAGCTTCATTGGCTCACAGTTAGCCCAGAAACTTGGAAACGACAGCAACCGGTGTAGCGTAAAAACCGTGGTTGCGCTAGCGGACGGAAGCCGGAAGGAGCTCACGCAAGCTCTCTGGGTGGATGTACAGATCGGATCCTCCTGTACACAAGTCCAAATGTTGGAGTTGCCCGTCGTGCTGGACGACGTGCTGCTCGGATTGGACTTCCTGGGGGCTATCAATGCAGTCCTTATCTGTGGGGGAGTGTCCTTACACCTAGGCACACGAGTGGCGAGCCACGTTCCATCCAGAGAGTTCGCAACCACCCTGGATCACAAAGAGACGACAGCAGTACACAGCACAGTCGGCAAACGCGCGACTGTGTCTCCCAGCAAGGATACCCCAACAGCAGCAGTACGCAGCACAGTCGGCAAACGCGCGACTGTGTCTCCCAGCAAGGATACCCCAACAGCAGCAGTACGCAGCACAGTCGGCAAACGCGCGACTGTGTCTCCCAGCAAGGATACCCCAACAGCAGCAGTACGCAGCACAGTCGGCAAACGCGCGACTGTGTCTCCCAGCAAGGATACCCCAACAGCAGCAGTACGCAGCACAGTCGGCAAACGCGCGACTGTGTCTCCCAACAAGGATACCCCAACAGCAGCAGTACGCAGCACAATCGGCACACGCGCGATTACCACTTCACCCCGGAAAACAACGATAACACGACCCGGAACCCCCGCGGAAGACTACGAGGACAACATGGCCAGGTTTTTGGGCCCGAAGGTGGAAGAAGCGATCAAAAAAACCCCTTCCGGCAGGGAAAAGCGACACCCAAGCTCGGAGAGTCCCTCCCCGTGACTGGACTCGCTACGGTTGGGATGATGTCAGCCACAACAGGGGGAGGGGAGCAGCTAAACCTACCCCCTATCGCACCGTGGATTACCAAGTTCCTGGAAGACGAGTTAGCCCTGTTTGAGGGATTGTCCGGGGTCTCACCGATCACCGAGCACGTGATCGTGCTGAAGGACGACCGGCCTATAAAACAGCGCTACTACCCAAAGAACCCGGCCATGCTCAAGATCATTAACGAGCAGGTCGATGAATTGCTGAGAGAGGGGCGTATCGAACCATCGAAGAGCCCGCACAGTGCCCCAATCGTGCTGGTGGGGAAGAAGACGGGGGAGACCCGGATGTGCGTCGACTTCCGCCAGCTTAACGCGCGCTCCACACCCGATGCGTACCCGCTTCCGCGGATTAACTCGATCCTAGAGAGACTGAGGAACGCTAAGTTCATCAGCACCCTAGACCTCAAGAGCGGCTACTGGCAGATCCCGATGGCAAAACAGAGTCGCGAGTGCACGGCGTTCACTGTACCGGGGCGAGGACTGTTCCAATGGAAAGTAATGCCTTTTGGTTTACATTCGGCGCCAGCGACGTTCCAACGCGCTCTGGATAGTGTTATAGGACCTGAGATGGAGCCACACGCCTTCGCTTACCTAGATGACATCATTGTCATCGGAACGTCGCTGGAAGAACACGTCCGTAACCTACGCGAGGTATTTCGTAGGTTAAGGAAGGCTAACCTCAAACTGAACAAGAAGAAGTGTCATTTCTTTAAAAGGAAGATCGTATACCTCGGCCATGTGGTCAGCGAGCAAGGGATACACACGGATCCGGACAAAGTGGTCGCCGTCAGGAACTTGAAACCCCCTACAAGCACCAAGGAGTTACGACGCTGCCTAGGGATAGCGTCCTGGTATCGCCGTTTCGTCCCAAATTTTGCAACGGTAGTGCTGCCAATGTCGCAGTTACTACGAAAGGGTCGACGATGGGAGTGGACGAGCGAACAGCAGGAGGCGTTTGAACAGCTAAAAGCTTTGCTAACGGAAGCGCCTGTCCTGGCGTGCCCCGACTTCACCAAAAAGTTTGCATTACAGACGGACGCGAGCGACTACGGGATCGGAGGAGTCCTAACCCAAGACACGGACGAAGGAGAGCGGGTTATAGCCTACGTGAGCCGACGACTCATCAAAGCAGAAGAAAATTACTCCGCCACAGAGAAGGAGTGCCTGGCCATTATCTGGGCCATCCGTAAGCTGCGATGTTACCTGGAGGGGTATCGTTTCGATGTGGTGACAGATCACTTAGCTTTAAAATGGCTAAATACGATCGAAAACCCAACTGGGAGGATCGCTCGTTGGGCACTGGAGCTCCAACAATACCAGTTCGACGTCCATTACCGGAAGGGAAACCAGAACATCGTGGCAGACGCACTCTCCAGGCAGCCAGCGGAGGCTCTGTGTCACGTAGCGGAGGAGTCACCCGGGTGCCGGTGGCTAAAAAGGCGAAGACAGGAGGTACAAGAGAACCCGGAGAAATACCCGGATTATACTATCCAGAACGAGCAACTGTACCGTCACGTAGGGCTGAGACAGGACGGCGAGGAGTACGTACCCTGGAAGTTGTGCGTAGGAAGCGAGTCACGACGCAGAGTGCTGCAGGAGTGCCACGATGCCCCAACCGCCGGACACTTGGGGATCCGCAAAACCACGACGAGGGTAGCACAGCGGTATTACTGGCCAGGGATGTTTCGCGACGTCGCACGATACGTGAAACGATGTACCACCTGCCAGAAGTATAAGACAGAACAACTTAAAGCTACGGGAAGGATGTTAACACGAAGGGCTCAGCAACCGTTTGACACCCTCTGCGCGGATTTCGTGGGCCCGCTGCCAAGATCCAAACAAGGCAACACGATGCTCCTTGTGTTCTTCGACCTATTCTCTAAGTGGGTGGAATTGATACCACTACGAAAGGCTACGACCACACACTTGGAGAAAGCATTCCGCGAGAGGATCCTCAGCCGTTTCGGAGTTCCGCACACATTCGTGTGCGATAATGGGACCCAGTTTACTAGCCGCGCGTTCAAGGGTTTTTGCAAGCGACTAGGGATGGAGTTGGAGCATACAGCACCTTACAGTCCCCAGCAGAACCCAACGGAGCGCGCGAATCGGACGGTGAAGACGATGATTGCACAATTCATCGAGGGGCCGCAGCATACGTGGGATGTCCTGTTACCAGAGATCTCCTTGGCAATTAACAGTAGTGTCTCCGACACTACTGGGTTCAGTCCGGCGTTCCTGACACAGGGTCGCGAGCCTCGTCTACCCAGAGGCCTCTATGAGGAAGTGACGCCAGGTACTGGCAAAGAAGACCAGGACCCGGTAGGCCGAGCAAAGCAACTGCAGCAGCTTTACCAGTTGGCAAGAGAAAATGCGCAACGGGCTTCAGCCGAGCAGAGCCGCCACTACAACCTTCGCCGGAGGGACTGGAGACCTTCCCCGGGAGACTCGGTGCTATTACGGCAGCATGTGTTATCCAAAGCAGCTGAGGGATTCGCAGCGAAACTAGCTCCAAAATACGAGGGTCCGTACAAACTGGTGCGATTCCTCTCGCATAACATAGCCCGTCTGCAGCGGCAAGGAACCCAAGAACGACGCACAGCCAATATCGCCGACCTCAAACCATTCCAGCCAGCCGAGGACGACGAGGAGAAATCTTAAAATAAGCCCTAGCCACTATTTAACTTAAAAAAAAAAAGAGAAAAAAAATACTACACAAATTGTTAGCCGCACGCACCGTGTCGTAGGGCATAGAGGGATAGCAGGAAAATTACCCAACTTTACTGTGCTTATACCCCCACAGGAAATGGAGAACACAGGTCGATTACCCCTACACCAACGGCAGCAGCAAGTAGAAGAATGGCTCAACGAGCTGAGGCTCAACGAGCTCCCACTGCAAGGGGAACAGCCTGATGTCATCATGGCACACGACTCCGAAGACGAGGACACGGTGAGCCAACCAGAGGACGTAGTCGACGAAGACGACATCAGCACCATCTTATTTCCCGAGCTGGAGGGAATCATGGACCCGTGCGTGTCCTCAACCACGCACACGCCACCACAAATCTCGCGGCTCCAGGTGTTGTCCGATAACGCGGGCATATCCACGACCCGGCCCGGCCGAGCATTACGGTGGGTGGAGCCACCTCCCGAGGAGCTAGAGGCTGCAGCATCCGAGCTACTCGCAACCCTGCAACCCGCGGACGAGCTGGAGGACTGGGAGATGGCCCTACACCTACCACTGGAGGAGATAGGGGACATGCTAGGAGCACCGGGCAGTGTGACAGAGATGAACCGTGCATTGTTCACACACCAGGAAGGGTGGCGGAAAGCTCCGTCAGACTGGCGAGTAGCAACACCAGGACGACGGCTGCCTGAAACTTTATTGGAGCGGATCCGATCACGGCAAGCTTTAGGGGTCCGCCGCCGAATCCGGTTCGCGCTCCATGAGGACGGAGCAACCTTCCGGGTTATGATGGGCACAGGAGGACGTGTGTCAGTGGTCTTCCACTGGCATAGTAAGGGGGGGGTGTGAGGACTCAGAACCGAGTCCCACAAAAACTTACCAACGATGTCAAATTAGGCTTTAGGGCAATGGAGCCACCAAACGGAGTTATAGCCATAGCAGTTACTTAGTTATAAGTTAGTTATTGTTTATTAATGGCTAGGGCAATGGAGCCAAATGAAATAGAAGCCAGAGAAAAAAAAACAGTTATTTAGTTATAAGCCAGACGACAGTTCCTTAAGAAGCAGATATACCCCACCAATAGGAACACAGGGTATAGGCTCGCCCTCGGAGAGTGCAAACAAACACAGGCGCACACACACAGGCGCGCACTCAAAGAGCGGCGCTCACAAACGGCTGGAGAGCGCAAACGAACACAGACGCCCGCACATGCGTGCACTCAAAGAGCGGCGCGCACAAACGGCCGGAGAGCGCAAACGAACACAGACGGCCGCGCATGAGCGCACTCAAAGAGCGGCGCTCACAAACAACCGGAGAGAGAGAGAACATACGCACGCACGCCGACACCCACACATGAGCGCACACTTGAGCGGCTCGCTCAACGGCTGGAGAGCGCAAACGCACACAGACGCCCGCGCATGAGCGCACTCAAAGAGCGGCGCTCGCAAAACGGCTGGAGAGCGCAACCGCACACAGGCGCCCGCGCATGAACACACTCAAAGAGCGGCGCTCACAAACAGCTGGAGAGAGAGAGCATGCGCAAGCACACCGACGCCCACACATGAGCGCACGCGCACGTCACTCAAATGACAGTGCAAGCGCTCAAGCACTCAAAACGAAGGGCGACAGAAGCAACAGGGTTTTTGAGCGAAACCGGCAAAATGCAGATGAGCGCCGGCAAAGGAGATAAGAAAAAGGGAGTCGAGCAGTGACCCTGAAAGGGACAAGACGTGCAAAAAGACAAGGAAGAAAGTGCAAAAAGCGACAAGACGTGCGAGTGCCAACGAGAGGAAATAAAAGTGCCAAGTCGGGAAGACGAAGTGAACAAGTTGCGAGAGGACGATCTACGACACCGAGGAAGGGAACAGCCAGGAGAAACACCCACGAGAAGACAGGACACCTAGCGGAAAAGAAAAGCCAGGTGAGCGAGCCACACCGTGGCACCAGGCAGGGAAACGCAAATCCTAAGGGAATTTAGGAACACAGAACGCGGTGCTAGGCAGGGATCTAGGGAGGTAGAAATAATTAACAGTGTGTCTAATATAAGTGAACGAAAAAGAATAACAAAAGGAAATAAAAGAAAAAAATGAAAAAAAACCAAAAGTGCAGTGTTGACGTTGTTTTGAGTGGGAAAAAACGGCCACGGTACTTGGTGCGAGAGCCCCAGCTGTGAGAGGCAAAAACCACTCAAGCTGGAGGCGCTCGCATACAGGGTGACATTTATGAGTCGCCAACCGTGGATAATCAAAATATAGACTGTGGGTTTGTTTTTTTTATATGTGTATTTTAAGTATCAGTGCTTCGTTGGGGGTGTGTATATAGGTGTCCGTATGTGTGTGAGTATGTGCATGTGTATCTATGCAGTATGTAGGTGTGTGTAAGTGTGTGTAGAGGCGTGCAGGTGCGAAAAGTCAGCGATACCGGTGCAGGAGAGTAACGCATGTCTGTGTGTTCTCACTGTACTGAAGTTTCACTGGTGCGACGACGGTCAACACCCATCGCATACAGTGAAGCTTCTAGTACAGTCGCAGGGCGAAAGTCTCAGAGCTGACGGTCAACATCCCGGCCCTGAGACTCTCAAACTGTAAAGAGAACCCTAGGTATGCGGCATTTTCCCTGTTACTGGCTGCTGACGGACCACCCCGCTCTGTACCTCACCTGCAAGCCGGCCCCGCCGCTTGAAAAAACCTCGTCTTTCCCCTCTCGGCGCCCAAATATCTACCGCCCCCTCGTCCAGGGTCTCAGCACCAATACAAATAACTTGTAACGGTAGCCCTGGCGTGACTGAGCCCACCTCAGCCCTAGAACGCTACCTTACAAGTTTTAAAAAACAACGAAACCCACAGTAAGAAACATCAAGAAAACCGGCGAGACGAGATTAACAAGGCACAAGACAAACGAGGTGAGCGAGCACACCGTGGCACAAGGCAGGAAACTGCAAACCTTAGAAATTAGAAAAACAGTTCGCTCGCAAACAGGGTGTGAGTTACCCAACCGTGGGGTAGTAGTGTAGTATGGACTGTGGGATTGTTTTGCATGTTATTTTAAGTGTTGTGTTTCTTTCAGGTGTACGTGTATGTTTTTTTTTTATATACATAAACTGGAGGAAAATTATATCTTCGAAAGATACCATACGAAGATGGCATGCACGATTCATACACCTATAGATACTTTAGGTTTATGCCTACGTACTAAACAAAAACCTCCGTTCACTCACCAGTCCTTAACGCGCTCACCGGAACTGCCAGTCAAGGTAGTACTTCGGTGAGCAGGATGTGAGGCCAGGTCGCACCCCCTCTTAGATGCGTTAGCATGTTCTTAACTCTTTAGTCGCCTTTTACGAGAAGCTGAGCCCGCTGAAGTAGTATTCTAGCCCCGCCACCACACAGGGATAAGTCTCCTTAATTATTGTATAACTATCAGCTAATATTGCTAATAACTAACAGCTATATTGGTCAACTCATCGGCTCGGACCCTCTTCATCATGTTAATGATGATGCCATGCCTCAGGTGTTTGTTCGCCAACATGGCAAAGAACAAGCCTCTTGGGCTGAGCGGCACTCCAGACAGAGTCCCTAGCTGATCTCTCTCCAAAGAAAACCGGGAACAATGCATAAGGACATGTTTCGCTGTTTCCACAGCGTCGGTGCAGTAGAGGCACTGGGCTGAATCCACATGGCAAAACCGAAATAGATAAGCCTGGAAGCAACCATGATCGGTGAGGAACTGGGTCAGGTGGTAGTCCACTACTTTGTGTTGACACTCTGCCCATTCCGCCAACACTGGGATGAGCTGGTAAGTCCATCTCCCACGGTGTGACGTTTGCCATCTAGCCTGCCACTCTCTCGTCAGCCACTCTTGAGTCTCTAGTCGGTCCCTGAAATAACTTCCTACAACTAATCTCAAATACCTGTCATTGTTGAAGCTCGGCTTGCGGCCGTCATTCAGCAGGACCAGGTCAAGCAGAATCATGGAGTCAGCCAGATCTCGTCTTCTGGCTGCCCCATTCGGTCGCCCAGGCATTGAAGTCGCCTGCTATAATTGTTGGCCTGCCTTTGATCCTCGCTTATGCAATGCCGCGCATTGGCGAGGTCGCCCGATCCTGTATATGAAGGGGATTACAACACTTGATAGCCGCCTTACCCGACTCATCGAGCATCAGACCCGAGTTATCGCCACCCTAGAAATAGGGTTCGCATGATGTCAGCATTGCGCTCCGCTGCTGTCTGAGCCAGAAGACTCTGAGCAGCTGCGCAGATATTGACATTGAGATGGATAACACAGCCCCACAAAAAAATAAAAGTTGTATGATCTGGGTAAGCGGCATATGCAGTTATATGTATTTTGGGTTGCTGAATCCGAATCCGCGGTCAGAATTTCGCCATTACGTCTGGACCTCGACATAACCTTACAAAACTGAAAATTCTTCAAATATCCCTCAAAGATATAGAATCCTGATCTGAGCATACGATATATGTGTTAACATGTATTTTGTCCTTCTAAGTCCGAATCCGAAGTCAAAATGTTTGTAGCACATCTGAGTTTCGACTTAACCTGAAAAAACACGAAAAATTTTTCAAGCCCCAAAAAATAATGGGGGGTCAAGATCGGGTCATGCGATATATGTTTCTATATGTTTTGAGACTTTCCGAATCCGAATCCATGGTCTACTCCAGCCAATCACGTCTAAATTTCAACCTAAAAAAATTTTGAAAAACTTCCAAAATGTTTAATTTTTTTGATAACACAGCCCCACAAAAAAAAAAAAGTTTCATGATCTGGGTAAGCGGCATATGCAGTTATATGTATTTTGGGTCGCTGAATTCGAATCCGATGTCAGAATTTCGCCATCACGTCTAGACTTCGACATAACCTCATAAACTGAAAAACCTTAAAATATCCCCCAAATGATATAGAATTCTGATCTGAACATGCGGTATATGTTTTAACATGTATTTTGTCCTTCTAAGTCCGAATCCAAAGTCAAAATGTACGTAGCACATCTGAGTTTCTACTTAACCTCAAAAAACTCAACAAATTTTTGAAGCCCCAAAAAATAATGGGGGGTCATGATCGGGTCATGCAATATATGTTTTTATATGTTTTTAGATCTTCCGAATCCGAATCCAATGTCAAAACCAGACAATCACGTCTGAATTTTAACCTAACGTAAAAATTTTTTGAAAAACTTCCAAAATTTTGAATTTTTTTGATAATTTATTACGGCATTTATGCAAATATATAGGCACACGTATTTGATTTATGGTTTTTATTAGTTAAAATACAGTTTTGAATCAACAAATCATTACTCATATGAATCTATTCCGAATACTGATAAAATATTGCTCAAAAGGGGATATACCAAAAGGAATTTTTTTTTTAAATTTCATTTGAATACACCCTTATCCAATATTAAAAAAAACTTCAAAATTTTGGAAGTTTTTCAAAAAAATTTTAGGTTAGGTTGAAATTCAGAAGTGATAGGCTGGTTTTGACTTCGGATTCATATTTGGAAGGCCAAAAAACATATAGAAACATGTATTGCATGACCCGATCTTGACCCCCCATTATTTTTTGGGACTTGACAATTTTTTCGAGTTTTTTGAGGTTATGTCGAAACTCAGATGTGCTACAAACATTTTGACTTCGGATTCGGACTTAGAAGGACAAAATACATGTTAACACATATATCGTATGCTCAGATCAGGATTCTATATCTTTTGGGGGATATTTGAAGAATTTTCAGTTTTGTAAGGTTATGTCGAGGACCAGACGTAATGGCGAAATTCTGACCGCGGATTCGGATTCAGCAACCCAAAATACATATAACTGCATATGCCGCTTACCCAGATCATACAACTTTTTTTTTTTGTGGGGCTGTGTAATGTTTATCTGATCAAACATTATAGTAGCTCGATCAGTCGCCTTGCAACTGGAAGCTCGGTGGCCGAAACACAGACACCTATAGCATCTCGTAGGACGTACATCCTGGTTGATGCAGCAACGTGACCAGCCTACCGTTACCGTTTCTACGCCGACAGGTCAAGTAGCCGTATTGGCGACGTGGGAGGGGATTTCGACGCTATTTTTTGCGTCGGCACGCTGATAAGTTGTATGGGATACCGTTTGTACCCTTACAACCGCTGGCGCAGCGATACTAACGCCCTGCACCATAATTTCCACACCTCTAGTGGGGGACCTCGACATCCTGGAACTCTTTTTAAATGGGTCGTCGTCGTTGGGGCAATGCCCCCCCTGGATTGTCCATTAAACTCTGGGGCAACGGTTCGTGTAACGCCAAATTTAGAAGAAGTCTCACGTAGAATTCTCCTAAACTCGACTGCAGCTAGGCACTAGATGGTGAAAGGGTGGTTATCACTCCCGCGGCCTTTCTCCTTTCTAGGTGGCCCACTCCAAAAATTTAACAATTTAAATTAAAATTAAAAATAAAATTTAAATATAAACTTAAATTTAAATTTGGATTTAAATATTATTATATATTTAATGGGCGTATCAGAAACAAATCCGAATTTTAATTCAAAATTGAATTTCGCGCTCAACTGTCGCAACGTAAAAAATGGTCGCACCGCAACAAATAAGCGTATCAGAAACAAATTTGAATCTTTTGTTCAAATTTGAATTTGGAATACATGCCCAACGGTCGCAACGTATATATTATCGCAACTGTTGATCTGGCAACGCCACACGCACAAGGTCGCTCACTATAATAACATAATCGATGCATAGTGATAATAATAATAACCTCTATAGTTGGCAGCGCTATAGGCTGGTTTCTCTGCAGTGCCGCCGGCCACAATGCAATGGCCATTGCAATGGCGCGATTCGGAAAAAACAATGGAAAGCGAAGAAAAGTTGAGTGGAAGTTAGATTCACACTTTCACTCAGCCCTCGCCGCGTTCTCCCCGCCCCCACTACCAACAAGCGCAGTGATGAACCTGAAAGAAAGTAAACTCACAGTATGGGTTTCTGAAGCCGGAAAACGTTACAGTGAGTACTCCTACAAGTGCAACAGACTTTGACCAAGCAACTTGCATTTTCAGGTCAGAGCTCGAAGCAGGAAAACCACAAAAAACTCGGGCAAACTTGTTACACTAAAAAGCGCGCCTTGCTCCGGAAATATCTCAACACCTCCGGTGTACGTGTATGGGTATGTATGAGTGTTTTTTTTTTTTTTATTATGTATACGGCAGGAAAAATGAAATCTTCGAAAGATACCATCTACGGTCCGTAGATGGCATGCACGATTCATACCCCTCCAAATAGGGATATGCCTACGTACTAAACAAAAAACCTCCGTTCCGTGTCCAGTCCTTGTTACGCTCACCGGGACTGCCAGTCAAGGTATTACGTCGGTGAGCAGGATGTGATGCCAGATCGCACTCCCTCTCCTCCTGCCATGCTGCGTGACGCTCCTTCCTTGAGTCTTCTTTAGTCGCCTTCTACTCAGAGTCCGCTGTGGTAGTATTCTTACCCCGCCACCACACGGGGGTACTCCTCAGGCAACATTTCTGTTGGTCGTTTCGTACGTCCGGACACGCTTCATCATATCGACTATGATCCCATGTGCCCTCTCCCAGACGCCTTTGTCCGCCACCATAGCGGCAATCAAGCCTCTCGGGCTGAGCGGTGCTCCCGTGAGTGACTCGAGCTGACCCTTCTCCGCGGCGAACCTGGAGCAATGCAGAAGAATATGTTCTGCTGACTTCACCTCGTGTGTGCAGTAAAGGCATAGGGCTGAGTCCACGTGGTGGAACCTGTGTAGATACCCTCGGAAGCAGTCTTGATCCGTGAGGAATTGCGTTATGTGGTAGTCCACCACTTTGTGCTCGCACTCTGCCCATTCCGCTAGGTTGGGTATAAGCTGGTACGTCCATCGCCCTCGTTGCGACGCTTGCCACCTGGTCTGCCAGACACCTCGGATTCACTCTCGTATGTCTATTTGGGCAACCCCTTCTCGCGCTAAGTATTGGCCTTTTATCTCCAGGTCTATCGTTGTAAGGCATGCTATCGCACGCGCTGCGTCATCGGATATGGTTCTAAAACCTCTGATGAGTCTTACAGCCATTGTCCGAGATAATGCACGCGCACTGTGTAGGTAGGAGACTTTGTTGGTCACACTGCTCCAAATAGGAGCAGCGTAAAGCAGCATTGCCTGCGTAACCGCCACAAGTAGCTTCCTAGACGGTAGTCTGGGTCCTCCCACATTGGGCATAATTCTTGCAAGTGCCGCAGCTGTCATTGCCGCCTTTCTGCTGGCATACGTTGCGTGGTCCTTAAAAGAGAGCCTGCGGTCTATTAGAACTCCCAGGTATTTCAGTGTATCAGCTGAGACTATTTGAATTCCCTTGACTATCACCTGCATATTCTCGACTCTCTTTCTGCTCCTCAACAGAACAGCTTCGGTTTAATGCGCTGCGATTTCTAAGCCTGCTTTCTCCGGCCAATCGATGGTCGATTTTGTGAGGACTCATATTTTGAGCCCACATTTTATTTTCCTTTTATTCTTTTTTTTTTATTTTTTATTAGCTAATATTGTTATTTATTTTTAAGTATTACCACGAAGGTATTTTAGATTAGGCATCGCCAAGGAGGCAATAGTTATTAAGTTCCATGTAGTCGGTCATAGACCATAGTCATGTAAGTTAGAATATAGGGTAGCTCAGGGAGAGCGCACCCAAAAGAGAGTGCACTTGCAAAGAGCAAGTGCAAGCGACGGTCGTTCACCCAATGAAGAGAGCGCAAGCAACGGCCACGCACCCAAGAGAACGCACCCACACACAGAGCAAGTTCAAGCGACGGCCTCGCACACAACGAAACATGAGCACAAAAGAGCGCAAGCGCTGCGCAACACAGAGCGAATACGCAGCAAAGGGCAACGGACACACATCCAGAGCGCGAGCGCAAATGGTACAACACACACCCGGAGGAAAAAGTCCGCACACAAGCGAGTGCAGCTGAGCGACAGCAACGGCAACTGAGCAGCTAGCGACGTGAGAACGAACCGAGAGCAGAGAGCCTAGCTTGAGCATACACATAAGAGCGAAACACACCTTGAAGGAAAAGTTCGTACACAAACGAGCTGAGCGACGACAACTGCAGGTATGCGGTCAACGGCGTGAGAGCACACGGAGAGCAGAGAGCGTAACTTAAGCACGCACAAACATACGCGTAAGATAGAAACAGACCCTGAGTGAAAAATTCGTACACCCAACCAAACACGGGTAAATCAAAGCTGAGCGATGGCGACTGCACAGGAGGCAAAATTTGCATTAGAGAGAGGAATGATAGTTCCGATCAAGCCAGTGAGCCGGGCGAACGTGCGCGACAAGTGAAGAAGTGTAAACGATCCCTCGAGTGTGTCAACGAAAGACAGAGCCACAGCAGGACCGCCAGCGAGAAGCGGCCAGTAAACACCGAGCTACGTGGGAAACAAACAAAAACAACAAGAGCGCTGCCGAGACAGAAAACCGTCGCTGGACCAAGACATACGGAAAGATAAATAAGGGGTGAGCTAATAACTACCAGGCAGGGAAATTTAGTCAAATAAGGGACAACGAAAACCAAAAAACAGAGCAGGCGTGAAAATATAACAAAAGATAGTGTTTTCTTTATATCTATGCTTTAATTTAAGAACCGAGGCAAGAGTGCGGGGGTGCTATATGTGTGAGGCTGGTGCATCGACATCTACGACTGTGCTAAAGTTCCAATAAGTATGACAGCAGAGATTAACCGCATCATACTTATTGCCGAACTTTTGGAACAGACGCAGGTCAGTGAACCTGGGCGCCGAGGTTTATAATCAGGCGCCAAGGTCAACTGAACAGCGAAAGTAGATGCGAGGTGCCAGTTGAAACGCAATATTGCTCCCCGTATTGGCGCCAACACCTAGCCATGGTCCAATTTCTTTTCCTTTTACATTATAGGAAGTCACTTTTCCGCTCTAAAGGAGTCCACATTCCCCGTCTCAGGTATCTGTACCTTACAAATTTTCTGTAAAGTGGCCCTGGGCGAGACTGAGTTTACCCCGGCCATGAAAAACTTCCTTACAATTTGCTCGTGGCATTGTTGATGACCTGAGCTCAGAAATTGTCTTGGCAACAGCAGTTAACGCAACGTCGTCAGCGAAGCAGTGCAGCTCCACATAACTGGGCTTTCTGACGCTCTGTATCCCATCATACATGATGTTCCATAGGATTGGTCCAAGTACCGATCCTTGCGGAACAGCTTCAGAGACATGGTGGCATCTTGGACCCGCTTCTGTTCCGTACCAAAGCACGCGGTCCCTGAAGTAGCTTCCAATTGCAATCCTTATGTACTCGGGTATCCCCATTTTGCGCATTGCACCGAGGATAATCGGCCATCTCGGTGTGTTGAATGCGTTTCTGACGTCCAGCGTGATTATGGCGCAGTACTTCTTACTGCCGCCTTGCCATCGGTCACCATCGAGTGCATTCTTAGCTACGTTTGTTACTGACGTGAGGGCGTGGAGCGTACTCTTCCCCATCCGGAAGCCATGCTGCTGGCTGTGAAGTGCTGTAGGGCTCTCAGTAACTAGCTCAATGCGCGCGTATAGTATGCGCTCGAAGAGCTTATCCACAATGTCCAGCAGACATAAAGGGCGGTAGCTGCCTGCTGCATTTGCAGGCCCCTTGCCTTTCGGCAGAAGGACTAGCTTCATCCGTTTCCATCGCCTAGGGAAGATGCCGTCCAGAAGACACTGTTGAAATACGTCCCTGAAGATCTCAGGTCTTGCGATGGCAGCTGATTTGACGACTACTCCAGGGATACCGTCAAGGCCAGGAGACTTGTTTGACTTGATCCTCTTTGCTGCTTCGATGACTTCATATGTTGTGATACACTGGAAGTCGGAAGCGGGGGGTTCTAGCGCGGGTTGCCATAGTGTGTCTTGCGTTGGGAATAGCTCCAACACGATGCTGGCCAGGGCAGTTGGATCCTGTGGAGTTCCTCCTCCAGTAGCTTTCAATTTTTACTAGCTATCTTGTAAGCGAGACTCCGGGGGTCTTTGTCTACGCTTGCTAGCAGGTCTTTGAACGCGTTCGCTTTGGCTTCAGATATGCCGTTTCTGAACTCTTCGCGCTTTGTTCTGTAGGCCTCCCTGCATAGGGCATGATGTGATTGCCTTCTGGCGCGCTGCGCTTATCTCCTTGCTTTGAGGCATTCCGTCCGAAGCTGGCGAAGAGTGGCACTCCACCAGGTGGATTACGTTTTGGGCTCTTTTTTCTCGGCATCGCTGCATCGCACGTAGCTTTAAGCATATCCATGAGTCCTATCACCATGGTCTCCGCATCTCCGGTTGAGGTCTCCATAATATCTATCTGGTATGCCAGAATATCATTGTCCAGCTTCCTGATGTTCCATGCTTGCCCCAGGGTACTTTTCTGCTGTCTAGGTTTCGGCCTCGTAGTTGTGATACTGAATGTGATTAGCGTATGGTCGCTCAGCGTTACGTCCTCTTGCACCTTCGAGTTCGCGTAAGTCACTAGTACTCTGCTGACAAAGGACGTACCTCTGTCGTTGTTAAACGTAAGCTTTAGGCCGTCGTTCAGCAACACGACGTCTAGCAGGTTCATAGCATCGATGACTGCTCGTCTCTAGCGTTGGATACTCTACTACCCTCCTATGACTATTGGTCGGCGCCCACTTGCATAGTCAACAAGCATTTTGAGCATGTCGTCGAATTGCTCCGGACTGTCGCTAGGTGGAGCGTAGCAGGTGTAGAGATGTATTCCCTTGATTTTGGCGTATGCGATGCCGCGCATTGGCAGGGTTTCTTCCATGAATATGTTACTGCAACATTTGATTGCCGCTTTACCTAGTTAATCAAAAAGCACACCTGAGTTGCCGACACCAGGAAAGTATGGTTCACTCAGGAGCATTACATCCACCTTGCGCTCTCTCGCTGTCTGAGCCAGGAGGTTTTCTGCAGCTGCGCAATGGTTGACGTTTAGCTGGATGATTTTAATTAGGTCCAACATCATTATGGCGGCCCTTAGCTCCTTTGACTACACTCGCTTTGTCATGCGAAACTACCTATAGCATGATTTATATCCACATCGCCTCTGTAAATCAGACACCTTGGCGGCGGTACACAGCCCTTAGATTTGTGTCCATGCTCGCCACACCGCAGGCAGCAGTCCGAGCGATCCTCTAATTTGCAGTTAAAAGCTCGGTGACCGTATCCCAAACACCGGAAACATCTTTTTAGACGTATATCCTGGACGATGCGACATCGTGACAATGATGATAATAATAATTTATTTTATTTAAATTTAAAAATTAAAATTTAAAATTTAAACTGGGATAATAAAAAGAAACCGATCCAACATTTGTTGCAAAGGGATTGGGGAAAACCCAGTAAAACCCAATCAGATCGGTGGATTAGTGTTAATTGTTGCTAAGTGTTAAGTAGTTAAGAATGTATAGTTTGACTTAATTAAGGGAGGACTCTGAATTGAAAGCTCTAAACAGTCTATTGTAATCAGCACAGAGAACTCGAAAGGGATCATGCAAGCTATAATTGTTATGACAAAAGTCCAAAGAAAGTGGCAAAAAATTACGAGTTACTCTAGAAGGATAACAGAAATTGATTTCGTTAAGCAGAATAGGGGAATCAATGTCGTACTTGAAGTGTAAAGTAATTTTGTCGTATAAGGATCACTAAATTCTTTGGCCCATCTTTTTATGAAACCAAGTACTCGAAATGCCTTATTGACAATTTGTGCAATGTGACGATCAAATTTCAATCTATGATCAAAGAGAATACCTAGATCGTTTACCTCGGTTATTCTTGAAAGCGAGTTTAAATCAAATGTATAGTTGAAGACGTGATAGCTACCTCTGTAAAATGACATAACTTTGCACTTCAAACAGTTAAGATGCAGCAGATTATGCCTACACCAAGCAAAGAGCAAATCAAGATCTGTTTGGAGGAAGTTACGTGTAGGATCACTATACGTCAAACAGAGTTTCACGTCATCAGCATACATAAGGATATTAGAGTGCAGAAGTATTGAGGGAAGATCGTTGATATAGAGGTTAAAAAGCAAAGGTCCAAGATGGCTGCCCTGAGGAACACCAGAAGTTACTATGATTGGCTTTGATAGACAGTATTTAAAAATAACTCGTTGAGACCTGTTAGTTAAATAATCGGATATCCACAAAATAAGCTTTAGTGGAAAACCGATTAAATTTAACTTATGAATCAAGAGATTATGATTTACGGAATCAAATGCTTTACTGAAGTCAGTATAGACGACATCGGGTTGCATTTTCTTCCGAAATCCTAAAGTAATGCGGGAAGAAAATTCTAGAAGATTAGAAGCAGTAGATCTTGCTTTTACAAACCCATGTTGATGGGTCGAAATTATTGATTTAATCATAAAGGTTAACTGAGCCGTAAGATTCTTTTCAAAAATCTTAGGTATTGCAGACAATTTGGATATACACCTATAGTTCTTCACATCATTGTTAGATCTACTTTTGTGAAGAGGAATAGAAAAAGAGTTTTTCCAAATAGGTGGAAAATAACTGTTAGACAGTGACAAATCAAATAGCTTAAAAATTGGGTTTAGAAGTGAGTCAGCACAAAATCTTAGAACACATCCTGGAACTCCATCAGGGCCAGGAGAGAAAACAGGTTTAAAAGATTTCAGATCACTAAGTAATGAAGTTTTGTTAATAGTAGGACAAAAAAGAGTGTTAAAATTATTAATAGGGTAAGGGTAAGGATGTATGGAAGAACTATACGGGTTAGTTGAGTAGGTAGATTGAAAAAAGTCTGCAAACAAATCGGCTGCGGCCTGATCAGTGGTTGCTTCATTTTCTCCGAAAGATAAAGAGGATGGGAATTTACTGGATCTACGTTTCAGATTGACGAAGTTGTAAAACTGCTTAGGGTCCTGAGCGAACTGCAAACGACAACGACTCAAATACTCGTTGTAACAATTTGCATTTAGAGCAATAAAGTTTGATCTAACAGCAATATATCTTGAGAAGTCAAAAGGTTTACGAGTTAGTTTAAATTTTTTAAAATACCGAGAATTCAAATTTTTTAACCTCATAAGTTCACGAGAGAACCAAGGTGGCCTGTCTGACTTTACTGGGAAAGCAAGAGGAACACATTGGTCGAAAAATGAGTTCATGGAGGTATAAAAAAATGAGATACAAGTATTTAGGTCAGAACATGAATAAAAAAATTACCAATCATGTTCTGAAATTAAATGATTAAGTTTTCCAAAATCGGTCTTACGGAAACAACGTGATTTTACTTTACGAGGAACAGATGCAGTTTGCTTTGGAGTAGGCAGAGCTAGAACAAGGTCAAACGTAGGATGGTAGGGATCTTCAGGATTTACTAAGGGATCAGTTCTGGAGATAGTGTTTAGTAGTGTATCAGAAGAGAAAACTAAATCAAGCATTCTACTGCTACAATTAGGAATATTATTAATTTGAAATAAAGATAGTTCTAATAGGCCATTTAAAAAAGAATTATAAATAGAGGGCGCCAGAATACCGGATTGAGATGACCAACCAACTTCTGGTAAGTTAAAATCACCAAAAGCTAGTATCAGATTTATCTATCAGATAGTTTGGATGCAACAGTTTAGATAGAAGAAAGATGGTCCAAGTAGACAGAAATGTCAGATGAGGGGGGAATATAGGAACAGGTAATATAAATTGAAATTTGATACAGTGTTACTTTTGCACATACGAATTCTAAAAGTCTACTATGGTCAATTGAAACTAATTCAGAAGGAAGGTCTGACTTTACAGCTATTAGAACACCACCTCCTGTGCGTGATAAACGATCACATCTGAAACAGGTGTAGGTGTCTGGGAAAATCGAGCAACTTTCAACTTCAGGTTTCAACCAAGTTTCAGTAAATATTAGTAAGTGGTAATCAAAGGATACAGAATCAGCATACAGCTTAGAAAGCTTAGTGTTAAGGCCTCTAACGCTTTGGTAGGCAAGAAAAAGAGAGGTTACATTTTGACAAGAGAAAGAAAGACACGAACTTAGTTTTTTGTCGTCGTCTTATTAGGCGCAGTGGTCTGGTTTGGCAATGTAAGTCTAATCGGCTGCCGATTCTTTTTCTTCTTTGTCTCGAATTCTTTAACCATAATATGAGCTGGCCAAAAATCAGCCGTGCATATAAGGTTAAAGCATTCATAAGGGACACAAAGTTTAAAGGATGATACGTCCCGTTCATAAGAAAACTTAAATTTTTCTACCTTTATCTCAGCGGCTTGTATTTTAGCTTGAATATAAGCCATGACATCATTAGATGTGAGATCAGGGGCAAGCCTGGAAACAAAGATTTGCTTCCTCGGGGGAATCCCTACAAGAGGCTTGGGCACCACTGATAAAGAATCAGTGGTTGTAGCCCTGGGTAAAGACACAGGTATCGAGACTATGGTAGGTGACAACGTAGAGGGCATTTTTGGCGTCATCCTACTGTTACAGAACCTCTTTTGAGTACCGTGATTGCGTCGTTTGCACTAAGCATCACTGTCGCTGTTTGGGTTCCGTCCCGCATTTTACGTCAGCCGCGCACATCCATGTTTTCTTAAAATTTCCAAAAACAACAAAAAATTAGGCAAATTGGAAAAAACCAAAACACGCAAAAAAACAACCAAACAAAAACGCAAAAACAAACAAAAACAACAAATGTATGAGTATGTTTTTTTTTTTTTTTTTATCAATACGGCAGGAAAATGAAATCTTCTAAAGATACCATCTACCGTCCGTAGACGGCATGCACGATTCATAACCCTCCAAGTAGAGTTATGCCTACGTACTAAACAAAAACCTCCGCTCTTTCTCATGTCCTGTCAGGCTCACCGGGACTGCCAGTCAAAGTATTTCATCGGTGAGCAGGATATGATGCCAATTCGCACTCCCTCTTATTATGCGTTGTACTGCAATATGACGCTCCATCCTTGACTCTTTAGTCGCCTTTTACGACAAGCCGAGCGTACTGTGGTAGTATTCTTATCCCGCCACCACACGGGAGTACTCCTCATCCTCCATCTCTGTTGGCAACGATGATCTCGTGTGCCCCATCCCAAACGTCTTTGTCCGCCATCATAGCGACAATCAGGCTTCTCGCGCTGAGAGGCGCCCCGGCGAGCGACTCTAGCTGGACCTTCTCCTCGACGAACCTGGAGCAGTGCAGAAGAATGTGCTCTGCTGTTTCCATTGCGTCGATGCAGTAAATGCATTGGGCTGTATTCGCATGGTGGAACCTAAATAGGTACCCTCGGAAACATCCATGGTCCGTCAGGAACTGTGTCATATGGTAGTCCGTCACTTTATGCTTACACTCTGCCCATTCCGTTAGGTCAGGGATAAGCTGGTGCGTCCATCGCCCTCGTTGCGACTCTTGCCACCTGGTCTGCCAGACTCTTTGGATCCACTCACGAATCTGGGAAACTCCTTCACGCGCTAGGTATTGGCCCTTAGTCACCAGGTCAATGGGTGTAGTTCCTGAAAGAGCATGCGCTGCGTCATCCGATATTATAAGAGGCTTTAATGAGTCTCAGTGCCATTGACCGTGAAACTGCACGCGCACTATCCAAATACGATGCTTTACTGGTAACACAGCTCCAGATGGGGGCGGCGTATAGCAGCGTTGCCTTTGTGACCGCCGCAAGCAGTCTCCTAGCCGGCAATCTGGGGCCACCTACGTTGGGCATGATTCTTGCCAGAGCTGCGCCTGTCATTGCCTCTTTTCTGCTAGCATACAACGCGTGGTCCTTGAAAGAGAGCTTACGGTCTATTAGGACTCCCAAGTACTTCAGCGTTCCTGCTGAGACTATTTCCACTTCCTTGACTTCGACCTGCATGTTCTCAATAGTATTTCTGCTGCTCAATAGGACTACTTCAGTCTTGTGCGCAGCAATTCCCAGGCCGACTTTTTCCAGCCATTCGATGATCGTCCTGATCGCCAAGTTGCTGTTGTCCTGGAGCTCCGGTATTGTCTTGGCAACCGCTGTTACCGCAACGTCGTCGGCAAAGCAGTGCAGCTCCACTCCTCTGGGTTTGCTGATGCTCAATATTCCATCATACATGATGTTCCACAAGATCGGTCCAAGTACCGACCCTTGTGGAACTCCTGCAGAGACTTGGTGGCTTCTTGGACCAGCTTCTGTTTCATACCATAGCACGCGGTCCCTGAAGTAGTTGCCAATCACAGTTCTTAGGTAACCGGGTATACCCATGCTGCGCATTGCGCCGAGGATATTGGGCCATCTCGCTGTGTTAAATGCGTTTTTCACGTCAAGCGTAATGATGGCACAATACTCTTTGCTGCCGCCTAGCCAACGATCACCGTCGAGAGCGTTGGCTACTTCAGTTACAGATGTGAGAGCATCGATCGTACTCCTCCCCTTCCGGAAGCCATACTGTTGGCGTTGAAGGCCAGTGGGGCTCTCGGTGATTAACTCTATGCGTGCGTACAGAATGCGCTCAATGAGTTTGCCCACAATGTCCAGCAGACATAAGGGTCGGTAGCTGCCTGCTGCAGTTGCATGTCCCTTTCCTTTAGGCAGAAGGACAAGCTTCATCGTCATCACTGCGTCGCACATTGCTTTGAGCATGTCCATGAGTGATGTCACCGTGGACTCCGCGTGACCATTTGGGGTCTCCATAATGTCGATCTGGTATGCCAGCATGTCCTCATCCAGTTTCCTGATGTTCCATACTAGCCCTAGTGCATATCTCCGCTGTCTGGGCATCGGCCTCGTTGTTCGTACGGTGAACGAGATCAGGTTATGGTCGCTCAGAGTTATGTCCTCATGCACCATCCAGTTGACGTTGGCCACTAAGCTACTGCTAACGAAGGTGACATTGATGAACAACGAACCTCTGTCGTTATTAAACGTTGGCTTGAGTCCGTCGTTTAGCAATACGAGGTCTAAAGAGTTCATGGCCTCGATTACTGCACGTCCTCTTAGATTAGAGGTCCGACTGCCCCATTCTGTGGCCCAGGCATTGAGATCACCACCTACGACTGCTGGTCTGCGCCCACTTGCGTGGTCAACAAGCTTTCCAAGCATGTCTTCGAATTGCTCCGGGCTGTCGCTAGGTGGAGCATAGCAGCTGTAGAAGTGAACCCCTTTGATTTTCTCGTACGCAATGCCGCGCATTGGTATGGTTTCCCACTCATCCATGGATATGCTAGAGTGACATTTGATAACCGCTTTTCCTGATTCGTCGAGGAGCACCCCTGATTTCCCTACACCCGGAAGGTATGGTTCACTCAGGAGCATTACATCCGCATTACGCTCCATCGCTGTCTGAGCCAAAAGGTTCTGTGCAGCTGCGCAATGGTTGACGTTGAGCTGGATGATGTTAATTTTGTCTAGCATCATTGTGGCGGATATTAGCTCCTAGTTTGATGCTAGTTTTGTAGGTGGGGCATGCGAAACTACCTGTTGCATGGTTCTTATCCACGTCACTGCTGCATATTAGACATTTTGGCGGCGCTACGCAGCCCTTTGCCTTATGGCCATGCTCGCCGCACCGTAGGCAGCAGTCCGAGCGATCGACTGAATTGCAATTGAAGGCCCGGTGGCCATATTCTAGGCACCTGGAGCATCTTATTGGCCGTATGTCCTGGACGATGCGGCACCGTGACCAGCCTACTGTTACTGACCCCCGTTAAAGGACCGTTATAGCGTGTTTCACGCTCAGCGTCACTGTCGCTGTCTGGGTTCCGTCCCTCATTTTGCGCCAGCCGCTAACATCCTCTGGTTTCATCCGTATGCCTTGGTATTGGGAGACTAGGCTACTGAGGAGCTCCACCGCTGTTGTTGCCTCATCCATTCCACTGCATACTAGCGCCATTCTCTGTGCTCATGTGCGTACCGCAGCCATTTCTTTGAGGGTCTCCTCTATCAGTTCTCTGTATGCAGGGACGCTGTCAGAAGCTGTGGCCTTTACCTCGAGCAGTAGGTCTCCTGTTGGGTCCTTCTGATCTTTCTGATCTGTTTGCCGAAGTCGCATAGATTGGGATCGGCTTTCAGCGTACGGAGCATGTCAGCGTATGAAGCTTCGCCAGTTTTTTTAAGGATGATAGCTTCCGGCTTCTTGCGCAAGCGCTTAGGCTTTGCCTTAGTCCACGCCTCACTCGTAATCGCGTCCTTGGCAACAGTCGCGTAGCTCACTGGCTTTGGCTCCATCGCCTTGTGCTTAGCCGTTTGGACGGGCTTGGATGGTATCGCTAGATGTGGCCTCACTAGGACGTCTTTTATCGCCGCCGCTTTGCTGTCCTTTGTCTGCCGAGCCTCCGTCTGGGTGGAGGTGTTCCGGGAGGAGACCTCTTTACCAGCGCCCTCCTGTAACTGGATCGCTCTAGAGTTGAGTGTAGCCAGCTCCGCGATTACGCCTTTGGTTTCTTTTGTCACGTGGCGATGGACTTCGAAAGCGGTCAGGAGCATATTTATGTTATTTTGGCATTCATCATGCCCAGTATGCTCCGCAGATCCTCGTTTTTAAGCGCCGATAGGTCCAACGGACGAATTGGCTAACCAATCGGCGATTTTACCGCTATTTAGGCCATGGATTTTAAAAAAAATCATGGACTATTGTGTTTGTCGGAACGGAAATGTGCGTAACAGGCAGAAGGAGGCATCTCCGACCCAATAAACTATATATATTCTGACTCAGTATTAGTAGCCGAGTCGAATTTGGACACGCCCCTTTCCGCCTCTGTAAATCAGTAATAACTATTTAACAACTACAATATTAGCTCAATAACCAAAGTTGTATATCTTACATGACAAATACCTTGCCACGGGCGTTATGTGAAAATTTCATTTAAATCGGACTATTAATAACTGAGATATTTTTTATTTATTTATTTATTTATTTAACGTCAACTAAGCCAGTCGACTTGCATATTTAAAATAAAATTAGATAAAATTAAGATTAAAAATATAAAAAAAATTTAAATTAATTAAGATTATATATTTTTTAAATTTAGGCTGGGGAATATAAAACAAGAATTAACGATCCAGCATTTGCTGCAATGGATTGGGGAAAACCCAGTAAAACCCAATCAGATCGGTAGATTAATTTTAGTTATTAGAATGAGGTGTTAATTCATTAAGGATAGACAATTTAACAGAGTGGAGGGAGGACTCTGAGTTGAAAACTCTAGACAGTCTATTGTAGTCAGCACAGAGAACTCGGAAAGGGTCATGCAAGCTGTAATTATTAGGACAGAAGGCTAAAGAAAGTGGCCTAAAATTACGAGTAACTCTAGAAGGAATACAGAAATTGATTAGGTTAAGTAGAGTGGGGGAATCTATATCGTACTTTATTAGTTTTACGATAAACATAACACCTAACATAATACGACGGTTAGTTAAAGAAGGTAGGTTAATTAGAAGGAGTCTACTAGAATATGGTGGTAAGTCAACACCCGAAACCCAATTAAAACTACGCAAGGCAAAGAGTAGGAACTGCTTTTGAACAGACTCAATTCTATCTTGGTGAATATGGTATTGCGGCGACCACACGCAAGACCCATATTCAAGGATTGGACGAACAAGAGAAGTATAAAGCAACTTTGTCGTATAAGGATCCTCGAATTCTTTGGCCCATCTTTTGATGAACCCAAGTAGTCGAAATGCCTTATTGACAATTTGTGTTATGTGACGATCAAATTTCAATTTATGGTCAAAGAGGATACCCAAATCCATTACTTCAGATATTCTTAAGAGTGGGGTTAAGTTAAGATTATAGTTGATGACATGATAGTTACCTCTGTAAAATGACATAACCTTGCACTTCAAACAGTTTAGATGTAGTAGATTATGTCTACACCAAGCAAAAAACAAATCAAGATCTGTTTGAAGAAGGTTATTAATAGGATCACTATGTGTCAAACAGAGTTTCACATCATCAGCATACATAAGAATGTTAGAGTGAAGAAGTATAGAAGGAAGATCGTTAATAAAAAGGTTAAATAGCAAAGGCCCAAGGTGGCTACCCTGAGGAACACCAGAAGTGACTAAGATCGGCTTAGAAAGACAGTCTTTAAAAGAAACTCGTTGATACCTATTAGTTAAATAATCGGAAATCCACAAAAGGAGCTTTTGAGGAAAACCCATCAAATTTAACTTTTGGATTAAGAGTCTATGATTTACGGAGTCAAATGCTTTACTGAAGTCAGTATAGACCACATCAGTTTGCATTTTATTCCGAAATCCTAAATTGATGTGAGAGGAAAATTCTAAAAGATTAGAAGCTGTAGATCTTGCCTTAATAAACCCATGTTGACAGGGTGAAATTATTGATTTACACATAAAAGTTAACTGAGCCGTAAAATTTTTTTCAAAAATTTTAGGAATAGCGGACAATTTGGAAATACACCTATAGTTCTTCACATCATGGTTAGAACCACTTTTGTGAAGAGGAATGGAAAAAGAGTTTTTCCAAATAGGTGGAAAATAACTATTTGCTAGTGACAAGTCAAGCAGCTTATGAATAGGCCGGAGAATTGAATCAGCACAATATCTAAGCACACATGCTGGAACTCCGTCAGGGCCAGGAGAGAAAACGGGTTTTAATGATTTAAGGTCACTAAGTAAAGACGTTTCGTCAATAGAAGGACAGAAGAAAGTGTTAAAATTTTGTATAATATAAGGGTATGGATGTAATGGGAAACTGTTAGGTTCAGTTGAATAAGTTGATTGAAAAAAGTCTGCAAACAAATCGGCGGCAGCCTGATCATCAGTTGCTTCCTTATTTTCATATGATAGTACAGAAGGAAATCTACTTGATTTACGTTTTAAATTGACAAAGTTGTAAAACTGCTTTGGGTCCTGAGCAAACTGCAAACGGCAGCGACACAAATACTTTTTATAACAGTTAGCATTCAGAGCAATAAAGTTTGCTCTTGCAACAGTATAACGCGTAAAATCAGAAGGATTACAAGTAATTTTAAATTTTTTAAAATACCGGGATTTCAAATTTTTCAACCTTACTAGCTCACGTGAAAACCAAGGAGGCCTGTTGGACTTTACAGGAAAAGTAACAGGAACACATTGATCAAAAAATGAGTTCATAGAGGAATAAAAAAATGAAATGCATGTATTTAGATCAGAGCATGAATAAAAAGATGACCAATCATGTTCCAAAATTAAATAATTCAATTTTTCAAAATCGGTCTTACGGAAACAACGTGATTTTACTTTAGGGGAAACAGTTGCAGTTTGCGTAGAACTCGGCATAGTTAGAACTAGGTCTAATGTAGGATGATAGGGATCTTCGGGAAGAACTAAGAACTGAACTAAGGGATTGATTCTAGAGATAGTATTTACTAGAATGTCGGAAGAGAAAACTAAATCAAGCATTCTACCACTACAGTTAGGAACAATATTTAGTTGATAAAGAGATAGCTCCGAAAGGCCACTTAAAAAAGAATTAAATAAAGAAGGCACCAATAAATCAGATTGAGAAGACCAAGTAACTTCTGGTAAGTTGAAATCACCAAAAACTAGCATGTAGTCTCTATCAGATAGTTTGGAGGCGACGGATTGGATAGATGAAAGATGGTTCAGGTAGATAGAAATATCAGATGAGGGAGGAATATAAGAACAGGTAACATAAATTGAGATTTGATACATTGTTATTTTAACACATACAAATTCTAAGAGAGAACTATGGTCTATCGAAATTAGTTCGGAAGAAAGATCAGATTCTACAGCTATAAGAACACCACCTCCAGTTCGTGATAAACGATCACATCTGAAGGTGGTGTACTTATTGGGAAAAATTGAACTGTTATCTACATCAGGTTTTAACCAGGTTTCAGTAAATATTAGTATTTGATGATCAAAAGATACACTATTCATAAACAAATTAGATAGCTTAGAGTTTAGGCCTCTAACGTTTTGATAGGCAAAATGAAGATAGGAAAAATCTACTGGTTTTTTGATGTCCCATTAGAAGAGGAAGAAGGGGCACGAGAAATTTTAGGAAGCGGTACCGCAGCTCTACTTTTTGTTTAGGACAAAATTCTTTTACAATTAAGTCTGGCGGCCAGAAGGTTGCGCTGCAGACAGATTGAAACTTGTCTGCAGGAATACTTATTTTAAAAGATGCAATGTCTCGCATGTAGTTAAATTTAAATTTTTCTACAACAATACTAGGTACAGAGATTTTTGAATTAATAAAGGATTGCACATCTTCAACCGAAGTATCAGGTGCAAGGCGAGAAACGAAAACCTGTTTCTTAGGCTTAACCGCGATAAGCGATTTAACATTTGAAACAACACTGCTGTTTTCCAAAGAATTTTTGGGATTCTTTTTGGAAGTAGACGAAATAGGAGAGGTGACGATCAAAAGTGGTGGATCGCATATAACAGCCGGGGTGGCTGGAGGTATGTTAGGAGACGTAGAAGGTGTTAAATAGGCAATAACAGGAGATGTTATGCCTGAAGGAGTTGCCGGTGGAATTTCGGGAGACTCATCAATACATTCATATGAATTGAATTGAGTTTCCATATTAGAGAATTCTGACTCGAGATTTGAAAAGGCTGTACGCAACTTCTCAAATTTCAATTTCGTCTCCCTAAGCATTTTAGTCAAAGTGAGTTCTTTCACTCGACAAACTTTACATGTCCATTTTAGGCCAGATTCTCTATTGTTAATACAATCTTTAATGCGTACTGTTAAGCCGATGCATTTGATATGATAGAAATTATCACACAGCCAGCAGCAAACAAAGTCCGGCTTGGCATCGGCCTTGCATTTGCAGGGAGTAGCAGAGCACACCAGCATTTTGATAAAAATTAATATGCCTTGAAAATTGTAGGGAACACCAAAAAAAAAATGTTACAGAAATTACGAAAATAAGTTCAAAAAGAAAAAAGTTAAAAAGAACAGTTAGAGAGCAATGATACTAATTAAACTCACTTTGAACATATATGTTATACTTAAGCAGACCTAATTTACACAAGCATACCGAGGTTCGAATCTAGCGTCAGACTTTTTATTTGCATTGTATGGTAACAGAATTGGTTCACAATGCAGCTTTGCCGATTAAGCTAAGGAGTGAGGCCGAGTGGTTAGAGTGGCAGTGGCGGACGGCAAATTAAACAGACTGTGAGAGAGGGTGTAACGTGGGTGTGGGTGTGGGTTCAACTCCCGGTTGAGGCGGGTGCGAATTATCATTTATTTAATTATTTTTTATTTTATTTTGTTTATTTATTTTATTCTGATAAACTAAAAGAAAAGTTGCAGTCAAGCGGGCTGTAATATAGCAGCTACAAACAAATTGTATTAAATTTCAATAAAAAATAGTTTTTCCTCATTTTGTTTTCATACTATGTTATGCAATAAAATTATAATAGTTACAAATAATATTAATTATTTATAAATAAAGTTTACTATTTTTATTATATTTAGCACGCATCAAAAAGACGCGAGCCAAAAGTAAACAATGCGTTCTTTCCGTATTTTGCCTGTTATGAATTTGCAAGTTCAATGTCATTCTTATTGGATATTGTTATTTTGTTTTGCTCTCAATATTTTGCAATTAGAATTCTAGAACATAACAGCGATCATAAGACTGTGGCGACGCAGCCTCATCTATATGAGCCCGATCTGGCAGCCCGGCACCATCATAAGCAGACGATAGTTCCACCGTTTCACTACAAGCCCTTTAAAAGTTGTGAATGTGCGAGTGGGACGCCCATACATACATGTCTGCATATCCACATGTATGTATTGGCATCCCACTTCAACACACATTATTGCACGCATGTATGTACATGCATATGTACAATACAATTAGATTTGGAGTTGCTGTTGTGTACCAACGAAAGAAAACTAAGTTCTAATTACATACATTGCTTACCAAAAACTTAAAAAAAAACGCCCCTTTTCAATGTTTTGAGCTTTTAAAATATTGTAATGAAAAATAATGAAAAACAAAAAATTTCACACGCCGATGATCGTGCTAGCAATCGAACCCCGAAACACGGTCAACATTATTGGCCTTACAGTCCGAGACATAATCCACTCAGCCACTGAACAACTCTAGCTCGCGCCAAAAAATCAACAAGAAGCATATTGGTGCACGCTAGAAATGCATACTTATACCTATTGCCCTCTCGCTCAGTCTAATGGTTGTGACACTTCGCGTCTGCTTTGCGTTCTTCTTCTTCTGTTCGTTAATTCAAATTGCGCGTGCCGTCGTAAACTGTATAAAATTGATCTCCGCACGGTTTCAGCTCCTTGTACCGTGATACCTATCCTGGTTGGGGATCTCGACATTCGAGTGCTCCTCCTGAATGGGTCTTCGCCGTCGGTGGCAGTGCTCCCCGTTTGGTTATTTATTTGCAGCCCAACAGCACCGGTTTATGTTGTGCAGGACGTGGTGCGACTTACCAGGTGTACAAGTATGAAATGTCGTTTTTTTTTTAATCAAAAAACACGTTAAATTTTGTGGAAAAGGAAAAATCATTTATTCAAAGTATTTGCCGTCGCTAGCTACACATTTTTCCCATCTCTCAGGCAATTTGTGGATTCCACGCTAGTAGAACTCATCGTCTTTTGCGGCGAACCATTATTCGAGCCATTTTTTTCACACTTTCGTAAGAATCGAAGCGCTGCTCAGCGAGTGCGTGTCCCATCAAACCGAATAGGTGGTTTTCGGATGGGGCCAGCTCTGGTGAGTAAGCCGCATGCGGAAGCACTTCCCAATTGAGTGTTTCCAACGTGTCGCGAACCGCCCTTGCCGTATGTGATGGAGCCTTGTCATGGAGAAAAATGACCTTGTGTTGTCTTTTTTGATATTCCGGTCGTTTTCTCTGAAGAAACTGCTTCGCGTTTAAGGATCGTCTTCATCCAATAATGCTTGCAGTTCGGCGTCTTCGTACCTTTTTGGTGGTTTTCCGTGCTCTTTGTCGTCGACGTCAAAATAACCACTTTTGAAGCGTTGAAACCACCGTTCACACGTTTTCACAGTTGGTACTTGTTCGCCAAAGGCTTCAACAAGCATTCGGTGCGATTCCGCAGCTGTTTTCTTCAAATGAAAACAGAAAATTAACACTGTCCGCGTTTGCTCTTTTTCGGCACGAAAGTCGACATGTTGACTGCACCGAGTAAACGATAATGACGCTCGATTTGCGCAAAACTATGGTGGATCGACAGTCAAGGTTGACACTTCACAAGGTCAAAGTTTTATGACAATCGATAAATATTTACGTTTGCAAAACATCTATATGTTCGAACCGACATTTCATACTTGTACACCTGGTAATAGAAAGTGAGTTCCCACGTGGGCCACAGATATCCCCTAGGCGTATGTTTTTTTTTTTTTTTTTTTTTTATGTATACGGCAGGAAAAATGAAATCTTCGAAAGATACCATCTACGGTCCGTAGATGGCATGCACGATTCATACCCCTCCAAATAGGGATATGCCTACGTACTAAACAAAAAACCTCCGTTCCGTGTCCAGTCCTTGTTACGCTCACCGGGACTGCCAGTCAAGGTATTACGTCGGTGAGCAGGATGTGATGCCAGATCGCACTCCCTCTCTTCCTGCGTTGCCATGCTGCGTGACGCTTCTTCCTTGGGTCTTCTTTAGTCGCCTTTTACGACAAGCCGAGTCCGCTGTGGTAGTATTCTTGCCCCGCCACCACACAGGGGTACTCCTCAGGCAACACTTCTGTTGGCCGTCTCATCCGTCCGGACACGCTTCATCATATCGACTATGATCCTGTGTGCCTTCTCCCAGACGCCTTTGTCCGCCACCATAGCGGCAATCAGGCCTCTCGGGCTGAGCGGTGCTCCCGTAAGTGACTCGAGCTGATCCTTCTCCGCGGCGAACCTGGAGCAATGCATGAGAATGTGTTCTGCTGACTCCACTTCGTGTGTGCAGTAAAGGCACAGGGCTGAGTCCACGTGGTGGAACCTGTGTAGATACCCTCGAAAGCAGCCATGATCCGTGAGGAACTGCGTTATGTGGTAGTCTACCACTTTGTGCTCACACTCTGCCCATTCCGCTAGGTTGGGTATAAGCTGGTATGTCCATCGCCCTTGTTGCGACGCTTGCCACCTGGTCTGCCAGACTCTTTGGATCCACTCTCGTATATCTGTCTGGGCAACCCCTTCTCGAGCTAAGTATAGGCCTTTTATATCCAGGTCTATCGGTGTAAGGCATGCTAACGCATGCGCTGCGTCGTCGGATATGGTTCTAAAACCTCTGATGAGTCTTAGGGCCATAGTCCGAGATACTGCACGCGCACTGTCTAGATAGGAGACTTTGTTGGTCACACTGCTCCAAATAGGAGCAGCGTAGAGCAGCGTTGCCTTCGTAACCGCCACAAGTAGTTTCCTAGCCGGTAGTCTGGGTCCTCCCACGTTGGGCATAATTCTTGCGAGTGCCGCAGCTGTCATTGCAGCCTTCCTGCTGGCATACGTTGCGGGGTCCTTAAAGGAGAGCCTTCGGTCTATTAGGATTCCCAGATACTTTAGTGTATCAGCTGACACTATTTGCACTCCCTTGACCATCACCTGCATGTTCTCGACTCTCTTTCTACTGCTCAGCAGAACAGCTTCGGTTTTATGCGCAGCGATTTCTAAGCCTGCTTTCTCCAGCCAATCGATGGTCGATCTGATCGTGGCATTGCTGATGGCCTGTAGCTCAGAGATTGTCTTGGCAACAGCAGTTACCGCAACGTCGTCGGCGAAGCAGTGCAGCTCCACATTACTGGGCTTTATGACGCTTAGTATCCCATCATACATGATGTTCCATAGAATCGGTCCAAGTACCGATCCTTGAGGAACACCTGCAGAGACATGGTGGCATCTTGGGCCCGCTTCTGTTCCGTACCAAAGCACTCGGTCCCTGAAGTAGCTTCCAATTGCAATTCGTATGTATACGGGTATCCCCATTTTGCGCATTGCGCCGAGGATGTTCGGCCATCTCGCTGTGTTGAAAGCGTTCCTGACGTCCAGAGTGATTATGGCGCAGTACTTCTTACTGCCGCCTAGCCATCGGACACCATCGAGTGCATTCTTAGCTACGTTCGTTACAGACGTGAGAGCGTCGAGCGTACTCTTCCCCTTCCGGAAGCCATGTTGCTGGCTTTGTAGTCCTGTGGGACTCTCGGTAACTAGCTCAATGCGCGCGTACAGTATGCGCTCGAAGAGCTTTCCCACGATGTCCAGCAGACACAAGGGGCGGTAGCTGCCTGCTGCATTTACAGGCCCCTTGCCTTTCGGTAGAAGGACTAGCTTCATCCGTTTCCATCGCCTGGGGCGTATGTGTGTGTGGGTGTGTGTATGTGTTTGTGTAGGTGTGTAGATCAGCACACCGGCGCAGAGGAGTAACACACGTCTGTGTTCTCACTGTACTGAAGTTTCACTGGTGCGACGACGGTCAACACCCATCGCATACTATGAAGTTTCCAGTACAGTAGCAGGGCGAAAGTCTAAAAGCTGACAGTCGACATCCCGGCCCTCAAACTGTGAAGAGGACACCAGGTATGCGGTACTGCCACTGTTTCCGGTTGCTGATAGGCCACACCACTCTGCGCCAGCCTTTGCCTTCCGCCCCTCGTTGTCCCAAACACTACCACCCGCTCGTTCAGGGTCTCAGCACCATTAACAAATAACTTGTAAAGGTAGCCCTGGCGCGACTGAGCCCAACTCAGTCCTAGAACGCTACCTTACAAAGGGTATCCCACTGTCGCGTGCCGCGCGAAAAGCTTCTTACTGGTTTTATTTATTTTCACTTATTTTTCTTTAAACAAGTTTTCCCTGACCTTGCCGTACCTATGCACCGTCACACTATCTTGCCCGAAAAACGGGCCCTGCCTAAAAAGTCGGCCAACAAGTGGCCGACTCACCTAGCTCCACGCGTTCTCCTGTGTCCTTTTCCTCCTGGTCTCCTATGCGTCCTCCTTGTGGAATTTGTCCATATGTAGCCCCTTTTTGCGCCTGTCAGCGTTAGCGTCACAACTTCATTATTTGTTGTCCCCGCGTCAAAATTCCACCCAGCCTCCAAATGCCAGCGTCCGAGCTTAAGCCGACCACGCACTTTGCGGCAACGCAAGTGCATCGTAGCTTCTCTCCCCTCTCTGCTACCTGCGGCCTTTCTGTTTCTCATGTTCGGCTCGGGCTCTGCTGCAGCCGCAGCGCTCTCTTGTTGTCGGTTGACGTTCGGCTGCGGCTGTAGCGCTCTTTCGGCTGCTGCTCTACTGCTCTCTCTGCAGGTGTTTTGCTGCGCTCTCTCTGCTGGTGCCGCTCACTCGGCTGTTGTTCTGCTGCGCTCTCTCTGCCGATATTCTGCTGCGCTCTCTCTGCTGGTGTTCTGCTGCGATCTCTCTTCCGGGTTTTTTGCCTTTTTTGGTGGTGGGTTTCCTCGGCGTCGGCGTCTCTCGTGCTGCTGCGCGAAAGGTTCGGTGAGCCAGCCTATACCCTGTATTTATTGGACCTTCAAGCACCATTCAAGCACAACCTAATAATAAGGCGTCTGGATTGGATAGAGTGTGCCACAATACACTTAAGGCCTTGCCTAGTCGTACGTTAATATGTTTACCGTTCACCTTTATCGCAATGCTGAATGTGCAGGTTAACTATCGGAATATCTTGCCAGACCACCAGTTTGGTTTTCGAGAAGGGCATGGCACCGTAAAACAGGTACACAGGCTTGTTAAGAACATTTTGCAATGTTTTGATGATAACGAAAAGTGCAGTGCCGTATTCATTGATATACAGCAAACATTCGATCGAGTTTGGCACGACGGGCAATGAAAAATCAAAAATTTATCCAATCCTCCAAATTTATCGGATCCAATTGGCTTCGCTTTTCGCTTATAATGAAACCTGCTTGCTGAACATGCGTTCACTTTCGGTAGATGTGGCCGGAATACAAAGATATTTAGGCCATGGATTTTAAAAAAATTCATGGTCTATTATGTTTGTCGGAACGGAAATGTGCGTAACAGGCAGAAGGAGGCATCTCCGACCCCATAAACTATATATATTCTGAATCAGTATCAGTAGCCGAGTCGATTGAGCCATGTCTGTCTGTCCGTCTGTCTGTCTGTATGAACACCTGGATCTCAGAAACTATAAGAGCTAGAGTCATCAAATTTTGCCACAACATACACATATACGAGGGTCGTTTGATAAGTCCGTGACTTTTTGAATAAAATATATTTTTTTCGTCAAAGAAGCGTTTTATTTCTCAACATAATCTCCTTTTAGCTCTATACATTTAGTCCAGCGTTTTTCCAATTTTTTTATTCCTTCCAAATAATAGGTTTTCTCAAGGCCCTCAAAATAGTCGTTTGTTTCTGTGATGACCTCTTCATTTGACCCGAATCTCTTACCGCCGAGCCATTTCTTCATGTTTGGAAACAAAAAATAGTCACAGGGGGCTAAATCTGGAGAATATGCTGGATGGGGTAGCAGTTCGTAGCCCAATTTATGAAATTTTGCCATGCTGACTACACACGTGTGCACCCGTGCATTGTCCTGATGGAACAGCACTTTTTTTTCGCCAAATGCGGTCGTTTCTGCTTCAAATCAATATCGAATCTGTCCAAAAGCTCTGAATAATATTCGCCGGTGATCGTTTTACCCTTTTCAAGGTAATCGATGTGAATGATACCTTGTGCATCCCAAAAAACTGTGGCCATGACCTTGTTGGCCGACAGACCCACCTTGGCCTTCTTTGGTGCACGTTCACCCGGAGAAACCCACTGTCTTGATTGTTCTTTGGTCTCTGGTGTGGTGTGGTGGATCCATGTTTCGTCTACGGTAACGAAACGGCGCAAAAATTCGTTTGGATTGCGGTTGAACATCGCCAAACACTCCTTTGAAATGGTCACACGGTTGCGCTTATGGTCGTGTGTGAGCAATCGCGGCACCCATCGCGCGGAAAGCTTTTTCATGTCCAAATATTCATGTAAAATGTGATGTACCCGTTCAGTTGAGATGCCTACAGCCTCAGCTACCTCACGCACTTTCATTCTCCGATCATCCAATATCATTCCATGGATTTTGTCGACGATTTCTGGCATGACGACCTCTTTTGGGCGACCTGAACGTTCGGCATCACTTGTACTGGTACGACCACAACGGAACTCAGTAAACCATTTCTTAACCATTGAAATTGATGGTGCAGAGTCCCCATAATATTTATCAAGTCTTTCCTTGGTTTCGGTGATGGATTTTTTACGCAAAAAATAATGCTTAATTAGCACACGAAATTCACTTTTTTCCATTTTCGTTAAAATTCACGAGATCGTCTGCTTTCAATGCCTATAAAACGCAAACTAAGAAACGCAGCTTTCTCAAAATTTTACAGTCAGCTGTTAATCGATAACTGCTGACAGGAGCAGTGTTGTATTTAGAGCAGGTGCGCGGCAAATACAAAAAGTCACGGACTTATCAAACGACCCTCGTACTTAAGCAGACCTAATTTACACAAGCATACCGAGGTTCGAGTCTAGCGTCAGACACACAGCATTTTAAACTTTTTATTTGCATTGTATGGTAACAAAATTGGTTCACAATGCCGATGGGCTAAGGAGTGAGGCAATGGCCGAGTGGTTAGAGTGGCGGGGACGGCAAATTAAAAATACTGTGTGGTTCAACTCCCGGTTTGTGAGGCGGGTGGGAATTTTCATTTATTAATTATTTTTTATTTTATTTTATTTTGTTTATTTATTTTATTCTAATAAACTAAAAGAAAAGTTGCAGTCAAGCGGGCTGTAACATAGCAGCTACAAACAAATTAAATTATTTAATTAAATTTCAATAAAAAATAGTTGTTCCTCATTTTGTTTTCATACTATATTATGCAATAAAATTATAATAGTTACAAAGAATATTAATTATTTATAAATAAAGTTTATTATTTGTATGTGCATAAAACCAAGTGCTTGTATCAGCTAACAAGGGAGGCGGGCGAGCGCAAAGCGCGAGCGCCATCTATCGGCAATAATTTAAAAGCATGCGCATTTGTATATGTGTATGAATTTAACAAATTAAACAACATAGGTCGAAGGGTATCCCACTGTCGCGTGCTGTTGTTTTTTTCTATTTTTTTTTTCTGTTTTTTTGAGTTCCTCGTTATCGCCGACATACTGATCATTAATTACAAAGTTACAAAGTACACATTAAATTATTTTACCTTCCAATATTCCAAAACATCTGCTTTTTGATCTATGATTCCTTCTTATTTGTTCTAATTATGCACCTATTTTTATCTTCGAGGAATCCGAAAAGTAAGCTTTGAGATTTGGGTGCTGGTGTTGGCAATTGTTCCTGCTGTTGATTTTTGTCCTTAGAAATCATATAACATACGGCTAATTCATTCTCAAGCAATTTTGCTGCTTCTGTAGCGTTATGCGGCGAATAAAATCCTTCTTTTTTGAACCGTGCATCAAGCAGTGTAGCTAACCTTGTAACTGTAATTGTTTCATACCTCAGCAATCCTTTTTGTGCTCTTCCAATTAAGCAGTTAGATTGTAAAGAAGTCAACATACAACAGGAACAACGGTTGAAATTGTTGTCAAAATGCGCTCAATCATGAAAAACGCACTGTTCTACCGTGTAGGGAGTTGCAGTTTCAAATTAAGTGAATTATTTACACCCTGATCTCTAAATTTAGCATAGGCAATCGAAATGCTCTTGAAAAATGTCACAATCCTTTTGTACTTTGTAACGACTTGTTTTACCTCTTCCAACGCCAAACAGACCTGCGTAACCAAGTTTAATGAATGTGCGAAACAAGGCAAGTTACGCTTTATTTCACAACCCTTCAACATAGACGAAGCATTGTCTGTAACTATGGCAACAACTTTATCTGTGAGGTTCCACTCCTTGAGAACATGATTTAATGATGTGCTTATGTTTTCGGCCGAGTGATTGGTCTGTTCGAGAAGGGGTTTGGTAGACAAGAGTGTTGAGCGCAAAATAACTTCATTTGTAATAAAATGGCAGGTAACAGTCAGGTAACCGAGGTTGGCACGAGGGGTCCAGCAATCAGTTGTTGTAGCACAATGGTCAATTTTTTCTAACATGTTGCTCAATTTCTCTCTTAATGTTATATATAATATTATTGTGCAATATGTACATTTTTTAATGTACGACGGCTGGGCAATTCGGGGTTCAAAGGTATTTATTAAATCCCCGAATACTTTGTGTTCTACATCCGAAAATGGACGAAGGTCGGATACAATGAAGTTGGGCACGTGTTTGTCTAAAGTCTGTTTTCGAATGGAAGTGTTGTCGTATTTGAAAGGTGTAAGAAATGCGTCAATTCTACCAATCTGCTTGGAAACATGCTCAAGTTTTGTGTTTGGATGAACTCGTTTCAAATGATCTGACAAAATTTTATTACTGCCACTTGTCTTATAAATGTTTCCACAAACAATACATTCGTCATATTTTTTAAAGAATTCCCACACTTTGGATCTCCCAAATTTAATTTTTTTGCTTGAGCTGCATGGAGATTTATCGCCCTCTTCCAATACAATACTTTCGGATGCTAGATATGAAAAAAGTACGTATGTACGTAGAATTACCACCAAATATTTTTAAAGTTTACTTCGCACACTATACTTACTGGCTAAAAATGTTTCCATGTTGAAACTAGAATTGCGCCTGCAGCGTGAATGTTTGAAACTGAAAGTAACAGGACCTATGTAACGTGTAACCAGCGGATTTAGACCTGCGAATCTGTACTAGCGGGGCACGCTTTAGAGTCCGGCTCTAGCTCGTCTGCTTGGGGGGTGGTGGTCTTGCTTGGCCAGATTCGAGTTACCCATTATTATTAATAAAATATGTATAAGAAATTGAGCGTGCTTGCGACAAAGAGTTTTAGAAGGAGCTAGATGGCTAAACCGGACGGAATGTATAGATAAGTTCTGGAAGGACAGACATTCTAGAGAAAAGAAAGCAGACGGAAGAAAATTCAGACTTGCGCGAATCACTGGTGTTGCTGTGATCGCCATATCCCCTACCCTACCTATGACCACTTGCTAAAGGGAGAGACTCTCGGGGTCCCTTGAATCCCCTATGCCCGTGGAAACGACGGAGGAGCCAGTCTCCTAAGGATTACACATCCATTTTATGCAAAAAGTTAACCGAAATAGCTAGAGACTCCCTCATAGCCTCTAATAATAAGACGAGGTATCTTCATTTACAGATTCTTACAGTTTTATTTTAGATATATAATGTCACAAATATTTGAGTGGCATTAATGGAGCTGTTAAATTTAACAATATGTACATTGAATTATGATATATGACTAGAATTTGATCTCGAAATTGATTTTAATAATTTTGTTTATTTTTTTTTTTTTTTTTTAGACTATTGACGGTGAAGCTTATTTATTCTTTTTCATTCATCTTCTTTTCTTTTACGCTGATTTTTGAGCTTTATTTGTGGTCGTTGAAAAAGGAATAAGAAAATAAAAACAAATGGAACGAGCGCTCTCTTGCGTCTCTACGGACCTAAATAATTCTCCTTCTTCTTTTCTTCTACTTTACTTTACTTTGCCTCACCACTTTCTCATAAAAATTTGATTGGCAACGAGATGATTTGAAAATGACAGCAGACTTACCCCTCAATCTCCTCGGCGAAATGTCGACCTCCCGGCGCAGGCAGCTGTGGGAATAAATTTATTTGGCACATCGCCTACCAATCAAAATCACCAAAACAAAACAAAATAGCAATAAAAACAAAAAAAAAACCAGGGTATTTTACCAACTGTTTCCGGGAACGAAAGGATTTCTTTTCTTTCTTATCTCTTTCGATTCTTGACCACACTTTTATTTGGCCCGCTCCACATCAACAAAACAACAAAAAAAAAATTGAAAAGCTTTAAATGAACTTCACCATTTCCTCTCCTTCTGATTTATTAAATCTCACTTAATTTCTATATATTCTTAAATATTTTATTGTAGGTGTTGTGTTAAGTTATTCATATTTCATTTTATTTTTGTTTTATTTTTTTATTTAACTGTGATTAATTTCAGTTGCCTTTGTTTCGACTCGTTCCGTTTTAATTATTTTTCCAGTTTGGTTTTAATTTTTCTTCTTTTTCTTGTCTTTTATTGACTCCAGATTTTCTTTTTAACGGTGATGCAGCTCATTTTTTTGTTTTGCTTTAATTTTATTTTTAATTGTGTTTCATTTTCTTTGACTGTCTTTTAACTATATTTTAATGGAGAATCATTTTTAATTTGTACAACTGCTTTAATTTTTTCTTATTTAAAATATTGCATTTTATTTTTGTTTAACTGTCTTCAATTTCCATTAATTTAGTTTTGTTTAATTTTATTTATCTTCACTGTCTTTCAGTTTATTTTACTTTCGCTGTAGTTTTTTTTTTTTGCTTTAGTCAATTTGGTTTTGGTTCCACTTTATTTCGTGTGAACTTTTCCAACTTTGATTTAATTTCACTTCATTTTATTTTATTTACACTGTCTTTTCAGCTTCCATTAATTTAGTCTCGTTTTATTTTATCTCAATTTTAACGCATTTCACTTTTAATTTAATTTAATTTTTGTTTTATTTTAGTTTTATTTTTTTTACTGTAATTCAGTTTTAATTTAATTTACTTCTGTTTTCCTTTAGTTTTATTTTTCTGCAATTCTGTGTTAATTTGTTTTAAGTTTGTTTCGAGCTGACTTCATGTTCACTGCAATTCATTTTTTTTTTTATTTAATTTTGTTCCATTTCTTTTCCTCTTGTCGTTTTTTTTGTTGCGCAATGGCTGCTGAGCTGCTGCTCAAAACGTCGCAGGGGTGCTCCTCTGGCCTGCCTTGTGTTGACGCTTGTCGCAGGGGTGCTCCTCTGGCCTGTCGTCGATTGACGCGCGTGTCGCTATATCCTCCACCGTCCTAGCACTGTTCGCAGCGTGGTTGCCACAATGTGCCTCTCCGGCCTTGTACCGATGTGGCATGTTTACCACTAGAAGGCTTCCCTGAATTAGGCGGATTACGACGCGATCGCCACAAGAACCTTACTTCGGCCCAGGGCAGATTATTGCGCGACCGGATTGGCGTATTTTAAGTCAAATTACTACTCGCATGGCTTGATGGCTAGATTAAAAAATGCCCCGGCAGATCTCGCACGTCTTACTTGCACGATAGTTTAAACGGAAAAGACTTAAGTTGGCGTCAAGCCAGTGCAACTCCATATTCACAGGAATGCATTTTCACGATCCGAGCTTTCCTATGCAGCTCTGTATCTAGGATGGTACTTAGACGATCGGAGCTTTGCAATGCAGCTCCGTACTAGTTGCCATTTGAAACTTTCGACTTTTGTTAACATCGGCTTAACAGAACTGATTGTGTTATTCAACACTTCAGGCGCCATTACAAAACCCCCCTTCCATAGTCAGGCTAGGGTATGGCTATCCAGGTGCCCTATACTGACCCCGCCTGAAGTGGACTCACTGCCGTATATCCTTGGCGTGGTAGATTTCTAGTCGATGTCCCTGTAAATCCTCCAGTTCGTAGTAAGACTGCCCTATTTTCTTCTTTATACGAGCTTTTACGAACGCAGGACCCAGTTTCGCATTGTAGCCAGTCTGAAAACAGCTTTGTTTAAAGTTACGGCGGAATACTTCTTGCCCTTCGGTGAATGCAACTTCTCGAGATCTCAGATTGTACCGTTTTTCGTTGAGATCGTGTGACTTCTGAATTTGTTTGGTAGCTTCCTCTCGGATTATCTCGAACGAATCTTGCCGATTATATCTCAATAAACGGTCGTCAAGCATATTTAATTTTCTCAGCAAGGAATATGTACACCCAGACGTCATCATCTGCTGTCCAAAGACCATGTAGTAAGGTGTAGTACCAATATTAGAGTGTACGTAGGATCGTAACGCACAGCATATTTTATTCAAACTCTCGTCCCAGCAACTCTGATTTGGACTCAGATAAGCTCTAATGCCGGAAATAAGTGTACGATTCACTCGCTCGGAAGCATTTGCTTGCGGTGAATGTACGGCTGTTAGCATGTGAGAAACTCCGTATTGACGCATCAACTTTTGGAACGCCTCCGATCGAAATTGAGACCCATTGTCTGATACAACTGTTTCAGGTACTCCAAAGGTCATAAATAAGTCTCCTTCGAGATATTTGATTACCACGTTAGCGTTGATCTTTTTGACTGGTTTCAAAAACACAAATTTAGAAAGATGATCGAGACAATAAATATTCCGATGTTCCCACTTCGTGAGCGAGGATATGGGCCCAGGAAGTCGATAAAGATTCGCTGCAAGAATCGCAATGATTCCGGCGCTTTCCCTAAAGGTGGCCTTAAAACTTGATTTGGAGGTTTCGTGGTCTTGCACGTTTCACAAGAATTTATATACGTTCTTATGTCAGGTACAAGACGAGGCCAAAAGTAGTACCTTCTTATGCGCTCGATAGTTTTGTGTATCCCGCCATGCGAAGCTAGAGGACTGTCATGCGCTTGGAAAAGGACATCTGATACCAGCTCTTTTGGTATCCATAGTTTCCAAGCATATTCATCGTGTTTCTGCTCTCCAGTTAGGTGTTCCGCTTTTCTGTAGACAAATCCGTCTTTCACTTTCAGATCGGGAAAGTTTTCTCTATTTGCGGTCACTTTCGCCACGAGATCTTTGTACTCTGCTGATTGAAAATGTTCTGATTTCAAATCCACTAACAAGCCCTGTTGAAGGTCCATCGCTGCCACTTCATCCTCGTTGACGCGTGACAACGAATCAGGCACAACGTGCAGAGAGCCTTTTCGGTGCTCGATGTTAAAGGTGAACCGCTGCAATGCTAAGGCCCATCTTCCTAACCGAGAACTCAAATCACGATTTGCCATTAGCCATTTGAGGGATGCGTGGTCAGTAACGATCTTGAACTGATGTCCTTCTACGTAGGCTCTAAAATGTTTTAGGGCCCCAATTGCAGCTAAGCATTCTTGTTCCGTCACTGTATAATTCCGTTGCGCTTTATTTAACTTCTTTGATATAAACGCGATCGGACGCTCGTCACCCTCTTCCGTTTCTTGGATTAAAACAGCTCCGACTCCTGATTTACTTGCGTCGCAATGGATGGCAAATGGTTTCGCAAAATCCGGATTGCCTAAAACTGGCGCTTCACAAAGATGTCTTTTAAGGTCGTCAAAAGCTTTGATCGCCTCGGGGGTCAGACTAAATCGGCGCTTGGTTGTCATTAAGTCGGTCAAGGGAGCAGACAGTGCGGCAAAATTTGGAACGAACTTTCTGTACCATCCACATAGACCCATGAAACTTCTCAAACCCCGTAGAGTTTTGGGGATGGGAAAAGGAGTGATTGCTTTCACTTTCTCGGGATCTGTCCGGATTCCTCCGTCGCCGATTATGTGACCTATGTATCGCACTCGTCGCATACAGAAATGACTTTTCTTGATGTTAATAGTTAGCCCTGCTCGCTTGAGGTGTGAGGCGATCTCCCTTAAAACATCCAAGTGACTCTCAAAGCTTGAAGAGACCACTAGCAGGTCATCCAAGTACACAAAAACTCGATCTCTGAGGTGTGCGGGGACAACTTTGTCCATTAAGCGAGACATCGTGCTAGTGGCATTACACAAACCGAATGGCATGACTGTGAACTGGTAAAGGGGCTTTCCTGGGACAGTGAAAGCTGTCTTGTCTCGGGATCCGATTTCTAATGGCACCTGCCAATAGGCGTCCTTCAAGTCCAGACTAGTAATGTACTCTGCTCTTGGCAGTCGACTTAGTATTCCACTGATTTGGGGAAGCGGGTAAGCATCCTTTTCGGTATAGCTGTTTACTTTTCGACAGTCCAGGCAAAGTCTTACTTTTCCTGGTTTGGATACCATCACAATTGGCGAAGACCAAGCGATCTCTGATTCTTCGATCACTCCTAGCTGTAACATTCTGTCGATTTCCACATACATAGCGGGAGAAACTGGAAAGTGCCTTTGTTTGACTGGTTTGGCGCTCCCTACATCGATAGAATGTTTTATAAGGTTGGTTTTCCCCAGCCCTTCTTGAGCAAACGAGGGAAAACAGTTGATGACGTTGTTTAGCTTAGCCTTTTCCGTGTCCGATAATCTGTGGTGCTCATCAGGGTTCTCAGCATCGTTGCTAACTTCGCCCTGTTCTAACTCAGATATTTGGAGTCGCGCAGGAAGAAGATCATATAACCTCCAAAAATCTATGCCTAAATATAAATCCTGTTTCAACGAGGGCACTACGTAAACTTCTAAAAGTTTTCTGACATTATCGTACTCGACTTCTATTTTCATCTTTCCTGTGATTCGCTGCTGTCTTCCGTCTGCTGTTGTGACATTTATGCTCAGTGCCTTATAGGACTTTTCCTGTGCCATTACTTCAACGGCCAGTTTGCCTCCTAAGCAACTTATCGATGCTCCAGAATCGAGTAATCCATATACTGTTCGGTTCATGATGCGAACGGGTAGGTATGGACGGGAATCTTTTGTTTCTGATAGAACTTAGCAAATATGTTTCCATCCCATTCTACACTTTTTGACATTTTCCCAAAACGACTTCATTCTCTTAGAACTCCGACTTTTCCGAACAGCTAAAGGGGGTTCGATCATTGGTTCGAAAGGTGACATTTCTGATAATTTGTTGATTTTACAATGTAGTAATATACTATCTGTAATGGTCGAAGTGCGAATCATGAAGTCGTGCCGAACCACACAGGGTATCCATTTTGAACGTCAAGATTCGACAATCGGATCTGGAATGATAGCGGACGGAATCCTCTTGTGCCGTAGCTCTTTGGCGTGGGGTGGGTTTTTGCCATATTCCTTCTCCACATCTACACAACTTTATTATTTAGGATTCCTAACAGAAACTAAAAGGGAGGCTTACTCCAAGTAATACAAAAGGGGTGTAACTAGTGAAACAAAACTGTTGTAGGTTCAAATAAATACATACGGACTGCAATATACAATATTTGCGAGGTCAAAGGTGTTGTGCGACCTCGCTGTCTTTACCCTCCCTACCATAATCTTCAATAAAAATTATTGTCTCCGAAGATACCCTAGAACCGTCCGACTATTAACTTAAGTTGCCATGTCTATCCAGAAAACAAATTAATTTAACACATCATTATGTTCATTTCTATATTCATATTTTATTCCTATAGCAAAGGGTCAGAAAATTGTTTGACATATTGACTTGCATGAATATTATCAATGTAATTATTTCTCAGTTTACAAGTTTTCGTAACAATTTCGAAAGATATAATATTTCGATTTGGCTACGAATTTATGCATTTTGTTTCGCAAAGGGTTGTCTCTAATGTTATTTTTCATTCATTAAATCATTTCAGTTTAATATGGTTTTAAGAGTTTTGTTAACAAAAAAAAATTGGTGTTACTTATATGTTTCTTCAAATTTGTTTGATTCCATGTTTTCTATGCTAATTCCATTATTTTTCAATTCAATTTATGTAGCACTCATTTGCTTTCAGGTTTGTGTTTAAAGGGCTTGACATGAGGCTTACAATTTATAGAGTTTAAGTTAACATTTAAATTTGCTTGAAAACTTGATGTACTTTCTTTTTCTTAAACATTATTGGTTTTTTTTCTTGTTCTTTCATTGTGTGTATCAATGTGCAACTATTTTGATATTTCAATGTGTTTACAATATAGGACTTGTTTTTTTTGGGTTTTTCTGTTTTGTTTTGTTTTTACAGGATAGAATTGTTGAAAAGTGCGCTTAAGAAAGTGTAGGAATAATATAATGCCACTACCCAGTTAATGCTGGTTAAAAACAGCTTTTAACATTGGTTCGTTTTGACAATATTTTTTTTCATCTTTTTAAATTGTTTGATGTTGTTCGTAATAATTTTCTTTGCGTGATCAAAAGGATCAGCAGAGCATTTAAGAGAATACAAAATTTACATACATGACAAGCCTAAGGACATGCACAATTGTTGTTATTTACTCACAAGTTAATTTGTCCAGCGTTGAAAGGCCTTCCAGCGTGGTGGTGATGCAGATCGTTGTTAGGAAACTAAAGCTTGATGATAAGTTAATTTTAAATTCTCCTTTTGTTTTTTTTTTTTTTTTTTTTACAATTTTAAGTTGTGTTTTCTTGTTACATATTCCTTTTTTTTTTTATAATATGTTGTTTTTGTTTTATCCCTAGCGCACACTCAAAAATTTTAATTTTTATGTTTTTTAATTTAATCGATTTTTAAAATTTCATATGTACTCTTGCAATTTTTGGAACAATTTTACACAAAGAAAAAAACACAAGCTAGTTCCTTGATCTGTGGTCGAGTAAATTGTTGAAAGCGGCGCAACGGCTGCCGCAGAGGATGAAAATGTAGGAGAAAATGTATCCAACGGTGCAAATCCAAATGAAGAGTATGAATATTCCTTCCAAGTGCAGGCAAGACCGCAATGTCCCAAACGGAGACTGCACATGCAACTGCAGAAGAATGCTCCACAGCCAAATAAGGCACGGCAAGGCTGCGTAAAGGTTGCGCAATGCCGTGCAAAGGTCATGCAGCGCCGTTGAACTGAAGCAACGCGATGCGAAAGTACGCAGCACTGCCCTGAGCACTTTGACGGGCAGACAAAATTGTTGCACCGGATTGACAGGGCAGTGGACCCGCAGCGCAGTGGTATAGCGGACTATATACCGCAGTGCGATTCAAAACGCATTTACCAACTGCCTGGACAGGGATCTCGTAATGGGAGAGCTGTAAAGAATTGAACTGAATTGCATAATGGTTCCTGAGAAAAGCAAGGTGGATTCTTTACCTATATCTTAATTTCCTTTGGGTTTTGGGTGCCAAATCCCCTTCCTTTGTAAGAGTTAACTCTTTCTATTAGTGCCAGCCAAAGGTGCACTCCTTCGAAGGCTTCCTGGCAACGTCACTTCGGAATTTTATAATTTTTTTTTTTTTCCACTGAAACAAACGTACTTCAGTACGTTATTAAATTTTTATAACCCACAAAAAGATCCGCTGCAACCGCGTGTGGACCTTATATAGTGAAAAATTCCAGCCAATTCTAGCTTTCTGGAAGGTATTCGGAGTTGGCGAAGTTGGCTGTGATAGCACTCCAGCTGATTAGTAAAAGCTTTACTTACTTTTACCACAGCCTCGAAGTAGACACTAATTAGATAAGCAGGTAGAATGATAACATTAGCACTGCTTGCAAGGTAATCTTTACACAATAGACTTATCAGAAAATTTGCACTGCTTTCTAAGATAAGCTTAGAAGTATGCCCTGATAAGAACCGGTGTTATCACAACTGCATTTCGTGTACTAATTTTAGCACAGAGAAGATCTTATCAGCGTTGCACTGCTTTACCTTTGGCTACAAGAAAGCCGAAGGTATTATTTTCGCTATTTGCAATAAACCAATAATGGAACGCATTGCAAACGCGGGCCATTACACCACCCGATAATATTACTTCGTTAGATGTAATATTAGCGGGAATTAGCTGCGTATGTCTTTAGCATGAAAGGTGCCAATTTCTTTCCCTTGTAAATTCTCTAACTGATAATAACAATTTCCTACCTTTTGCCGAACTCGACATTTAACAAACTGTGGACCAAGTTTCGCATTAAAGTTTTGAGAAAACTTGCTTTGCGCAAAGCTACGGCAATATACTTCCTGTCCTTCTTTAAAGGAGACAGGCTTCGCTCTTAAATTGTATTGAGTGACATTTCGCTCATACGCGCGCAGGATATTGGCTTGTATGTCCTTCCTTAACAGTGCTAAATTATCATCTCTCGACATGGGCACTATTGGCTCCTCCAGCAGTGACAATTCTTTTAACAGCTTATAATCGGATCCATGAGTTATCATATCAAGGCCAAAAAGGGCACGGTATGGGGAACAACCTAGAGATTGGTGCAATGCAGATCTTAGCGAACACGAAATGCTGGTGAGATGCACATCCCACTCCCGTTGATCATGCTTCAAATACGATCGAACAGCAGCCAATAATGATCGATTAACTCGCTCTGCCGCATTACTCTGCGGTGAGTAAAGAGCTGTATAAACATGTTTAATGCCAAGTTCGGTCAAGAACGCATTAAAATCGGCAGCCTTAAATTGGCTGCCATTATCACTTACGATAATTTCGGGAACTCCAAAACAATGAAAAATATTATTCAACAGATAATCTTTTATGGCCAACGAAGTATATTTCTTTAGAGGCTGCAACCAGTGAAACTTGCTGAAATGATCTAGCACAATCAGTACGCCCACATGACCTTGTTTACTTCTAGGATATGGTCCTAGAAGATCAATATATAATCTTTGAAAAGGTCGACTCGAAGGTACATGAGCTCCCATAGGTGGACGCAGACTATAATTCGGTGCTTTGTTCTGCTTGCACACATCACACGAGCGAATATAATCTCGAGCATCTTTAGATAGACCAGCCCAGAAGAGATGACGACGCAATTTCTCTATTGTCTTTTGCATACCAGAATGAGCGGAAGTAAGACTATCATGGGCTTGCCTAAGTGTATCGGTGCGAAGGCTATCGGGGACCTATAATTTCCAGGAAAGTTTTTCCTGCGCCTCGTCTCCCTCAGCATGTTCTGTACGGATATATAAAAATTTGTCCACCAACTTCATATCTGGAAACTTAGACTGGTTTGCATTATATCTAGTCTTTAAAGCAAGATATGACTCTTCAGAAAACGCCTCTGATTGCAGATCAATCACAGGACTCATGTCTAACTCCGCAATCTCGGCATCATGAAGTCTGGACAATGCGTCTGGTACAACATGATCCTTTCCTTTTCTATGCGAAAACGTAAACTTAAACTGTTGTAACCGAAAAATCCATCGTGCAAGTCTACCTGCAACGTTTTGCTGTCGCATCAGCCAGAGAAGGCTAGAATGATCGGTGACCACCTCAAACTCTTGCAATTCCAGATAGCATCGAAATTTCTCAATAGCCAAAATGACCGCTAAACATTCTCGTTCCGTAACGCTGTAATTTCGCTGAGCTCTACTTAACTTTTTCGACATATACGCAATCGGCATTTCTGATTGGTCGTCTGTCAGCTGCACTAAAACTGCACCTATTCCAAAGTCGCTAGCATCACAATGTAGGAAGAACTTTTTGCTGAAATCGGGATTCGTGAGAATTGGAGCAAATGTTAAAACTTGTTTCAGTTTGTCCATCGCTTCTTGAGCTTCCGGCGTCCAGACAAATGATCTTTTCTTGGTTAACAAATCCGTAATCGTACAAGTTAGTTCCGAGAAGTGTGGTATGAGCCGACGGTACCATCCACAAACGCCTAAAAATCCACGAATTTGCTTTAAGTTCTTTGGCGGAGGCCAATTTTCAATACAAGCCACTTTAGCAGGGTCAGTGCAGATGCCACCACTACCAATGACATAGCCCAAATATGTAATACTAGTCACACAGAAGGAACTTTTAACTAAATTAAGGGTCAAATTCGCTTTTCGAAATTGTTCGGCTAGTCTTACTAAAATTGCTAAATGAGTAGCAAAATCTTCGGAGACAACACACAGATCGTCCAAATAACCGAAGACACAATTGCGAAGATCTGGCGGTATGATCTGATCCATTAATCGACACATGGTTGACGGCGCGTTGCACAACCCAAAGGGCATCACCTTAAATTGGTATAAAGGACGACCCTGAACGGTAAATGCAGTTAATGGTTTAGATTCGTCACTAAGCTGAATTTGCCAGTAGGCATCTTTAAGATCCAATTTGGAAATGATGTTCGCTTTGGGGAGTCGAGCAAATATACCATCGATGCTTGGTAAAGGATAGCCATCCTTTTTAGTGGCGTCGTTCAGTTTACGAGCATCCAAACATAGACGGACTTTATTTGGTTTTACAACCATCCGCATGGGAGAACTCCAAGGACTTGACGAAGGTTCAATTACGTCCAAGCTCAGCATGCGATCAATTTCTTGATAAAGAAGTTTCTCTACGGCCGGACTGACGGGATAAAATCGCTGTTTGCATGGTTTCGCGTTACCAACGTCAATATGGTGCTCCATTAACGAGGTACGCCCTAGTGTTTCAGATATTTTCGGGAACAGATCTTTAATAACTGCCAATTGCTGAATCTGACAAGGACTCAAGGGATATGCGTTTTCTACTGTTGATTCTTCTTGCACAATTGATGAATCTAAAGAACTGATAATGTGAGGAGCAAGCTCGAAAATTTTCCAAAAGTCAAGGCCTAATATTAATCTTTGCTTAATACTCGGAATAATATACAACTTCATAACGCGTTTGATACCTTTGTAGCACATTTCCATATTAAGCACACCTATAATTGGCTGACTTTCCCCGCCAGCAGTTTTCGCACTGGATCGTATAGGCTTATAATGAGGACTAAGAGAAAAATCTTGTAACGCCAGTTCAGCACCTAAGCAGCTTATATTTGCACCAGTATCTAACAAACCTTGCTCTGTAAACTCTAAAAAGGATACTTCAGCATAACTACGCAGATCTTTAGAGCAATTAAAAATTGATGAAATTTGCATTTTACGATTTGTCTTAATTTCAGCGTAGTAATTCTTAAGTCTTAATGTATGTTTACTAGGTTTATTTTCACTATTATTAAAAATACGACTTCTTACATTATTATAATTTTCTAAACGTTCTTGATAAGAACGCATCCATAAAGGGCCTATATTAGATGAAGGTGGTTCTGCCTGCACTGGAATAAAGGAAGGGATAAGTGCAGAAACGTTATCCTCCACCTGATCTATATTTAGATTTATGGTGTTGGGGGACTCCGGTTGATGTGGGAAGCCCCCGCACGTCGGTTTTCCGATTTCTTGCTTATGCAATGTTGGCATTGAGGCTTATAAATATTTGGCCGGCCACAGCCGTAGCAAAAGATGCGACGTGCGGCTAAGCAGTTTTCCCAAACATGCCCTACTTCTTCACAATTCCAGCATTTGAATTTTCCAAGAGAAGATTGCAAAGCGTGGATCTCGGCTTCTTCCTGTAAGTTGTCTTCTACCTCTGAATTTTCCTGTTCTACTGCGCAAACTTGTCGACGAGCTACAGGTACATTCGACTTGGATACATAACGACAGCTGATTTCATAAGCCAGGTTTTCACTCATTTGAACCAACCGACGTAAGTGACCTACCGAATGAACTGGTTGAAATAACAATTTCTGACGAGTTTCTGGCAGCAGATTACTTTTTAAGATTTCAACTAACTCTTCATCTTCCACTCGAATGGAGGCCTTGTCGATCAAGGTTGCCACTGCCTCATAAAAGGACGAAAATGATTCACCTGTCTTTTGTTTACGGGCTCGAATCAACTCCATGCTCATAAAATCGGAGCGGTAGTCTTGATACTGTTGACGCAGGGATGCACACATATTAGCCCAGCCAATCTGATCAACCTGCTTATGGTATCTCCAGTACCATTGTCGACCTTTTCCCGTGAACAAAACATGAATATGTCTGCACATAACGGAAAAATCACTGTCTAACGTTTCATTAGTAAGTGAGGTGACTCGATAAATGAACTCTTCTACTCCCAATCCTTCAACGGAGCCATCAAAATGAACTCCCCATTTCTGCATTATGTCGACTGTTTGCCGAGACTGCACGGAAGAAACATTTGATGCGGGAGTTTCCCGTAGAACGGAAGTAACTGGCGGTTCATGTTGCTGAGGTTGTGCATTAATTGCCAAAGATGACATGACCCTTGTGACCGTTTGCTCAATCATTCCTTGTATAATATTGTAGTCAACAGGCTGACTACGACGGTTGTTTGTAGAACGGATGGGTCTATTGGATCGAGGTGGTCTTCCTCTAACAGGTCTCTCAGAAACGGCTTCACCTTGATTGGTGCTTTGGCTAGCGTCTAATGCCGACGAATTTGCTCCAATTGGATTCTCCAATGGAGGTTCTGGGTGTCGAATTGGATTTTGCTGCTCAGCCATCGCCATGGTTTTGGCCAGGTTTCGAGTAGTCATACCACGAGAAGCTGGAACAGCTTTAGAGTTCGAAGGAACTGGCTGAAATCTAGCTGGTGATCAATTGCCTACGACAACTCGAAGTTCCTCTCTATTTATTCCAACTCTGCATGTAAAACATTCAGAATTTTCGGTCAACCATGCATCTATGCAGTTCTTATGGAAAACATGTTTACATGATAGTAAATAACAAGGATGGGTGTTATCCATAACCGTTGAACATAGTGCACAAAGATTGTCTGCTCGTGCCGATGAGGCATGAGGAGGGGTATTAACGACTGGCATTTTGTAAAGTATTTATTCATAAAAAGTATTTCTGGATTAGACGTATATTGGCAACAAAAGAAACAATCGGGTAATATCTATATATTGCAGTATCCTAATTTTTTTGTATCTATTTTTTTAATATTAATTAATTTCTTTTCGGGGCTATTGATTCTAAGCGAAAGATGGTGTTCGTTACGTTGATTTGAAAGTTTAGGCTGCTGTTCGGCAAGCAAGGCCCAATAGCACTTAACCAAGTTCCAAACAACAGTAAATTGCACTAAATAATCAAGTCATAATTTCCATCCATCAATATATATAGATGGTAATGAAATAGTCTCGGTCGTTGCAGAAACTTGAAAAATACCATCCCGCAAAATAATCGAGTACTGGCATCTGTGCTTAGCCGAATGCGCAATATTCTACAAAATTATTTTACGAAACAATATTTCCGTCTTCCTTCAACTTCATTGAGTCTATTCATACCACTCAGAAAACGAGCATTTTTATTTTTATTTTTGAGTAGAGAAATCCTTTTCTACATCGAATATATTATAGGATTAAATATGCTCCTATTTTCTGGCTATCAGCACTATTCAGGGTCTCGTCTGTTATTCTTATCTGAATAATTCAGATTCGTAGGCCTGATATAGATCTTCAACTCCTAGCATGATATAAGCGGTAATAAGACGTTGTCACTCTAAATTTACTTCACAGATATTATACTAAAATTACCAAAAACAAATTACTCAAAAATAATGTTGGGGTGCGTACAGTCATAACTTAATTCTCGCTTCTAAACTAACATACGTTTTTTTTTTCCCAGTGTAGTTTAGATACATTCCTAAGTTACTTTACAAACAAGACTGTTTGTTGCTCTAAGCAATGCTTTCACCTTTCAAAATTACACGTGGGACACAAGCAGTCAACCTTCTTGCAACATTTAGCATTCAAAACCAGCCTCTTGCTTGGTAACAAAGAGAATAATTAGAAGCAACAATTCAGTATGGAGATCAGATGTTTTTATCTCTATGTTAAACTAATCGCAGCTAAACACATTGAACACCGAAAGGTATTAAAAAGCGTTCAACCGAAGTTACAATTTATCTTTTGGTTAGCTATACGTTGCCCCACACGTTGGGCGCCAAAAATTATGTAATGGTCGAAGTGCGAATCATGAAGTCGTGCCGAACCACACAGGGTATCCATTTTGAACGTCAAGATTCGACAATCGGATCTGGAATGATAGCGGACGGAATCCTCTTGTGCCGTAGCTCTTTGGCGTGGGGTGGGTTTTTGCCATATTCCTTCTCCACATCTACACAACTTTATTATTTAGGATTCCTAACAGAAACTAAAAGGGAGGCTTACTCCAAGTAATACAAAAGGGGTGTAACTAGTGAAACAAAACTGTTGTAGGTTCAAATAAATACATACGGACTGCAATATACAATATTTGCGGGGTCAAAGGTGTTGTGCGACCTCGCTGTCTTTACCCTCCCTACCATAATCTTCAATAAAAATTATTGTCTCCGAAGATACCCTAGAACCGTCCGACTATTAACTTAAGTTGCCATGTCTATCCAGAAAACAAATTAATTTAACACATCATTATGTTCATTTCTATATTCATATTTTATTCCTATAGCAAAGGGTCAGAAAATTGTTTGACATATTGACTTGCATGAATATTATCAATGTAATTATTTCTCAGTTTACAAGTTTTCGTAACAATTTCGAAAGATATAATATTTCGATTTGGCTACGAATTTATGCATTTTGTTTCGCAAAGGGTTGTCTCTAATGTTATTTTTCATTCATTAAATCATTTCAGTTTAATATGGTTTTAAGAGTTTTGTTAACAAAAAAAAATTGGTGTTACTTATATGTTTTCCATGTTTTCTATGCTAATTCCATTATTTTTCAATTCAATTTATGTAGCACTCATTTGCTTTCAGGTTTGTGTTTAAAGGGCTTGACATGAGGCTTACAATTTATAGAGTTTAAGTTAACATTTAAATTTGCTTGAAAACTTGATGTACTTTCTTTTTCTTAAACATTATTGGTTTTTTTTCTTGTTCTTTCATTGTGTGTATCAATGTGCAACTATTTTGATATTTCAATGTGTTTACAATATAGGACTTGTTTTTTTTGGTTTTTTCTGTTTTGTTTTGTTTTTACAGGATAGAATTGTTGAAAAGTGCGCTTAAGAAAGTGTAGGAATAATATAATGCCACTACCCAGTTAATGCTGGTTAAAAACAGCTTTTAACATTGGTTCGTTTTGACAATTTTTTTTTCATCTTTTTAAATTGTTTGATGTTGTTCGTAATAATTTTCTTTGCGTGATCAAAAGGATCAGCAGAGCATTTAAGAGAATAAAAAATTTACATACATGACAAGCCTAAGGACATGCACAATTGTTGTTATTTACTCACAAGTTAATTTGTCCAGCGTTGAAAGGCCTTCCAGCGTGGTGGTGATGCAGATCGTTGTTAGGAAACTAAAGCTTGATGATAAGTTAATTTTAAATTCTCCTTTTGTTTGTTTTTTTTTTTTTTTTTTACAATTTTAAGTTGTGTTTTCTTGTTACATATTCCTTTTTTTTTTTATAATATGTTGTTTTTGTTTTATCCCTAGCGCACACTCAAAAATTTTAATTTTTATGTTTTTTAATTTAATCGATTTTTAAAATTTCATATGTACTCTTGCAATTTTTGGAACAATTTTACACAAAGAAAAAAACACAAGCTAGTTCCTTGATCTGTGGTCGAGTAAATTGTTGAAAGCGGCGCAACGGCTGCCGCAGAGGATGAAAATGTAGGAGAAAATGTATCCAACGGTGCAAATCCAAATGAAGAGTATGAATATTCCTTCCAAGTGCAGGCAAGACTGCAATGTCCCAAACGGAGACTGCACATGCAACTGCAGAAGAATGCTCCACAGCCAAATAAGGCACGGCAAGGCTGCGTAAAGGTTGCGCAATGCCGTGCAAAGGTCATGCAGCGCCGTTGAACTGAAGCAACGCGATGCGAAAGTACGCAGCACTGCCCTGAGCACTTTGACGGGCAGACAAAATTGTTGCACCGGATTGACAGGGCAGTGGATCAGCACAGTGCGTTCGACACACGACCCGCAGCGCAGTGGTATAGCGGACTATATACCGCAGTGCGATACAAAACGCATTTACCAACTGCCTGGACAGGGATCTCGTAATGGGAGAGCTGTAAAGAATTGAACTGAATTGCATAATGGTTCCTGAGAAAAGCAAGGTGGATTCTTTACCTATATCTTAATTTCCTTTGGGTTTTGGGTGCCAAATGCCCTTCCTTTGTAAGAGTTAACTCTTTCTATTAGTGCCAGCCAAAGGTGCACTCCTTCGAAGGCTTCCTGGCAACGTCACTTCGGAATTTTATAATTTTTTTTTTCCACTGAAACAAACGTACTTCAGTACGTTATTAAATTTTTATAACCCACAAAAGATCCGCTGCAACCGCGTGTGGACCTTATATAGTGAAAAATTCCAGCCAATTCTAGCTTTCTGGAAGGTATTCGGAGTTGGCGAAGTTGGCTGTGATAGCACTCCAGCTGATTAGTAAAAGCTTTACTTACTTTTACCGCAGCCTCGAAGTAGACACTAATTAGATAAGCAGGTAGAATGATAACATTAGCACTGCTTGCAAGGTAATCTTTACACAATAGACTTATCAGAAAATTTGCACTGCTTTCTAAGATAAGCTTAGAAGTATGCCCTGATAAGAACCGGTGTTATCACAACTGCATTTCGTGTACTAATTTTAGCACAGAGAAGATCTTATCAGCGTTGCACTGCTTTACCTTTGGCTACAAGAAAGCCGAAGGTATTATTTTCGCTATTTGCAATAAACCAATAATGGAACGCATTGCAAACGCGGGCCATTACATATCATTGTCTTCTTGTAAGTCCGGTATTGATGTTGGGGTGATAAGAAACTTATCCCCACTTAGTCGGTCATTGTTGACTGGTGACGAGCGGCATTCGAAGTCCTCTGTCTGAATGGCGACTTCTGAATGCCGGATTTTAAGTTTTTTTCACACCTTTTGCAGCTTGGTTTGTATGTATTGGCAACTCCACATCCGTAGCAAAACACCCTCTTCTCTTCCAGACAGTCTTGATATCGATGTCCTTCCTTGCGACAGTTCCAACACACTAAAGCAATGGCTTCCACCTCTAAATCGGGTTCTATGTCGGATGCCTCTTCCAAGCTAGGTTGCTCAAGCAACTCAGCGACTTCTCTTCGGAAAGGAGTCACTTTTCCATATCCGTGTGACCTTTTGACATCGTCAAGAAAGGCCTCACGCCGTCGACAGATCTCTCTCAGCTCCTGTACTGTTGAGATTTCAACATTCAAGATTTCATGACGTATTTCCGGTCTCAAATTATTTATGAGAACGCGGACTAGCTTACGTGCAGACCAAGGAGTTCGCAATTGATCAATCAAGACGTTTATACTGTCATAGAATCCATCGAACATTTCATTTGGCTTCTGCTTCCTGCCTCGTATCAGTTCTTCTATGTCAACGTCGTCTCAGTTCTGACGGAATTGTAACCGCAAAGCAGCACACAATCTGTCCCATCGAACTTCGGTCACAGATTTGTGGTAGCGCCAATAGAATTCGTTCCCTTTTCCTTCGAATAGCACGGTAGCATTTCGGCATAACACAACAAAATTTCCTTCTAGTGTCTGATGAGTCAGTGCCTCGACTCTGTATATGAAGTCATCTATTGACACTCCCGTTCCTGAGTATTTTAGTTTCCATCCGTTTAGTATATGGACCACCTTATCGGGTCTAATTCCCAGATCAGACGTGCTCCGAGGCAAAGAAGAGGAATTCATATCGAACATGACCGGATTCGCTCCTTGGATCGGTCCCTCTCTGTTATTTGGTCTTTCATTTACTCTTGACGTCGGTGGGGGTGTAGCTGATCTTTCCATGATACTAGCAGCGCAAATGGCTGGCGTTGGAGTTAGTCTCCGTACGCTCTCGACTACAGTGCACTATAGGCAAAAAGCTCGAAATTTTTGCAGAAAGTCTATTTTTTCATATTTTTAAAACACAAAATTTAATGTGTTTTCTAAATATGAATACTTCAGATTAAATAAAACTATTTTTAAAAAAATTTTAAAGCTCACGGTTTGCAATTGCCGCGCTAACAAAGTCTGCTGATTAACTGCATGATCGACTGATTGAAATGCAACCGTAAATATTGATTAATTTGGTGCTCAAATACTGGCTGTTTCGTTAAAGTTAAAATAATTTGTTAATATGGAAAATAATCATACAGGTATTTATTTTCAATGTTTTATGTTAGTTTTTATGTGTCTGTATATTTCGTCGTGTATTGTCCAATGTTGTTGATGTGTTTTTGCAGCTAAAATCTAACATATTTAATTGTGTTCCGTGGAGTATAACTTTTTTGGCGCCTGTAGGAGCGTTATACTAAAATTTGTTTGTTTTGCGTAAAAGTGTATAGATTATGGTGGTAATAATATCTTTTGCCCGTTTTTGCCCCTTTTTGAAAAAATTGACGTGTTGCAGCCGAATATCAGTTTCGACATTTTACGCTGCTGCAGGTTTGGGAGAGCAATGGCCGCGATAAGTCCAAATTAACAAAATGGATGATTAAAAAAATTAATATGAGCAACACCTGCAAATCAGTCGTTGATGAAATTAAAAAAAAAGGTGACATTTTTATAAAGTACCCAGTTGGTCCCAGTTGGATGTTTAGGAGAAAATGCTTCAGAAGCAAGGAGCAAGCACTATAAAAATGATAGGAAATCACATAATCACATAACAATATGGCTGATGTTTTTTATAGAGCTCTGATCCATACATTTCAAGCTTAAGTTTAAAATACTCTCATAAACTGAGAAGATTCAATAAATAAGAAGAAATGAAACAAAAAAAAAGAAAACAAAAATACTGCAAAATACTGAAGCACATGAGCACAATTGACAAAACATGTTTGAAGAACTAACCCAAAACAATATTTTTCGATGTTGTGATTATTTTTGAGTTTTCCTCGAATTTAAAAAACGAATAAAGTTAAAAAAATTCAAAATTTTACTATCGTTTATATGCCAGCTATATGATATAATAGTCCGATATAGTTTACTTTTATATATTATTTTACAATTACAATAAACACATTTTTTGTCAAGTCTACATCGACTAGAAATACTTTTGGCGATTATCCCACACAGACCGACGCACGCGCGGCTACGGTAATGTGGGCGGATAGATTAAAGGCGTGGTTATATTAAAGAAAAAATTCCGAAATTCTATAATAATTGTTTACATATGTGTACCAAATTTGAATGCTCTAACTTTAAAATTGGACTTTATGCAAAAATTTTGGGCTTTTTGCCCATAGTGCAGTGGATTGTATTATCTCGCTCATTTTCTCCGTCAGTGATGAAAGTAGCCTTCGTTCCATGGCGAGCAATGTCATAGCATTAGCTACATTACTTTGGTCGCTATTCCTTCCACTGGGAGTCTCCACGATGTTGTGCGCACTCCTTGACGTACCAGGGATGTTATCGGTAGCGTTTCTCTCATTTCCATTATCTAGGAGGCGAGACTTGGCTTGCGACCGAGTTTGTAAATCCTCCACTTTCGACCAGTATTGTTTGTTTACATTCTGGACAGCTATCGTTCTTTTTAAGATATGCATTAATGCACTTTTTGTGAAACTCATGGCGGCACGCGGTCTCATGCAACTCCGAAGCAGTTTTTATTTCCGATTTACAAATGGAACAAACTGGCTTTCTCGACTCTTCCGAGCCATCATCCATGGAACGGTCGAGTCCCATTTTAATTTCTTTTATTTAGTTATAATATTTTTCTTTTAAAGGGTATTATTATTTTATATTTTATTGGTTTTCTCTTTTTAGTTGAAATGCCTGACAAAAATGCTTGAACACATACAAAACTTGGCTCCTCCCCCATATACACGCACATAGGGAAGATATTACTAGTTAACTGAATTTTCTCGGAAAAGTAAAAGAGTACAGATGAAGAGGAAAGTCTTCTCTCTTCTTAACCGTATCGGACTTGGTGCTGTTCACAACTAGACACTATAGTATTCCAGATACTTTAAGAAGACAGTATTCCAAATACTTTAAGAAGATAATAAAAGAACCACATGTTACTCCTTTCGGTCATCCGTGGTTAGAGCACCCCTTTAAGAGTGTGCTTCTACGTTCCATCGCATGAGTTTACAGGAGAACCTTTGATTTCTAAAGTGTGGTACGTCAGAAAGGGCGAGAAGTCGAACCGAAGTTTGATGACCTCTGAATCTTCCTCTAACTGATTAACCTCACCTATCAAGGATTTTTAACACCGACAAATAGGAAACAAATTCTGACTTGATAATTAATTGCGGCCAGGATAAAGACTAGCGTCTTCTACCCCTGTTTTCCAAACAATTAAAAGAATCAAAGACGGAATTTGAATTTGGAAGTTAAAGAAGAAATTGAAATGGTATAGAAAAGGTTCGAACTTATTTATCAGTGAGTCTCTGTGAGTATTGCTACCCATGAGGCACCACGTTGGGCACCACTTATTTTTAATTTTATTAATAATCTTTAATAAGTTTATAACTGTAACGTGTAACCAGCGGATTTAGACCTGCGAATCTGTACTAGCGGGGCACGCTTTAGAGTCCGGCTCTAGCTCGTCGGCTTGGGGGGTGGTGGTCTTGCTTGGCCAGATTCGAGTTACCCATTATTATTAATAAAATATGTATAAGAAATTGAGCGTGCTTGCGACAAAGAGTATTAGAAGGAGCTAGATGGCTAAACCGGACGGAATGTATAGATAAGTTCTGGAAGGACAGACATTCTAGAGAAAAGAAAGCAGACGGAAGAAAATTCAGACTTGCGCGAATCACTGGTGTTGCTGTGATCGCCATATCCCCTACCCTACATATGACCACTTGCTAAAGGGAGAGACTCTCGTGGTCCCTTGAATCCCCTATACCCGTGGAAACGACGGAGGAGCCAGTCTCCTAAGGATTACACATCCATTTTATGCAAAAAGTTAACCGAAATAGCTAGAGACTCCCTCATAGCCTCTAATAATAAGACGAGGTATCTTCATTTACAGATTCTTACAGTTTTATTTTAGATATATGTCACAAATATTTGAGTGGCATTAATGGAGCTGTTAAATTTAACAAAATGTACATTGAATTATGTTATATTACTAGAATTTGATCTCGAAATTGATTTTAATAATTTTGTTTTTTTTTTTTTTTTTTTAGACTATTGACGGTGAAGCTTATTTATTCTTTTTCATTCATCTTCTTTTCTTTTACGCTGATTTTTGAGCTTTATTTGTGGTCGTTGAAAAAGGAATAAGAAAATAAAAACAAATGGAACGAGCGCTCTCTTGCGTCTCTACGGACCTAAATAATTCTCCTTCTTCTTTTCTTCTACTTTACTTTACTTTGCCTCACCACTTTCTCATAAAAATTTGATTGGCAACGAGATGATTTGAAAATGACAGCAGACTTACCCCTCAATCTCCTCGGCGAAATGTCGACCTCCCGGCGCAGGCAGCTGTGGGAATAAATTTATTTGGCACATCGCCTACCAATCAAAATCACCAAAACAAAACAAAATAGCAATAAAAACAAAAAAAAAACCAGGGTATTTTACCAACTGTTTCCGGGAACGAAAGGATTTCTTTTCTTTCTTATCTCTTTCGATTCTTGACCACACTTTTATTTGGCCCGCTCCACATCAACAAAACAAACAAAAAAAAATTGAAAAGCTTTAAATGAACTTCACCATTTCCTCTCCTTCTGATTTATTAAATCTCACTTAATTTCTATATATTCTTAAATATTTTATTGTAGGTGTTGTGTTAAGTTATTCATATTTCATTTTATTTTTGTTTTATTTTTTTATTTAACTGTGATTAATTTCAGTTGCCTTTGTTTCGACTCGTTCCGTTTTAATTATTTTTCCAGTTTGGTTTTAATTTTTCTTCTTTTTCTTGTCTTTTATTGACTCCAGATTTTCTTTTTAACGGTGATGCATCTCATTTTTTTGTTTTGCTTTAATTTTATTTTTAATTGTGTTTCATTTTCTTTGACTAACTGTCTTTTAACTTTATTTTAATGGAGAATCATTTTTAATTTGTACAACTGCTTTAATTTTTTCTTATTTAAAATATTGCATTTTATTTTTGTTTAACTGTCTTCAATTTCCATTAATTTAGTTTTGTTTCATTTTATTTATCTTCACTGTCTTTCAGTTTATTTTACTTTCGCTGTGGTTTTTTTTTTTGCTTTAGTCAATTTGGTTTTGGTTCCACTTTATTTCGTGTGAACTTTTCCAACTTTGATTTAATTTCACTTCATTTTATTTTATTTACACTGTCTTTTCAGCTTCCATTAATTTAGTCTCGTTTTATTTTATCTCAATTTTAACGCATTTCACTTTTAATTTAATTTAATTTTTTTACTGTACTGTGCTCCTCTGGCCTGCCTTGTGTTGACGCTTGTCGCAGGGGTGCTCCTCTGGCCTGCCTTGTGTTGACGCTTGTCGCAGGGGTGCTCCTCTGGCCTGCCTTGTGTTGACGCTTGTTGCAGGGTGCTCCTCTGGCCTGCCTTGTGTTGACGCTCGTCGCAGGGGTGCTCCTCTGGCCTGCCTTGTGTTGACGCTTGTCGCAGGGGTGCTCCTCTGGCCTGTCGTCGATTGACGCGCGTGTCGCTATATCCTCCACCGTCCTAGCACTGTTCGCAGCGTGGTTGCCACAATGTGCCTCTCCGGCCTTGTACCGATGTGGCATGTTTACCACTAGAAGGCTTCCCTGAATTAGGCGGATTACGACGCGATCGCCACAAGAACCTTACTTCGGCCCAGGGCAGATTATTGCGCGACCGGATTGGCGTATTTTAAGTCAAATTTTACTACTCGCATGGCTTGATGGCTAGATTAAAAAATGCCCCGGCAGATCTCGCACGTCTTACTTGCACGATAGTTTAAACGGAAAAGACTTAAGTTGGCGTCAAGCCAGTGCAACTCCATATTCACAGAAATGCATTTTCACGATCCGAGCTTTCCTATGCAGCTCTGTATCTAGGATGGTACTTAGACGATCGGAGCTTTGCAATCCAGCTCCGTACTAGTTGCCATTTGAAACTTTCGACTTTTGTTAACATCGGCTTAACAGAACTGATTGTGTTATTCAACACTTCAGGCGCCATTACACCTAATCGCCGTTTTTATACCCTTCGACCATTGAAAATGGTCAAAAAAGGGTATACTAACTTTGTGCAAATGTATGTAACAGGCAGAAGGAGGCGTGGCAGACCCCATAAAGTATATATATTCTTGCTCAGGATCACTAGCCGAGTCGATTGAGCCATGTTCGTCTGTCTGTCCGGCTGTCCGTCTGACCAGATGAACACACAGATCTCAGCTATTATAATTTCTAGAGCCATCAAATTTGGAATGATGGTTCGTATATACTCGGCGCAGATCAAGTTTATTTCAAATGTTGGGTGCCACGCCCACCGCCCCGCAAATCAATAATTTAATTTTTGAACTCAATTTATAAACGCTGTATAAAAGATACAACTTTCTGACGTCAACATATACTAAGCTGAGTGAAATATCTTCGTATTCTCTAAATTACAATCCAATCGGACAATAAACACAGAAGTTATTTAAGAAAGTATGAGCATAAAACCAAGTGCTTGTGTCAGCTAACAAGGGAGGCGGCGAGCGCGAAGCGCGAGCGCCATCTGTCGAAAATAATTTTCAAGCATATGCCTATGTGTATGTGTATGAATTTAACAAATTAACTACACTAGATCATGGGTCGAAGGGTTTCCCACTGTCGCGTGCTGCGCGACTGTTGCTTTTCTTACTGGTTGTACCCTTAGACCATTGAAAATGGTCAAAAAAGGGTATACTTTGCACAAGCAAATGTATGTAACAGGCAGAAGGAGGCGTGGGAGACCTCACAAAGTATATATATTCTTGCTCAGGATCACTAGCCGAGTCGATTGAGCCATGTTCGTCTGTCTGTCCGGCTGTCCGTCTGACCAGATGAACACACAGATCTCAACTATTATAATTTCTAGAGCCATCAAATTTGGAATGATGGTTCGTATATACTCGGCGCAGATCAAATTTATTTCAAATGTTGGATTCAACGCCCACCGCCCCTGCAAATCACTAATTTAATTTTTGAACTGGATTTGTATGCGTCGTAAAAAATATATAAAAATAGGAATATAGGTCGAAGGGTATCCCACTGTCGCGTGCGCCCTACTGTTGCTTATCTTACTGGTTAATATTCCAGACGTTAAAGTAAAGATTTTCCGTTGCCTACATTGAATTCTTTCGATGCCATTTTGGGCAACGATAGTTTGAAAGAATTAGGGGCAGAGATAAAAATCAGCAAAAACATTCAAAACAGTCAACACATTTATTCCGAAAATATCCCACTTGTCCGACACACAAAAAGCCAAGCTAAGCGAATTACCCAAGTCATATTCAGACTTGTTCGCAGACCCAAACTAGAAACTGACCTACACAACAAATGTGAAGGCATCGATCCGAACCTCATCCGATACTCCGCCTTAGTCGAAATTCTATCAGTATCCAATGACACTGAGAGATGAAGTAAACAAACAGATAACCAGTAAGAAAAGCAACAGTCGCGCGGCACGCGACAGTGGGATACCCTTCGACCTACGTTCCTATGTATGTACACATATGCATATGCACATGATTTCAAATTATTCTCGATAGATGGCGCTCGCGCTTCGCGCTCGCCTGCCTCCCTTGTTAGTAGACAAAAGCACTTAGTTTTATGCTCATCCTTTCTTGAATAACTTTTGTGTTTATTGTCCGATCGGATTCGAGAATAAGTAGATATAACTATCAGCTTAGTAAATGTTAAAGTCAAAAAGTTTTATCTTTAATACAACGCTTACAAATTGAGTTCAAAAATTAATTTATTGATTTGCGGGGGCGGTGGGCGTGGCACCCGACATTTGAAATAAACTTGATCTGCGCCGAGTATATAGAAACCTTCATTCCAAATTTGGTGCCTCTAGCGTTTATAATAGCTGAGATCTGTGTGTTCATCTGGTCAGACGGACATCCGGACAGCCGGACATCCGGACAGACAGACGGACATGGCTCAATCGACTCGGCTAGTGATCCTGAGCAAGAATATATATACAATACTTTATGGGGTCTGCCACGCCTCCTTCTGCCTGTTACATACATTTGCACAAAGTTAGTATACCCTTTTTTGACCATTTTCAATGGTCGAAGGGTATAAAAATAGAAAAAAGCCAGTCGCGCTGCACGCGACAGTGGGATACCCTTCGACCTAAGTTTCTATGTGTGTACACATATACAAATGCGCATGCTTTTAAATTATTGCCGATAGATGGCGCTCGCGTTTTGCGCTCGCCCGCCTCCCTTGTTAGCTGGCTAATCAACTCGGCTTGTGATCCTGAGCAAGAATATATATACTTATATAGCCTTTTTTGACCATTTTCAATGGGTATAACAACAAGGTTCATAACATTGGAAAGTCAAATCAAGAAACGAAAGACGCTATCCAGGTAGAAACAGAAGACGTAGTATTTCGTAAGGAAAATAGACACAATAAGCTCACCCCTAAATTTTCAAAACATACTGTAAATACTGATGAGGGCGTTTTTTTTACTACAAACAAAAGACAAAGAAAACATAAATCTAAAATTAAAACGCAATTAGGACGCAAGTAGAGAATTTCAAATATAACCTTAATGATAACAAACATACATTGATACGATAAACAGAAAACTCAAATTGCTAAAGAAATAAATAATGTAAATAATAAGAAAAAATTTTGGAATGTACGATTAGAATAAACACTAATATAGATTTGACTATGTTACACTTAAATAAAATTGCAGAAACCTTTATATTAAAATACAAAAAAAATCATGAAAAGCCAAATCGAAATAAAAAAATGTTTACGATTTAATTTCCCTAAGCGTAAAAAAAATAATGATTAAATTTTCTCTGTTAAAATACCTATGTTGACATTAGACATTTATCAGTTAACAAATTAATTCATTCCGTATTAATAACACACAAATTATTGTTACATCAAACTGTATAACTTTATAGCGAGTAAGAACCCACAAACATTGTAATTTAAGGAAGAATATAATAGAATTCATCATGTAAATATTTGAGACCTGCAAAAAGCTATCTTCAATACATCTAACCATCGTCAACGTCATGACCCCGGACCTACCGAACTCAACAATCTGTCACAAACTGGTTCCAATTTCGACAAACTGATTATGGAAGACAAATACGGAGCTTCACGATAGAATGGAACACACCTTAAAGTACCATACGCATGTTTGGGTGTATTTTTTTCCCCCGGTGGAATCGTACTTTTGCCGGCCTCATCACCATTCCTTCGTTATGGCCCTCTCTTCAGTCTTGGGGGGAGGAGTTACCACTACACCTTCCCCACTCCCCCCGAAACCGTCCAGATTCCGCTGAATGACAACGGCATCAAGGGCCACAACAGCAGCAGCTCAGCAGTCCACATACACGAATAACCACATATTGTGCAATAAGCTCATACACATGTTTACACACACTTTGAGCGTACATGGTCTCGAAAATTCTAAAAATAGATTTCACCAAAATGATAACGTTGCATCAGCTTCTAATTGTGCGTTGATTGGTCAGCTTTACATTTGTAGCTTTGAAAGGACCGTTACAGCGCGGCGTTGTAGCCGATGCCTAACGCAGTTTCGGCGTTAGGCAAAAGAAGTTTTTGCGACGCATAGTTAGTTGCATTTTGATCGTGCGAAGACACACACTTAAAAACCGGAGCATTAACTCTACACCTTAAATGTAATTTTTAAATAAACAAGATGTCATAAAAGAAATATTTGTTACCTAATCTCTCTTTGGAAATAAAACATATAATTAAACCAACTGACCACGTGGAGCTACGGCCCATCTATAACTCACGCATAGAGATAATCTCCGAGAGCCCCACAGGCCTTCAACGCCAACAGTATGGCTTCCGGAAGGGGAGAAGTAGGCTCAACGCTCTCACCGTAACAGAAGTAGCCAAGAACGCAGTCGACGGTGACCGATGGCTAAGCGGCAGCAAAGAGTACTATGCCATCATCACACTTGACGTGAAGAACGCATTTACAATAACTCAGCGAGATGGCCCAATATCCTCGGCGCAATGCACAAAATTGGTATACTCGGTTACATACGGAGTGTAATTGGAAACTACTTGGACCGATCTTGTGGAACATCATGTATGATGGAATATTGAGCATCAGCAAACCCAGAGGAGTGGAGCTGCACTGCTTTGCCGACGACGTTGCGGTAACAGCGGTTGCCAAGACAATACCGGAGCTCCAGGACAACAGCAATGTGGCGATCAGGGTGATCAACGAATGGCTCGAGAAAATCGGCCTAGGAATTGCTGCGCAAAAGACTAAAGTACTCCTGTTGAGCAGCAAAAAGACCATTGAGAGCATGCAGGTGGAAGTCAATGGAGTTGAAATCGTCTCAGCAGGAACGCTGAAGTACTTGGGAGTCCTAATTGACCGTAGGCTCTCCTTTAAGGACCAATGAAAAGCGGCAATGACAGGTGCAGCTCTGGCAAGAATTATGCCCAACGTGGGTGGACCAAGATTGCCGGCTAGGAGACTGCTTGCGGCGGTTACAAAGGCAACGCTGTTTTACGCTGCCCCTATCTGGAGCTGTGTTACCAGCAAAGCATCGTACTTAGATAGTGCGCGTGCAGTATCACGGACAATGGCACTGAGACTCATCAGAGGCTTTAAAACCATATCGGATGACGCAGCGCATGCTCTTTCAGGCATTTCACCCATTGACCTGGAGATTAAGGGCCAATACATAGCGCGGGAAGGAGTTTCCCAGTCAGAGATTTGAGAGTGGATCCGAGGAGTGGTAAGAGTCGCAACGAGGGCAATGGACGTACCATCTTATCCAGCTTGACGGAATGGGCAGAGTGCGAGCACAAAAAGTCGGACTACCAGTTCCTCACGGACCATGGATGTTTCCGAGGGTACCTATTTAGGTTTCACCATGTGAATACAGACCAATGCATCTATTGCACAGACGCAATGGAAACAGCAGAGCACATCTTTCTCCACTGCTCCAAGTTTGTCGAGGAGAAGATCCAGCTAGAGTCGCTCACCTCTCAGTCAGAGAGGTCTGATTGTCGCTATGATGGCGGACAAAGACGTTTGGGATGGGGCACACGAGATCATCGTCAACATGATGAAGCGTGTTCGCAAGGACGACATGGCCAACAGAAATGGAGGATGAGGGGTACTCCCGTGTGGTGGCGGGGGAAGAATACTACCACAGTGCGCACGGCTTTTCGTAAAAGGCGACTAAAGAGCCAAGTATGGGGCGTCATTCTGCAGTACAACGCATAATGAGAGGGAGTGCGAATTGGCATCATATCCTGCTCACCGATGTAATACTTTGACTGGCAGTCCCGGTGAACCTGATAAGGACAGGAGAGAGTGGACGTTTTTGTTTAGTACGTAGGCATAACTCTACTTGGAGGGTTATGAATCGTGCATGGCAACTACGGCCCGTAGATGGTATCTTTAGAAGATTTAATTTTCCTGCCGTATACATAATAAAACCAGTAAGAAAAGCAACAGTCGCGCTGCACGCGACTGTGGGATACCCTTCGACCTATGTTCCGGTGTAGTTTAATTTGTTAAATTCATACACATATACAAATGCGCATGCTTTTAAATTATTGCCGACAGATGGCGATCGCGCTTTGCGCTCCCCCGCCTCCCTTGTTAGCTGTTACAAGCACTTGGTTTTATGCACATAATTTCTTAAATAACTTCTGTGTTTATTGTTCTTAGTATATATTGAAGTCAGAAAGCTGTATCTTGTATACAGCGCTTACAAATTAAGTTTAAGATTTGCGGGGGCGGTGGGCGTGGCACATAACATTTGAAATAAACTTGATCAGCTTATAGTACACAGGAGTCTTCCTGCCAAAATTGGTAACTCTAGCTTTTATAATATCTGCGATCTGTGCGTTCACACAGATATACAGACAGACAGACAGACATACAGACAGACAATCGACGGCTTGTGATCCTGAGCAAGAATATATGTATATACTTTATGGGGTCTCCGACGCCTCCTTCTGCCTGTTACATACATTTGCACAAAGTTAGTATACCCTTAAAAGCCTACAACGGTAGTATCTGCTGAAAGGGGTAGCCACAGTATGCAGTCGTACATAGCATTCCACAGTAAGGGTCCGAGAACTGACCCCTGTGGAACACCTCCGGTAATTGCGTAGCTCATTTCACCTTCCAATGAACTGTCCTTGAAATTTCTTTCAATCATGCGTTTAAGGTACTGTGGTAATTGCTCCTAGAATTTTCGCCCAGCTTGCCGTGTTGAACGCATTCTTTAAATCAAGCGTCAGCACCACGCAGTATGCTTGGAACTAACTTTCCATCGGGTTCCCTTCAGAGCTCTGCCTGCTATGTTAACGACTGTTGAGATGGCGTCTAGCGTAGATCCTACTTCCTGAACTCGAATTGCATCGGAGCGAGGTCGCCAGCTTTCCCTATATCCCAGTCCAGCCAGTTTGGCAACAGCTTTTCCAATAACTTTCCTGCCGTATCTATAAGGCAGATATAGGATGGTGGCTCTCCAGTTAGTTTGTTAGGTGTTGGAAGCAACACAAGCTCCTGAGCTTTCCATCTGTCTGGAAAAGTTCCTTCCTTAGGGCTGAGCTCAATAGCCAGTTTGATCGCTTTATTCGGAATAAGATCTGGTCCTGGCGCCTTGTCGTTTCCGGTTTTTCTTGCAATGACTGCTACCTCCTCCAGTGTCACCTCATGTCTGGGCGGGATAAGGATGTTCTCGGTTGCTGGTTCCATAGAAATAGGTGGCATCGGTGGGAACAGGGTTATGACTCTGCGAATTCTGGCTTCCGCTTTGATCGCTGATAGTGTCTTCGGGCTGCAATGCAAGCTCGCCTAGCTTTTGCTATCTCGTCTACCCATCAGTATACTGGGTTTTGGTCCGTTCTGTAACCTCTTTTTTTTCCATTCTGCAGTTGCACGCTACCTCTAAAGCACGTATCAGGGTATTTGTTGCCAAGTTTGCATCGCAGGATATTTGAGGTCGGTTAAAGGCTGCTTCGAAGTCATTCCTCCTCAAAGTGTCGGCTTTATAACCAGCTTGTAGGTGGTGGTGGGTCCTTGGGTGTTGCATAGATCCTACTTCGATAACTATGGCTAGGTGATCGCTTACAGTGTAGACATCACTTAACCTCTATTTGGCCTGCTTAGCAAGGGCGCTAGAAGTGAACGCCAGATCAATAATGGATTCAATTCCTCCTCGACTATATGTGTTGCTCGTTCCAGTGTTGAGCAGAACAATATTTGGAGCTGAAAAGGCCTCGAGGAGTGCTCTCCCCCTCGCGTTCGTCGATGGGTAGCCCCATTCCTCGGACCATGCGTTGAAGTCCCCTGCAATCAGTATGATTTGCCTTCCACTCGCTTCCTGAGCTATTCTGTCCAGGGTGTTTTCGAATCTCTGTAACGAAAGGCTGGGAGCAAGGTAGCAGCTGTATATCCAGTAATCTCCAATTTTTGCTCTTAGGAACCCATCTTCCTTGAATACAGCATCCAGCTGGAGATTGTGTCCTCCGCATATTAATAAGGCAGCGCATCCCAAAGAGTTTATTGCGTACTGGCTCGTGGTTGGATGTCTCTCACTTCTATAAGGCTCACTCAGAGTACAGACATCGATCTTGAGCTCCCGTAACGTTTGGGCTAAGAGATCCTGCGCCACTCTGCAGTAGTTAAGGTTAAATTGGAGGAGCCTTAACATTTGCAGTTTTTCGAGCTTCCTTAAACAAGGGGCATTTGAAGCTGCCGGCTGCATGGTCCGCTTGCTGAGAGCTGCCTGAGGCAATTTTTTAGCACATAGAAGGAAGCTGGGCGCTTTTGTGCATCCCTTTGCATTATGTCCAGGGAGACCACAGTTGAAGCATTTTCCTGTGTGGTAGGTATTGCTTTTGCAATTGACAGCAATGTGGCCAAACTCGAAGCATTTAAAGCATCGCTTAGGTCTCATCTGCATCTGAATGCGGCACACTGACCGCCCAATTCTAATTTTCGCCAGCTCAGCCAATTTTCTTGCCAACGCTAATGGCAAGGATAGGAACGCTATCTGCATGCTGTGCACAATCTTCCGAGGGGATCTGACCGAGAACCCGGGTTGTTCAAGGACAGATTCCACTGCTTTCTGGACCTCCTCCATTGTGGCCAGCTCATCCAAGTCTCTAATGACAACTTCGGATGTGTCTGCCAGTGACTTGACCGCTGCACGGTCTCCAAAAGCCTTGCGTACGGCATCCTCCACTTCCTTAGTGCTGTAGACTCGGGCTTTGCTGTGGCGAAGTAGCAGATCTCCGCTTGCCGTCTTACGTATGGTCTGGACATCGCCGCTCAGTTGCTGAAGGGAAGGATCACCTCGTACTGATTTCAGTAGGTCAGCATATGAACATTCTTTGGCAGTCAGTATGAAAGCATCCTGTCGGACCTTCCTATGCTGTGCACTCTTTTCTATTCATTCTCTTTGGGTTTCACTTGCGGAGTTTCGCTGGGGTTAGAGGCTGCACGGGAAAGTATAGCCCCAGTGAAAGGCCTGACAGCAGCCTTCGCCTTTTTGGGCGGTGTTTGACGGCTCCCGGATAGTGACTCCCTCGGTCTCTTGGGAGTGTTCTTACGAGAATCACTTTGGGTGGTATTTAACTCTCCAATCTTTGTATTAGTCTGGGCGAATTTGCTGGCGCTTGTAGCTTCCACTTGGCTAGTCTGACCAGAATTCAGCCCTCTTTTGGATGCTCATCAGGTTGGTGATTTCATCCTTCATCAGCTGGTTTATGTGGCGCTGGCCCTTGAGAAAAATTATGGCCGACAATCCTTCCAGGATACTTACCATTTTAGCGATTGTATCGCTTACAGTTGTTGACTCATAGCTTTCTTGGCCCTCGCTTAGAATAGTTTGCAAAACTTGCTCCTTCTGTGGAGTCCGCTGAAGTATTGCTCTTCTTGCGCAAGGATCAGTATCCTGCTCGATCTCCATGTTATTTAGCCCAGGGGGAGGCAGGGCCCACCGATGGAGGTTAATTCAGCCTCTTCTCGGACACCAGAGCCTCTGTTTAGGCAACGAGACGGTGAGAGGTTGGTAGACGGTCTATCCGTGACCTTTTCGCCTTTATTCTTTTTATCTGGTCCACTCCAAAAATTTAAATTCAATTTAAATTATCTTTTCGGTCGCTGACGTGTGAAGACGTGTTTTTAATCGAGCTCCGTAGCGGTTGAATTGGGTGAAGTGAATGGTTATTAATATAAAACAAATAAATAAATCGAAAGCGAAAGAGATGCTCTCTGCGATGCACCATCGCTCGAATACATATTTTGTGTTTGAAATAGTATAAACAAGTACTTTTTACATCTTCTCAAAAAAGACCAAAAACAAAAAAAGCAAATAAAAAGAATAACTATGCGTGGTCTGTGGTGAAGTCCATAGCACAGTGAACTGTAATAAGAATGTTGGAATAAATGTGTATGTCTTGATCTGCAATGTTAATTAACATAACAGCTGTTCTAAAAAAGCATAGTGTAGTGTTGAATAACATAATGAAGTCAATTGACCACTTGCTCATAATATGTAAAGAAGAAAGGAAGTGCACGAAGCACAAGCACATTAATTAAATAAACATTCTATATTAAAATAAACAAATCCAGTTTATTATCAACATGGTAGCAGAGCAATAGGTTAACGAAAAAAAAAATCCAAGGTTAATGAAATAAATCCAAAGTCAATACTAAATCCAAGTTTGACAAAAAATGTGAAAAAACGTGAAAAGTAAAGCGCAATAAAGAAAAAGTGTGAAAGACATAGCAAAGAGAAAAACAATATTAAAAGTGCGAAATATTGAAAAATACTAATACGAGAACAAAACTATTGATAAATATTAAATCAATAAAGTGAAAAACATTAAAAACATAAACTAAAAAGAGTCGATGGCAACAGATTAAAACTAAAAAAGTTCACGTGCACGCCTTGATAAATTAAATGGAAGTAGAAAAGTGCTACCCATCAATATGAAAATGAGCAAAAAATGCATGAAGTAGAAAGAGATATAAAAGTAGAGTACAAACATATTAAAAGTGAAGCGAAAAAAATGAAAAAAAAAACCACAGTCGCGCTGCACGCGACAGTGGGATACCCTTCGACCTATGTTCCGATGTAGTTTAATTTGTTAAATTCATACACATATACAAATGCGCATGCTTTTAAATTATTGCCGACAGATGGCGCTCGCGCTGCGCGCTCGCCCGCCTCCCTTGTTAGCTGATACAAGCACTTGGTTTTATGCACATACTTTCTTAAATAACTTCTGTGTTTATTGTCCGATCGGATTGCAATTTCGAGAATACGTAGATATTTTAATGAGCTTAGTATATGTTTAAGTCAGAAAGTTGTATCTTTTATACAGCGCTTACAAATTAAGTTCAAAAATTAAATTATTGATTTGCGGGGGCGGTGGGCGTGGCACCTAACATTTGAAATAAACTTGATCTGCTTATAGTACACAGGAGTCTTGCTGCCAAATTTGGTAACTCTAGCTTTTATAATAGCTGAGATCTGTGCGTTCACACAGACAGACGGACAGACGGACAGACAGACAGACAGGGCTCAATCGACTCGGCTTGTGATCCTGAGCAAGAATATATATACTTTATGGGGTCTCCGACGCCTCCTTCTGCCTGTTACATACATTTGCACAAAGTTAGTATACCCTTTTTTGACCATTTTCAATGGTCGAAGGGTATAAAAATGAGTGCACACGCGAAAATCGAAGACATTGCTATGCCCGTATTCGATGGGGTTAATTTTGGAAGCTGGAAGTTTAGACTAATGACAATACTAGAATACAAAGAGTGCAAAGAACCAGCAGTGCGAATTAGAACAACGGAAGACAATGAAACAACATGGAAGAAAACAGATTTAAAAGCAAAAACAATTTTAATCAGTACAATATCAGATAAACAGTTGGAATATGTTAGTGAGTGCGAAACGACGTTAGAAATTATGAACAAACTAAATGAAATGTATTCGACAAAGTCAACAGCCCTGCAAATACTGTGCAGAGGGAAAATCGACGAAATCAAACTAAAAGACTACGAAACAGTGGAGGAATTTTTTATAGTATTTGAGAAAGCAGTAAATCAGTTTAAAAACGCTGGAGGCACCATAGACGAAAACGAAAAAATGCGGTATTTGTTAAAAGCGTTACCAACAAGCTACAGTTATATTGGAGACTTCTTAGATGTGATTCCGGAAGCACAACGAACAGTAAATTATGTAAAATCAAAAGTAAAAGAAAAAAGCTTGAACAGAGGTGCAGTGGAGGGACGAAATAACGTAAGCACATTTAACACCAAAACTAAAAAAGACTGCTATTTGTGCGGCAAAACAGGACATATTCAAAGGGACTGCTGGCATGCTGAGCAAAATGCGAGAGGCGATAACAGACAACAACAACAAGACAACAGGCGATACCAGAACACGAATCAAAGAGGCGGTCGAGGCAGAGGTCAACATCATGGAAGTAGTCGCGGATGTGGAACTGGACGTGGACATCACACAGGAGACGGGAACCAAGGAAGACAACAAGAAAACAGCGACGGCGTACAGTCATGGACAATAAGAATAATAAATGGCGAAAAAATAATAAATTATAATAATAGCGAAAGTAGCAACGAAGCCGAAATAAATTGGTTATTAGATAGTGGATGTACTGATCACATTATAAACGATAGTAGATTATTTAAAAACTGTGTAAATTTGAAAAATCCGATTGTTGTTAAAGTAGCCGATGGAAAACAATTGCAAGCGACCAAGATTGGAAATGTAGAAACATATTTTAGAACATACAAAAATGAAAATTTGATTGATATAAAAAACGTATACTTCGTAAAAGGCATAAAACAAAATTTGTTAAGCATATCGAGAATAACTGAAAATAAATGTACAGTCGTAGCCAGAAACAATGATACAAAAATCTATAATGAAAAAGAGAATTGTTGTCAGTTGCAAACAAAATTGATAGTTTATATAATGTAAAGAGCTTCATGCCAAAAAATAAAACAAATGAAATATATACAAATGTAACTAAATTAACTGAAAAAGAAAAATGGCACAGGGCACTAGGCCACGTAAATTTCCAATATTTGGATAGAATCGTAAAGAATAAAATGTTAGATGGTCTTCCTGATAAAATTGAAAATACAGAAATGAAATGTGCGAATTGTATACAAAGTAAAATGTCAAACGAACCATTCGAGAATAACAGAAAGAAAACTAAAGAAACATTAGAGTTGATAAATACAGACTTAAACGGACCACACAGCACAACAGGTTATTGTGGGGAAAAATATTTTTTGACATTTGTTGATGATTTTAGTAAATGCGCGAGAATATACTGTATTAAAAATAAATCTGAAACTGCGAGTTGCTTAATAGAATATGTTAATTATGTTGAAAATCAGTTCAGTAAAAAAGTAAAACAAATTCAATGCTATAACGGTAAAGAATATTTGAATAGAGAAATATTAAACTTTGTAAAATATAAGGGAATTTAGTTAACTACATGTCCACCGTATGTACATGAACTTAACGGCATAGCAGAAAGATATAATAGATCGGCAATGGACATTGGTAGGTGCTTAATGAGGGAGGCAAACATACATAGGCGATATTGGCCAGAAGTTATGAACACAGTAGCTTATTTAAAAAATCGAACAATCGCAAACACTGTAGTAAATAAAAGCCCATACGAAATATTTTTTGGTATAAAACCGAATGTAGACAATTTAAAAATATACGGCAGTAGAGTTTTTGTTAGAGTTCCAGAAGTACGCAGACAGAGCAAATGGGATAACAAATCAGAATTAGGAGTTTTAGTTGGATATAATACAAACGGATATAGGGTTTTAGTAAACAATAGAGTAATAAACGCAAGACATGTTCAAATTTTGGAAGAAAAAACAAAACTAATTTGCCTAGAGAAAAACGAACAGAATGATAATGAAAGTGAAATAAATGAAAATGAAGTAGACGATGAAGACAACGATAAGACAGACGAACTAAATAACATCGACGAAGTTAATTCAAAAGACAGCGATGAAAGCGAGAGTGAGGAGAACAAAGAACAATTAACAGTACAGAGAACATCACATAGAAAGAAAAAACCGGTAAATCTATACGGTAATCCAGTAACACATTTTATTTATATTAATTATGTTAATGCAATTGTACCTAACACTTTCGAAGAAGCGATGAATAGTAATGAAAAGCAAGAATGGCTTAGAGCAATGAACACAGAAATGCAATGCCTAAATAAAAATAATACGTGGCAAATTGTAGAAAATCCGAACAACAAAAAGATCATAGATGTTAAATGGGTGTACAAAAAGAAAAGTGATGGGACATACAAAGCTAGACTAGTAGTAAGAGGTTTCCAACAAAGAGAACGACTAGAAAATGTATATTCACGAGTAGGAAAAATGCAAACATTAAAGATATTACTTTCATATTGTTGTAAAAATGGTCTGTTTATAAATCAGATGGATGTCGAAACAGCCTTTTTAAATGGCTATGTAAAATCAGAAGTTTATGTGAATGAACCAAAAGGTTACGAAACAAGAGAAAACAAAGTTTATAAATTAATTAAGGCATTATACGGATTAAGAGAGAGCCCCAGAGCATGGTACGAATGTCTGCATAAATATCTTGACAAATTAAATTTTATAAGAAGCAACTACGATTATTGTTTATATGTTAAAAGAAAAGATAAAGATGAAATATATATTTTAGTATTTGTAGATGACATATTGATATGCAGTAAGAACAAAACAAAAATAAGCGAAATTAAAAACAGTTTAATGAACAAATTTACAATGAAAGATTTAGGAAAAATCGGCAGTTATATTGGAATAGATATTAATTATAATACTGAGAGTAAGAAAATGACTTTAAATCGAAAAAGATATATTGAATCACTAGCAATTAAGTATAATCTCGAAAATGCTAAGCTATACGAAACTCTAATGGAAACAAACTTAAAATTAGATCAAGCAACTGAATGTGATGAGAAAATTAAATACAGAAATTTGATAGGTGAATTATTATATATAAGCGCAGGTACAAGACCAGATATATCATATTCCGTAAATTACTTAAGCAGATACCAAAGTTGTTATAATTCAACACACTATAAATACGCGATAAGAGTATTGAAATATTTATATAAAACAAGAGATCTGAATTTAACATTTGAAGAGAATGAAAATAATGAAATACTAGATTGTATGGTAGACTCAGATTATGCAGGAGATAATATTGATAGAAAATCCACAACGGGATTTATAATTAGAATGTATGGAAATATAGTTTCTTGGAAAACACACAAACAACACGCTGTAACAAAATGTTCAACGTTTGCAGAGTACATTGCCATGTCAGAAGCAGTAACCGAAATATTATGTGTAAAAAACATGTTATGTGAGATATTTAATATTAATAACGAAAAAGCGATTAAGATATATGAAGATAATTCAGGCGCAGTAGCGATAGCCAAATTTGGTAACTTTACGAAGAATTCAAAGCACATTGAAGTGCAGTATCATTATGTCAATGAAAATTATGAAAAGGGTATTATAGACATTGTAAAGATAGAATCGAGATTTAATATAGCAGACATGTTAACCAAAGCGTTAGACAAACAAAAATTTATAAGGAATAGAGATGCTATTAAGTTAATGTAATGAAAGATAAAATCAAGACAACAAATTTAAGAGGCGTGTTGGAATAAATGTGTATGTCTTGATCTGCAATGTTAATTAACATAACAGCTGTTCTAAAAAAGCATAGTGTAGTGTTGAATAACATAATGAAGTCAATTGACCACTTGCTCATAATATGTAAAGAAGAAAGGAAGTGCACGAAGCACAAGCACATTAATTTAATAAATATTCTATATTAAAATAAACTAATCCAGTTTATTATCAACAAAGAACAAGGATGACAGCTCTGTAAAAATGTGCAGCAACTGCGGTGGAAGTCACACAGCCAATTGGCGTGGCTGTGTAGTATATAAGCAACTAAAGAACCCTTAAAAACATGGAGAATCAACACGAGCTCAGGCCACACACATCAGTCACACTCCGCCACAATCGGGCCCCTCTTATACGGCACCCCTTCCTACACATCGTAACAATCCTAGCTTTTCCTTCCCTAGTGCCTTAAAATCGGGAATTAAATCCGTGAATCCAATAACACAACAGTCAACTACTACGCGGGAAGAACAGGAAATAGCTACTTCGATCGAACAAACGCAACATATATCAACTGGCATTGAAACGATGATGATCTCACTCCAGCAAACCATAAGAGAATTTATGACATTCATGCAAACCACAATGCAAGAGCTAATACGAAACCAAAATACGCTGATACAGCATCTCGTGTCATTAAAATCAATATAATGTCTCCACTTCAAATATCTATGTGAAACGCGAATGGCGTTTCACGGCATAAACTCGAACTTTCCCAGTTCTTATCCGAAAAAAATATTGACGTCATGCTCCTCTCCGAGACACATCTCACAGACAAACACAACTTCCATATTCCAGGATACCTATTCTGCGCCACAAACCATCCGGACGAAAAAGCCCATGGGGGCACTGGCATACTTATCAGAGGTCGCATCAAACACCACCTGCATAATAGAACTGAAACGGACTACCTGCAATCCACTTCCATAAGCATGCAATCTAGCAACGGCCTGTCACTCAGGCCGCAGTCTACTGCCCACCTCGTTTTGGAGTTTCTGAGGACCAATTCTTGGAATTTTTAACTCACTCGGTGAGTGATTTATAGCGGCTGGTGACTACAATGCTAAGCACACGCACTGGGGATCACGCCTTTTGACCCCAAAGGGCAAACAACTTTACAACGCGCTCATTAAGCCACGAAATAAGCTCGACTATGTGACTCCGGGTAGGCCTACATACTGGCCAGCAGATCCAAATAAGCTCCCGGATCTCATTGACTTCGCAATAATCATTGACTTCGAAAGATCCCAAGAAATAATATTACGGCCGAGTCACTTGCAGAACTATCATCTGATCAATCACCAGTTTTACTTACTCTCAGGCATCGACCACACATAACTAAGCAGTCCTTCAGGCTGACAGGCAACAGGACCAACTGGGCAAGGTACACGAAATATGTTTGTACTCACATGGAACCAACTCAAACAGTGTCTACCGATGAGGATGTTAACCGCCTGACCGAATCGATGGAGGAAATACTTGTTGCTGCAGACAAGGCCTCTACCCCTCCAGACACACACAAAATGACAAATCATATCAAGACAACTCGCGAAATCGAACATCTAGTTCTTGAAAAACGAAGACTAAGAAGAGAATGGCAGAATCACAGATCCCCAAAGACTAAGGAACAGTTAAAAATAGCAACACGTAGACTAACCAGGGCACTTAAGCTTGAGGAAGCAAAAGCCCAGCATCTATACATCGAACAACTATCGCCCACCAGCAAGAAGAACCCTTTGTGGAAAGCATACAAAAATATTCAGTCACCAGCAGAAACAGTCGTTCCACTGCGAGGCTCTCTAGAAGCTGAATACGCAGCGAAGAAGATAGAGCCAATGCATTCGCCGATCACCTTCAGAACGTATTCCAACCAAATTCTGCTAGCAACTCATTTGTCCTCCCTGCAGTAATTAAAATCTTGCCACCAAAAAATCCAATAACATTTAGTCAAAGTGAGATAGCATCTATCATAAAAGATCTTAAGCTCAAAAAATAACCTGGACACGACTTGGTGACACGACGAACAGATGTTGGATACAATTGGCTAATCACCTGTTTATTCGAATCTCAAACTGATTAACAGAAACCACAAGATAAAGATAAAACATTTTCAACCCCCAAAACCGGCAACGACTTTCGCATTTAAACAACGGACACGATTCGCTCACTGGAATATACGCACTCTAACCGATAATACACGATTATCTCAGTTTGGAAAACAAATGCTACAATATAAGCTGCAAATAATTGGGCTATCAGAGGTTAGATGGCGTAACTACGGTGAGCACAACACTAATGACGGCAACACCCTACTATACTCTGGGAAACCAGACAAAAATGAAGGTGGCAATACTTATGTCCAATACAGTAAGGAGAAGTTTGATCGAATGGAATCCCATCTCTGATCGCATCATCACAGCTAGGTTCAAGACCCGTGCACATACCATGTCAATTCTACAGTGCTATGCTCCCACAGAGGTAGGCACAAACGTTGAAAAAGACGCATTCTATGATGATCTATCCTCAGTTCTTAACAACATACGAAAAGGTGACATCATCATATTATACTAATGGCGACTTCAATGCACAAATTGGTTCCGACAATACCGGATACCGACGAGTCATGGGCAAGCACGGGATAGGGATGCGCACTGATAATGGAGACCGTCTAATAGAGTTATGCATAAAACACGATTTAGTTATCGGTGGCCCGTCTTCCCCCATAAAGATATTCATAAATACACATGGACTTCACCTGGGGGAACAACTAAAAATCAGATCGACCACATATGCATCAGCGCCAAATGGCGCAGCTTTCTACTAGAAGTGCGAAATAAAAGGGGCGCAGACCTGTTCACAGATCATGAGCTCATTCTAGCAACCATTCAATTGAAAATCATGGCCATTAGAAACATACGCCAAGAGGGGCACCGACGTCACAACATCAATGGCGATGAGTTGAAAAATCCCAGCAAAAGGAGAGAATACTCAGCCAAATTGAATGAATTGCTAGAAAATGAGGAAAATGAAATGACTTAACTGGCAAGAGTGCCATCTCGAGGCAGCAAAACAAATTCTGGGCATAAGAAGAAAAAACAAAAGACAAGACTGGATTTCTGATGACACATGGCAGCTCATAGAGTTACGCCGTCAATTGAAAGAAAGACTAAACCAGAGAGAAACTCGAGATTTGCGAGCCCAGTATAATGTCATGGGTAAACGTGTCAAAAGAGCAGCAAGACAGGATCGACGCACCAACACCAACAAAATAGCTGACAAAGCAGAGGAAGCCCAATACCGAAAAGTTAAAGAGTTGGCAAATGGTGGCACGACTAAAAATAATAATAACATGATGCTCGAAGACAAAGACGGGAAAAACATAACATCAACGGACCAACAGCGACAGAGATGGAAAGAACACTTCGATGAACTGCTGAACTTCCAAGACAGCGCTATTAACGAAGCTGAAGAAGAAATCGAAGGTAACGCACACACCAACAGGCGAATCAGATCTACACCACCATCAAGATCTGAAATAGTTGAGGCCATAAAGAAACTTAAGAACAACAAAGCTCCCGCTACAGATAAATTACCAACGGAGCTCCTTAAGGCCGATCCAACTACATCTGCCGCAGCATTATACGAACATATCAGAACAGCATGGGAAAACGAATACTTCAACAACGATTGGAAAAATGTCATCATCGTTAAAATACCAAAGAAAGGCGATTTGAAGAAATATGGTAACTGGAGGGGTATCACTGTACTCAACACGATCAATAAGATTGTGGCACAGATAATCCTCCAACGCATTTCTCAACACATCGAAAGCCAACTACGCGATGAACAAGCCGATTTCAGAGCGAACCGTGGTTGTATTGACCAGTCAAATAGACTACGGCTCATCATTGAGCAGTCCAACGAATTGCAATCTCCGCTCTATGTTATGTTCGTAGGCTTCGAAAAAGCATTCGATCGAGTAAACAGGGTAGAAATATGGAAAGCTTTGGCGAAGAAAGGCATTCCATCCAAAATCATCAGAGTAATTAGAGCTGTGTACTCTGAAGCTAAGTGTAGTGTACTACATACCGGCGTAAGGAGTGACGAGTTCGAGGTACGAAACGGTGTGAGGCAGGGCTGTGTACTATCACCACGGCTTTTCATAACAATCCTAGACGAAGCCCTACGGCAAATTTCAACGGAAACACTTGGCATATGGTGGAACCCAACACGGAAACTTGGCGACTTAGACTTCGCTGATGACATCGGTCTTATAACCAACACACACATAAATATGCAAACACTGATGAACAATCTATGCGCAGCTAAACAATCCAAAGGTCTTAACATAAACATCAACAAGACCAAACTAATGCGCATCAACACCGATAACACCATCACTATCGGTACACAACAAATCGAAGAAGTCAGTGAATATTGCTACTTGGGCAGCGTAATGTCAACAACTGGTGGCACAAAAGAAGACATCAGTAGCAGAATTGCCAAAGCAAGGGCCGCATACGGTCAACTACGCACTACATAGAAGACCATACAAATTGCAACCAGCACAAAAATTAGGATCTTCAAGGCATGTGTGCTAGCGGTCCTCTTGTACGGCAGTGAAACGTGGAGTTATACTGAACGAGAATTATCATCTGCTCAAGTATTTGTGAACAAATGCCTACGTAGAATAGTGGGAATCTTCTGGCCAGCCACCATCACCAACAGCCAGTTGTACCAGCAAACTAACTGCGAGCCACTTGAGCAAGCAATAAAGAAAAAGAAGTGGAGTTGGATAGGTCACACATTGAGAAAACCACATGACTCAAGCACTCGATTGGAACCCACAAGGCAACAGAAAAAGAGGCCGTCCGAAACAAACGTGGAGAATAAGAGTTGACAATGAGCTAGTCGAAGCAGGAATCTCATGGAACGAATGCAAGACAACAGCCAGCAATAGAAGAAGATGGAAAGCCTTATCTGAGGCCCTATGCTCCACTAGGAGTTAAAGGAATTAAAAAAAATAAAAAAAAAACAAAAAAAATAAAAACTCCCACCGTGTGCGGTTCTGCCCTTAACGCTATTACGAAACTTGGATACTATTCCCAAAGCTGGAAAAAGGCGGTCATAGTGATGATTCCCAAGCCAGGCAAAGACAAAACGCAACCCTCATCCTACAGACCAATCAGTCTCCTATCGTGTCTCTCGAAACTGTTTGAAAAGGCATTTTTAAAACACCTAGCTCCCTACTTAAGAAGGCGAAACACAAGACCATTTGTACAGCTATTTTCTTAGACGTCGCACAAGCATTTGACCGAGTCTGGCTGGAAGGACTAATGCACAAGATAACAAAACTGATTCCGCGCCTCCTCTCAGCATAATACTCCGTTGACACAGCCGTGAAACCGATCACCACATCTGTGGTAACGAGATCGGCGGCTCAGAAGAATTCGGTTCCCGAATCCGCCAACAACGAGTCTCTGCAGCCAATGACGCCAAAAATGCCCTCTACGTTATCACCTACTAAAATCTTTCTTTCCAGGCTTGCCCGTGATCTCACATTTGATGATGTCATGGCTTATTTCAAGCTAAAATACAAGCCGCTGAGATAAAGGTGGAAAAATTTAAGTTCCCTTATGAACGGGACGTATGATCCTTTAATCTTATTTATATTAGTTGTTCTTATATTCCCCCCGCATCTGATATTTCCGCCTACTTGGACCATCTTTCATCTATCCAAATTGTTGCATTCAAACTATCTGATAGAGATTATCTACTAGCTTTTTTTTTCTGGCGCCCTCTATTTATAATTCTTTTTTTAAATGGCCTATCAGAACTATCTTTATTTCAAATTTGATTTAGTTTTCTCTTCTGATATACTACTAAACACTATCTCCAGAACTGATCCCTTAGTACATCCTGAAGATCCCTACCATCCTACGTGTGACTTTGTTCTAGCTCTGCCTACTCCAATGCAAACTGCATCTGTTCCTCGTAAAGTAAAATCACGTTGTTTCCGTAAGACCGATTTTGGAAAACTTAATCATTTAATTTCAGAACATGATTGGTCATTTTTTTATTCATGTTCTGACCTAAATACTTGTATCTCATTTTTTTATTCCTCCATGAATTCATTTTTCGACCAATGTGTTCCTCTTGCTTTCCCAGTAAAGTCAAACAGACCTTGGTTCTCTCGTGAACTTATGAGGTTAAAAAATTTGAAATCTCGGTATTTTAAAAAATTTAAACTAACTCGTAAACCTTTTGACTTCTCAAGATATATTGCTGTTAGATCAAACTTTATTGCTCTAAATGCAAATTGTTACAACGAGTATTTGAGTCGTTGTCGTTTGCAGTTCGCTCAGGACCCTAAGCAGTTTTACAACTTCGTCAATCTGAAACGTAGTCCAGTAGATTCCCATCCTCTTTATCTTTCGGAGAAAATGAAGCAACCACTGATCAGGCCGCAGCCGATTTGTTTGCAGACTTTTTTCAATCTACCTACTCAACTAACCCGTATAGTTCTTCCATACATCCTTACCCTTACCCTATAAATTATTTTAACACTCTTTTTTGTCCTACAATTAAAAAAACTTCTTTACTTAGTGATCTGAAATCTTTTAAACCTGTTTTCTCTCCTGGCCCTGATGGAGTTCCAGGATGTGTTCTAAGATTTTGTGCTGACTCACTTCTAAAACCAAGTTTTAAGCTATTTGACTTGTCACTGTAAAACAGTTATTTTCCACCTATTTGGAAAAACTCTTTTTCTATTCCTCTTCACAAAAGTGGATCTAACAATGATGTGAAGAACTATAGGTGTATATCCAAATTGTCTGCAATACCTAAGATTTTTAAAAAAAATCTTACGGCTCAGTTAACCTTTATGATTAAATAAATAATTTCGACCCATCAACATGGGTTTGTAAAAGCAAGATCTACTGCTTCTAATCTTCTAGAATTTTCTTCCCGCATTACTTTAGGATTTCGGAAGAAAATTCAAACCGATGTCGTCTATACTGAATTCAGTAAAGCATTTGATTCCGTAAATCATAATCTCTTGATTTATAAGTTAAATTGATTCGGTTTTCCACAAAAGCTTTTTTTGTGAATATCCGATTATTTAACTAACAGGTCTCAACGAGTTCTTTTTAAATAGTGTCAATCAAAGCCAATCATAGTAACTTCTGGTGTTCCTCAGGGCAGCCATCTTGGACCTTTGCTTTTTAACCTCTTTATCAACGATCTTCCCTCAATACTTCTGCACTCTAATATCCTTATGTATGCTGATGACGTGAAACTCTGTTTGACGTATAGTGATCCTACACGTAACTTCCTCCAAACAGATCTTGATTTGCTCTTTGCTTGGTGTAGGCATAATCTGCTGCATCTTAACTGTTTGAAGTGCAAAGTTATGTCATTTTACAGAGGTAGCTATCACGTCTTCAACTATACATTTGATTTAAACTTGCTTTTAAGAATAACCGATGTAAACGATTTAGGTGTTCTCTATGATCATAGATTGAAATTTGATCGTCACATTGCACAAATTGCCAATAAGGCATTTCGAGTACTTGGTTTCATAAAAAGATGTGCCAAAGAATTTAGTGATCCATATACGACAAAATTACTTTACACTTCTCTTGTTCGTCCAATTCTTGAATATGGTTCTTGCGTGTGGTCGCCGCAATATCAGATTCACTAAGATAGAATTGAGTCTGTTCAAAAGCAATTTTTACTTTTCGCTTTGCGTAGTTTCAACTGGGTACCAGGTGTACACTTACCACCTTATTCTAGTAGACTCCTTCTTATTAACCTACCTTCTCTTACTAATCGTCGTATCATGTTAGGTGTCACGTTTCTTTTTAAACTAATCAAGTACGACATTGATTCCCCTATTCTGCTTAGCCAAATCAATTTCTGTATTCCTTCTAGAGTAACTCGTAATTTTTTGCCACTTTCTTAACAATTATAGCTTGCATGATCCCTTTCGAGTTCTCTGTGCTGATTAGAATAGACTGTTTAGAGCTTTCAATTCAGAGTCCTCCGATAATTCGGTCAAACTATCTATTCTTATCTACTTAACACTTAACAACAATTAACACTAATCCACCGATCTGATTGGGTTTTACTGGGTTTTGGATCGTTTTTGGAACGTTTTCTTTTTATTATCCCAGTTTAAATTTTAAATTTAAATAAAATAAATTATTATTATTCATTACATTCATCATTTAAAAATTATTATTAATGTAAAATTTTTATTCTTAATTTTTATTGTTAAATCCTTTCTCAGTCGACTGCCATTAGTCGACATTAAATAAATAAATAAATAAATCGCTGCTGCAAATCAGACACCTTCGCGGCGTTCCACATCCCTTGGTTTTGTGTCCATGCTCGCCATACCGCAGGTAGCTGTCCGAGCGATCCTCTAATTTTCAGTTGGAAGCCCGCTGACCGTATCACAAGCACCTGAAACATCTTGTTGGACGTATATCCTGGACGATACGACATCGTGACCATCATACTGTTAACGAACCCCTTTTGAGTACAGCGATTACGTCGTTTGCACTAAGGAATACTGTCGCTATTTGGGTTCCGTCCCGCATTTTACGCCAGCCGTGCACAGCCTCTGGTTTCACCAGTATGCCTTCGTATTGGGAGGCCAGGCAACTTTGGAGTTCCTCAGCTGTCGCTGCCTCATCCATTCGACTGCATGTTAAAACAATTCTCTGCACTCCAGTGCGTAGTGCAGCCATTTCTTTAAGGGACTCTGAATTAAGGAACGCTGGCGGAGACTTTGCCCTCTACCTCGAGTAGTAGCTCCCCCTGTTGGGTCCTTCGAATCTTCTGCCCCCCGCTGGGTTATCCATTTACGGTCTGGCACCCTTGGGATATCCTTTGCAAAGAGCGTAGACCACCAAGTTTTAAAAGTGGTTTCCAACGTAGGACACGGATTTCTCCTAGAAGTTGACTGGGCTGGCGCAAATCCTCTGACTGAACCCTCCACGAGGGTGCCGGCTGGGCAATGGGCTGTGTATTGACTCAAACTTCAGAATCAGACACTGTCCTGTTGCTCGGGCCAATACACGGCCCAGCTGAGGCTAGGACGCAACAACATGCGGACCATCAAAGTCTGGTGCTATGGTGTAGGGGGCCATGGTCAGAGGTGCCTGGCAGATACGCCTAAAATGCTATGGGGTGGTTCCCAAGAACAAAACTAACCAAAAACCAGTAAAAAAAACAACAGTCGCGCGGCACGCGACAGTGGGATACCCTTCGACCTATGTTCCTATGTATGTAGACATATACATATGCACATACTTTGAAATTATTCTTGACAGATAGCGCTCGCGCTTCGCGCTCGCCCGCCTCCCTTGTTAGCTGACACAAGCACTTGGTTTTATGCACATACTTTCTTAAATAACTTCTGTGTTTATTGACCGATCGGATTACAATAAGAATGAGAATACGTAGATATTTTAATGAGCTTTGTATATGTTAAAGTCAGAAAGTTGTATCTTTAATACAGCGCTTATAAATTGAGTTCAAAAATTAAATTATTAATTTTCGGGGGCGGTGGGCGTGGCACCAAACATTTGAAATAAACTTGATCTGCGTCGGCTACACAGAAATGTTCATGCCAAATTTGTATTAGCTGAGATCTGTGTGTTCATCTGGTCATCCATACATCCGGACATCCGGACAGACAGACAGACATGGCTCAATCGACTCGGCTAGTGATCCTGAGAAAGAATATATATACTTTATGGGGTCTGCCACGCCTCCTTCTGCCTGTTACATACATTTGCACAAAGTTAGTATACCCTTTTTTGACCATTTTCAATGGTCGAAGGGTATAATGAATAAGTTGATGGAGACCCTCAAAGGATCAACTCGGGCTGGGATGTCAGCCCAAACGTCGGTAGAAGGCGTGACTGCTACCACCGGCGGGCACAGGGGGTGAACACCCCTCTACGTGTCGCCAGCGGTCACACCTCTGAACTGGTGGGAGCAGGCCAGGACAGTTGTACTACTACTGCCTCAACATCAAAGAATGCCAAGATGTGGCGCGGTACCAGAGTCCATGCAGACTCGGACAGCGACGCTCAAGGCAACGAAATAAGTGCTGAGGCGGAAGAAAGCCTCCTGCGTTCCCCAGTCAAGGGTTCCAACTCCCCTAGTAGGGAAGGGCCCAGGAAGACAAAGGAGGGCTTGAGAGCCAAAGCCCAGTACAAAGCAGCCCTGAAGATTAAATCTCGGCTCGCTGGCAGCAATAAACTCACCCCTGAGGAGAGGTAAAAGCTGGAGTGGGCCGAAGATAAGATCGAGGAGGGTCGAAAACACTTCGAGGGCAAAATGGCGATGAAGGCAACTTCAAGGCAATACGCCAACAGGGTCGAGGAGCTGCTGCTTACTAAAAGGCAGCGTTCTGAAGACCAGGACAAGGCGGATGTGCCCGTGAGCAAGCGGCCGCGCCAAAAACTCGAAAAAGCCCCCAGAAAGCCACTGCCGAAAAGGGAGACGGTGAGCGATGTGGCGCGTCGGCAATTAGTCGTCGCGCTTATCGACCGCAGTAGCCCCCACGGCAAAATATCACCCGACAAGTGGAAGACGGTAGAGCTGAGGCTGTTGGACGCCCTATTCAAGCGAATGGAGGAGCCAGAGTCTCAGCCTACCACCTTCGATGGAGCGGGGTAGCTTAATGGGGTAAAGATATTGAGCTGTAAGGATGACCTCACCCTGAAGTGGGTCACCGAAACTGTGTCCAAGATGGACGCCCCCTGGGAAGGTGCCAAGCTGGAGGTAGTTGACAGAACCTGCATTCCGTCAGTACCAAAAGCGAAAGTACTCTTCCCGAGGGTCGTACCTAAGGAACAGGCGCTCAAGCTGCTCAGATGGCAGAATCCAGACGTGCCTACCGCTGACTGGACGGTACTACACGTTGGCAAGCCGGAAGGCAATGGCCAACAAATGGTCCTCCAGATCAACAAGGAGGCCGAGGATCTGTTATACCCGAGGTTTGGGAAGATGGCGTGGGGAGTAGGAAACGTGTACCTACGACTCAAAAAACGCCACCCAAACGACACTAATGCCAACACGCTAGAGGCCGGCGAGGTGGAAAAAGACCTCGAAGCCTTGACCGACGCGGCAAACAGCCTCGATATAGAGGATGAAATGGAGGAGGATGGTGACCTGACTATCATAGCCAACCCATCCAAGCAGAAGGTATCTGAAAATAGCCATGAAGCTACGGATCCTTCAGCTAAACCTCCATAAGAGCAAGTTGGCGTCGGCGGAGCTCCTCTTGACCCTGGAGGAGGAGTCCGTCGACGTGGCCCTAGTCCAAGAGCCCTGGTTCGCATCGGGCAACAAGATCGCTGGGGTAGGGTCGAGCAACTACTCCATCTTCCACCCGACCACCGTAAGTAAAGCTAGAACTACAATTCTGGTAAGAAAAGGCATCTATGCTTATCTTATGTCTAATTACAGCACAGACGACATCACGGTGATAGCACTAGAGGGATGCAGGGACGAACTACTCCTGATGGCGTCCTACTATCTAGCGCATGACAGGGTATCGCCGACAGAGGAGACGGAGCGTCTGATCCAGGAGGTGAGCCAGAAGAGGCAACCCCTGGTGATAGGGGCTGACGTCAACGCTGTAGTATGCATACATATTGAATAACTACTGTACACACCGTTAGAATGTTAACAGGAAGAGAGTGGATCGGCGCTCTCACAGAATGTGCACGTGGGTGCATTCTGTTAAATAGCGCTCTAGCTTAAGAGAGCATAAATACACATGTAACATTTAACATAACATTTAACAGAATGTCTGCATTCTGTTACATAGCGCTCCAGCTTAAGAGAGCATAATTGCACATGTAACATTTAGCATAATATTTAGCATAACGTTTAGCATAAGCATAACCATCTCTCTCCACGATAAGCTTTAAGCTTACTTAGACACTAAGAATACAATGTCAAGATCAGATTCAACTGAACGTTGGAAGCGGCACCTTTGCTGCCTCCAACTGCTAATAATAAAAGTTAATATTAAAATCAAATAAATAAAATCACCATTTACATGGCGACCGTGACAGGACAGCCACATACCTAAAACAAAAGAAAAAAGGGAGCAACTAACGGGGAGCACATACAAAAAAAAAAAAGGACCTCTTCCCCCTGGTAGACGAAGGTGCGCAGGATAACAGCAACAACAGCACATGCAGCAGCAGCACGGCCAGCATCCACAGCAGCACCACGTCCGCGGGAGATCTGCGGCAACAACAACATCAGCAACAACAAGTGTAAAAAAGCAAACCGCAAACACGTGCGGCGGAGAGTGGAGACCAAAGAAAATACTGAGTGAGTAGAGTGTGGCAATGGGTAAACGCGGAGGTCAGAAGAACAAGATCAATAAAAGAATAGCACACATTAAGTGGCTATTATATACAAACAAAACACCGCCCCCATGGGCAACGGCACAAAAATTAACTGCCGAACTAGATTTTCTAAAAGAAAACCTCCAGCAAAGAAAGCTCTACCCCACAACTCACTCAGAAAATATAAAGCACATTAATGAAAATTTAATACAAAAACCACCATCTCCCAAGCCGTTGCCGAAAAAAGCCGGACGTCTGCCCAAACGACTGCCCTGGACCGTTGTACGCAGCAACATGCGTATCCACATGTTTAAGACGAAAGACCAGTGCGAAGACCAGCGCCGGCCCCGCCTAATCCAATAGGCCCCGGACATCAGCAGCAGAAACAACAACAGCGAGAGGGGCACTCCGCCACTTTCGCACACCGCTACGAGGGAAGAAAAAGGCGCAACAATTTTTTTTTATATAGCACTGCGATGCAAAATTTTTTTGATTGCACTGCGATGCATATTTTTTTTTATCTATAAAAAATTTATAAAATTGTGCGGAACCATCTCCGCTCGATTAGAAGTATAGCCCGTAAAGCTATACAAAACACTAGGCAAAAAAAAAAAATGTAAAAAAAAATATAAATGCAGTAATTAGAAAAAATATACCAAAATTTCAAAAAAAAGAGAGCACAAAAAACATTGAAACAAATAATAACATATTTAGCTTGTTACCTTAAGAAATGAAATAAATTGAATATAATGAATTACAAAAACGAAAAAAAAAATATATATATTAATTAAAACATTGGCAAAAATTTTAAAATCAGCTTAAAGTATGGCTACACTAAAAGCAATTAGAGAAAAACATGATAGAGTTGAGTTTAGCATTATCATAAAGAAAAAGTTCATATCCACAAAAGAATGGAATGGCATGAAATATGCACATTGATTAGAAACATAAAAATTCAATTCGATAAGTCTTATAAGTGCTTATCGCCGAATAGGCCTATACAGGCAGATACAATACAAAAACATGCGTCAATATTAGTCGACTGCTTTAATGAAGCACGAAAACTAATACATGAACATAGGAAAATAATCAATTCAGAAAACTGGTCTGAGCTATCAAGACTATTAATCAAACTTCGATTAAATTTAATAACAGTTAAAAGGAAATTTAGTTTGGAAATATCAATTCCAAAAATACTAAATACCCCTTTAACGATTGATGCAGACGAACAATCTGAATCAACAGAAACAGAAGAAATTGATTTAGAAGACACCAAGCTTGAAGAAAAATATACCGATATCAGGGAAACAGATCTATTAAACTTAACTATTCCAGCTATATTAACATTAGCTGAACTATCAGATCAAGAATTGTCCGATAATATAAAAACAGAACATACAATGGCACAAACCAATATTGATTTCCTAAATACAGCATCAAAGCTTATACCTGACTTTGATGGTAAAGCTGAAAACTTGACAAGTTTTATAGATGCTTTAAATATAATAAACTTAATTAAAGGAGAACATGAATCTCTAGCTGTTTCGGTTCTAAAAACCAAATTAAAAGGCACAGCGAGAAATCTAATAAGCAGTGAAACTACAATAACACAGGTAATTTCAAGTCTTAGAAGAAACGTTAAAGGTGAATCAGTTGAAGTGGTAACAGCAAAACTGATGAACCTTCAACAAAAGAATAAAACTGCCAACCAATATACAAAAGAGGTTGAACATATGACTAAAGCTCTTGAAAGTGCATATATTAGTGATGGACTTCCACTCGGACTAGCCAATAAATATAGCACACAAATTGCTATCAAGGCTATGACCACAAATTGTTCCATAGAGAAAGTAAAGCTTATAATGCAAGCTGGTAATTTCAACACAATGAACGACGCTATCTCAAAGTTCGTTGGTAGCTGTACCGACGCAACTGGGAAGAGCGACACAGTATTGTTCTGTCGTCATAATAGAGGCAACCGTAATGGCAACTCAAATAGAGGCAGAAACAATAATGGAAATTTTAACAATTATAACAATTACAACAGAAATAGATACAATAACAGAGGTAACCGAGGAAGCGGTAACCGCGGTAATAACAATCCCAATCGAGGTAGAAGTTATAACAACACAAATAACAATAACAACAATGTCCGAATTACACAAGGCTCTTCGGAAAACCAACAAGGCCCTTTAGATACACAAAACTAGTTTATTCGATCAATCTCAATCTAAATATATATGCAAATTTTTCAAATGTAGAAACAAACAAAAACTTGACATTCCTAATAGACACTGGAGCAGACATTTCACTTTTAAAAGAAAATGTCATAGAATCCACGAACGTTGATAATAATCAACAGATAAATATTCAAGGCATAGGCCAAGGGATCGAACACTCCATAGGAATGATCAATACAGAAATTCAAACAGGAAAATTCGTAATACCACACAATTTTCACGTTGTTAATTTTAAATTTCCAATACCATGTGATGGTATACTAGGCATTGACTTTATTAAGAAGTATAATTGCCAAATTGACTTCAAAACGAATGAGGACTGGTTAATAATTAGACCCAATAACTTAAAATATCCGATTTATGTACCAATTACATATAATGCAGGAAATAACACAACTCTTCTACCAGCAAGATCCGAAGTAATCCGTAGAATTTCAATAAGTCCGTCTGATATTGATATATTAATACCTAATCAAGAAATTCAACCTGGTATTTTTATAGCAAATATGGTAACAAAAGCTAACATGGCTATTGTCCGACTACTAAATATAACAGCAAATAACCAAATGGTGAACCTAGATAAAATAGAATATGAATCATTAGAAAATTACAACGTCATTAAATCCGACAAAACAGAAAGAACGGAAAATGTATTGGCAAAGCTAAAAAAAAATTTTCCGCCACTTTTCAAAAACACACTTGAAAAATTATGCATAAAATACAGTGATGTATTCGGACTTGAAACCGAATCAATTACAACAAATAATTTTTATAAACAAAAATTAAGATTGAAAGACAATGAACCAGTTTATATAAAAAACTACAGAAACCCTCACAACCACATAGAAGAAATAAAGTCCCAAGTACAAAAACTTATTAGAGACAAAATAGTAGAAACATCTGTATCAGAATACAACAGCCCACTGCTACTTGTTCCGAAAAAAGCTCTACCGGATTCTAATAATAAAAGATGGCGATTAGTAATAGACTATCGTCAAATAAATAAAAAACTACTGTCCGATAAATTTCCGCTACCTAGAATAGACGATATACTCGATCAATTAGGAAGAGCAAAATATTTCTCATGTCTAGACTTAATGTCTGGTTTTCATCAAATAGAACTTGAAAAGACAATTTTGTGGCAGATGCACTGTCACGTATTACAATAAATGAGCTGAAGGATATGTCAGCAAACGTCTTAAAAGTCACTACAAGACAACAAAGTAAACAGAAAAATTTCTGCGCAGAAACAAATATAAATAAACGAGAAGAAACTCTTGTTAACGCTCCTATGCCCAACGTATACGAAGTCATTAATAATGACGAAATACGAAAAGTAGTGACCTTGCGAATAACTGAATCAAAATGTTTATTTAAACGTGGAAATAAAGTTATAGCAAGAACTGATGTTAGTGATCTGTACACCAATGGAATTCTAGACTTAGGTCAGTTCTTCCAAAGGCTTGAAACACAAGCCGGTATACACGAGATCAGCCAACTCAAAGTGGCACCGAGCGAAAAGATCTTTGAAACGATTTCAATGGACTCTTTTAAAAGAATGGGCAATAAATTATTAAAAGTATTAAGAGTAGCGCTACTCAAGCCGGTGACCCAAATATATGATCAAAAAGATCAAGAAGCGATACTGTTTACATACCATGACGATCCAATTCAAGGAGGTCATACAGGCATAACAAAAACGCTAGCGAAAATTAAAAGATATTATTATTGGAAAAATATGACACGTCATATAAAAGAGTACATAAAAAAAAATGTCAAAAATGCCTGACGTCTAAAACAACGACACATACAAAAATAGAAAAAACCACAGTCGCGCTGCACGCGACAGTGGGATACCCTTCGACCTATGTTCCGATGTAGTTTAATTTGTTAAATCATACACATATACAAATGCGCATGCTTTTAAATTATTGCCGACAGATGGCGCTCGCGCTTTGCGCTTGTGGCAACCCTGTTAGCCACCTATTAGTTAAGTAACACTGTTTGTAAGTTATCGATATCTATCTATCACTTCACTTCAGTTCTTCTTCTTCTTGGAGTAAGTTCGTAAAAGCTCGCGCCCTTTTTCATGACACAAATGTTTGACACTAAAAGAATAATAAAGCGTATTATTTAAGAACAGTTAATGGCGTATTTAATTCGCCATATTGGTGACCCCGACGTGATTTAAAACTTCTTTTGAACATAAAAACTAACTACGTTGATACTTATTGCATCTGCTCTATGAATTTCATCAGACGCCTGTGGTGAAATAACGCACACACGTTCATATATACGACGCATTTTATGAACACGTATCAACGGGCAGCAAACTAATATCATCTAATAGAATCGCATGCAACAACCACGATACAATCTTCGCTCATTAACCAGGAGGAAACTTAATTTTGAAACAAACAACATGACTGAACCATTCAATGATATTGAAGAGCAACTTCGCACAATGCAAAGAGAAATGGATGCATTACGTGTGGCACACCAAGACACAGCAACAAACCAAGTCACCTCTGCACCGGCTGTTGCACCAGTTCATCGTCTACAAATTAATGTGCCAAAATTTACTCGGAGCAATCCACAACTCTGGTTTGCACAAGTTGAGCGCGCATTTCGCCTCAACGGCATCATCAACGACGTGGACAAGTTCGATCTCATTACTGTACAGTTGGAGGAAGATATTGCATTGAGTGTAGCTGATTTGGTTCAAAATCCACCAGCTGTTGACAAATACCCCGCTCTCAAAGCTAGGCTACTAACTAAGTTCGCCGAGTCTGCTGAGTCCATGTTGCGTCGTTTGTTGCACGGAGGAGCAACTGGCAAAAAACCATCAGATATTCTGGCTCACATGCGTCGTCTGGCACCTGGCGAGCAATATGAAAGTATTATCCGTACGCTTTTCCTTGCAGAGATGCCATCTGATTTTCGTCTAATACTGACTGTGTGGCCGGAAGCAGATCTTGACAGACTCGCAGCCACTGCTGACCGGATGCTCGAGGCTAATGGAACTAGCAATACTTGTGCCGCAGCTACTACACCCGATGCTGTCAACGCAATTGCTCCCACCAAAATTTTGGCAGACGTCGCCGAAAGTTTACGTTCACTTTCTGAGAGAGTTGAAAAACTACAAGGAGAGATGAAATATCTAAAACAACAAAATCAATCACATGGAAAATCACACGACTTATCCAACGGAAGAGGCGACCAAGCATCGACGATGTGTTTCTACCACAAAAATTCGGTGACAATGCTCAAAAGTGCCGACCTGGTTGCACTTACAAAGCAAATTTAAACTAACACGGCTGTCGCCTGTTCAGCTGCACGGCGACAGCAAATACTCTGTCAGCAATATTACAGCACCCCCTGAGATTCGCCTACACGTCTATGATCAAATATCAAGGACACGATTTCTGGTGGATTCTGGTTCGGTGATTTCTGTGATACCGCGTTCTGCGTTTAAGCAAAATTCACAAAAAAGCGATCTTGTATTGTATGCAGCTAATCAAACACCTATCTTCACGTATGGCAAGCAGGTCATTCAATTAAACTTGGGACTTCGTCGGGAGTTTAGTTGGACCTTCATCATTGCTGATACTCACACACCGATCATCGGCGCTGATTTCCTTTCAAAGTTTCAGTTGCTGATCGATCTCAACAACAAGCAACTCATCGATTCAACGACAGGTCTAACTACTAACGCGCGCCTTAATGATGGAAGTAACACAGCCATTTCCACTGTTGACAACGGCGCTGACTTTCGTGGCCTGCTACAGGAATTCATTGCGGTAACACGTACATCAGAGCTCACTGTTACTAACCACACCGATGTATGCCATTTCATAGAGACCACCGGCAGCCCTGTTGCTGATCGCCCTCGTCGTCTTGCTGGTGATAAATTGGTAGCCGCAAAATCGGAAATCAATTTACTGATCGAGCAAGGCATCTGTCGACCGTCTAAGAGTTCCTGGTCCAGTCCATTACATCTCGTGACAAAAAAGGATGGAAGCTGGCGCGCTTGTGGCGATTATAGGAAGTTAAACGCTGTAACAGTACCGGATCGCTACCCAATCGCTCACATATACGATTTTGCAGAACAACTACATGGAAAAACTATTTTCTCAACCCTCGACCTGGTACGTGCTTATTATCAAGTACCAATGGCTGAGAGCGACATCAAAAAGACTGCAGTTTGCACCCCTTTTGGACTAGTGGAATTCCTTAAAATGCCGTTTGGACTAAAAAAACGCTACACAAACGTTTCAACGCTTTATGGATAACATTTTCCGAGGCTTGGATTTTGTGTATTGTTACATTGACGATATTCTCATTGCATCAACAACAGCAGATGAACATGAGCAACATCTTCGCACAGTCTTCAACATCTTGCAACACAACGGTCTCTGCATCAACGTTAGTAAATGTCAACTTGCTAAACAAGAGGTTCGATTCTTGAGTTATATCGTCAGCAAAAGTGGAATCAAACCCCCAACTGATCGCATTGACGCTATCTTGAGCTATACCAGACCAAATACAATTTGCGAACTTGGCCGATTTCTTGGAATTATCAATTATTACAGACGTTGCCTACCTCAAGCTTCTCACATCCAAGCACCACTAACGGAGCTGACAAGAGACATTAAAAAGAATGACAAGCGCATCATTCAATGGACACCAGAGCTTATACAAGTCTTCGAAGAATGCAAACAGAATGTAGCAGACGCTACAATGTTATCTTATCCAACGCAAAACACCAATTGGGCCCTAGTCTGCGATGCTTCAGATGTGGCCATCGGCGCTTCACTCGAGCAGCTGGTTGCTGATATCTGGCAACCCCTTGGATTTTTTTCGAAAAAACTAACTCAAACAGAGCGTAGCTATAGCACCTACGATCGCGAACTGTTGGCCATTTACGAAGCAGTAAGACACTTTAAACATCTGCTAGAAGGACGTGTTTTTGTTATCAAAACGGATCATAAGCCATTAATCTTCGCCTTTAATCAACGTCCTGAAAAGTCATCGGCAAGACAGTTAAGGCACCTTGATTATATATCACAGTTTACAACTACGATTCTGCATGTCAAAGGCGAGGAGAATACAGTTGCGGACGCACTGTCACGACTGTGCGAGATTAAGATGCCAACTGCAATTAGTACTGTCAATATTGAAAAAGCGCAAGCTTCTGATTCCGAGCTCGGTGAATTGCTAAAGGGCACTTCTTCGTTGGATTTAAAAACAATTCGTGGCGACGACAACACTCTTATTTACTGCGACGTGTCAACGGGTACAATACGACCCTACATACCACAGAGCCTGCGTCATCAAGTCTTTGGATCTGTGCATGGTTTATCTCATCCCAGTGGCAGGGCAACTCTGAAGCAATTACGCCTGAGCTATATTTGGCCAAGCATGAACAAAGATGTCCTTCTCTGGTGCCGCAACTGTCTCCCATGTCAACGGGCTAAGATTCATAAACACAACTCACTTCAGCCCAGCAAAATCGAAGTTCCTGACAACAGATTTGAACACGTTCACATGGACATCGTAGTAATGCCTCTTCAACAAGGATATCGCTATTGTCTTACGATTATTGATCGGTTCTCACGTTGGCCTGAAGCGGTGCCATTAAAAGACATGACAGCGGAGACAGTCGCCACAGCATTCTGGACACATTGGGTAGCTCGTTATGGTACGCCTAAGACGTTAACTACAGACCAAGGCAGTCAGTTTGAGTCAGCTTTATTTAAGCAGCTACTCAAGATGGTCGGTGGTAAGCATATCCATACTACCCCTTATCATCCCCAGTCGAATGGTTTTGTGGAAAGATGGCACAGATCATTTAAAGCTGCACTCATGTGCCACCCAGAATTTCCTTGGTCTGAAATGCTTCCAACTGTTCTGTTGGGATTACGGACATGCTATAAAGAGGATCTTAAATCGTCAGCAGCGGAAATGCTATATGGCACAGTCTTGCGAGTTCCAAACGAATTCTTCGACGACATAGATGCCGTATCTGATCCTGAGATGTTTTTAACAAAGTTTCGCAGTCACATGAGAGAAGTTCGGCCAACAGCAACATCGCATCATATAAAAGACAAATTTTTTATACAAAAAGGAATGCATGACTGCACACATGTTTTCGTCAGAGTCGATTCAGTTAAACAGCCTCTAGAATCGCCGTATATTGGTCCATACGAAATCATTCGACGTGAGTCTGACCGGGTTTTCATCATAAGGAAAGACGATAAAGAGACAGCAATCTCTGTCGATAGATTAAAACCAGCATTCTTCTTAAAAGATGATTCTGAACAGAAAGACGAAACTCCAAAAACAATTCGCACGTATGGAAAAACAAACAAAATGTCGTGACAGCATCACTGGAGGGGGAGTACTGTGGCAACCCTGTTAGCCACCTATTAGTTAAGTAACACTGTTTGTAAGTTATCGATATCTATCTATCACTTCACTTCAGTTCTTCTTCTTCTTGGAGTAAGTTCGTAAAAGCTCGCGCCCTTTTTCATGACACAAATGTTTGACACTAAAAGAATAATAAAGCGTATTATTTAAGAACAGTTAATGGCGTATTTAATTCGCCATACGCTCGCCCGCCTCCCTTGTTAGCTGATACAAGCACTTAGTTTTATGCACATACTTTCTTAAATAACTTCTGTGTTTATTGTCCGATCGGATTGCAATTTCGAGAATACGTAGATATTTTAATGAGCTTAGTATATGTTTAAGTCAGAAAGTTGTATCTTTTATACAGCGCTTACAAATTAAGTTCAAAAATTAAATTATTGATTTGCGGGGGCGGTGGGCGTGGCACCTAACATTTGAAATAAACTTGATCTGCTTATAGTACACAGGAGTCTTCCTGCCAAATTTGGTAACTCTAGCTTTTATAATAGCTGAGATCTGTGCGTTCACACAGACAGACGGACAGACGGACAGACGGACAGACAGACAGACAGGGCTCAATCGACTCGGCTTGTGATCCTGAGCAAGAATATATATACTTTATGGGGTCTCCGACGCCTCCTTCTGCCTGTTACATACATTTGCACAAAGTTAGTATACCCTTTTTTGACCATTTTCAATGGTCGAAGGGTATAAAAACACCCCTTACACTAACAGAGACACCCACTTACGCTTTTGACAGAGTGATAGTAGACACTATTGGTCCACTACCTAAATCTGAAAATGGTAATGAATATGCAGTCACTCTAATCTGTGATTTAACAAAATATTTAGTTGCCATACCAATTCCCAATAAAAATGCAAATACAGTCGCAAAAGCTATATTTGAATCTTTAATTCTGCAGTACGGTCCAATGAAGACGTTCATTACGGACATGGGAACAGAATATAAAAATAGCATTATAACCGACTTGTGTAAATATTTAAAAATAGACAACATAACGTCTACAGCTCATCACCACCAAACACTAGGTACCGTCGAAAGAAGTCATAGAACCTTCAACGAATACATACGTTCATATATATCAGTAGATAAAACTGACTGGGACATATGGTTACAATATTTTGTTTATTGTTTTAACACTACACCATCCGTAACACATAATTACTGCCCATATGAACTTGTATTTGGTAAAACTAGTAACTTAGCAAAACAACTTAGTAGCATAGATAATATAGACCCTATATATAACGTAGATGACTACGCTAAAGAAGTTAAATTTAGACTAGAAAACGCGTACAAGAGGGCACGCATATTATTAGAAAGCAACAAAATAAAACAAAAAAACAATTATGATAAGAAAGTTAGCGATTTTAAACTAAAGGTAGGAGATAACGTTTTAGTAAAAAACGAAACAGGTCATAAACTAGAACCAATGTATATAGGACCATTTGAAGTAATTAGAATAGAAAAGAATAACAACATAGTAATAAGAAATAAAAAGAACAAAGAACAGAAAGTACATAAGGATAGGTTAAAAATGTTTATTTCACAATTGTAATTAGTATGGCCATGCTAAGACAAAAATACTTCATCTACGTTTCTATACTTATTTGTAATTCAATATACAAAAAAAAAAAAAAAAAAAAGGAAAACAAACAAAATGAAAAGAAAATCTTCCTATGTTAATTAAAAATTAAAATTAAAATTAAAATAACTTCATATATTACGTTATTTTCCAAAAGGAGGGAGATGTAGTATGCATACATATTGAATAACTACTGTACACACCGTTAGAATGTTAACAGAAAGAGAGTGGATCGGCGCTCTCACAGAATGTGCACGTGGGTGCATTCTGTTAAATAGCGCTCTAGCTTAAGAGAGCATAAATACACATGTAACATTTAACATAACATTTAACAGAATGTCTGCATTCTGTTACATAGCGCTCCAGCTTAAGAGAGCATAATTGCACATGTAACATTTAGCATAATATTTAGCATAACGTTTAGCATAAGCATAACCATCTCTCTCCACGATAAGCTTTAAGCTTACTTAGACACTAAGAATACAATGTCAAGATCAGATTCAACTGAACAAATTGAATGGTTTTTCTTCAATATTTTCCACAATGTTCATCGCAAAGACTTTTCGAAGGACTTTTTATACAACTTAGTACTAGCTTTATCAATTTAAGTCAATATATCAAAATTCTAAATTTTGAAAAATTTTGAAAATGTAGTGAGGGGGACCCTTACCTAAAAAAAACACCTAAATTAAGGGTTTTTCTTCGATATTTTCCACAATGTTCATCGCAAAGACTTTTCGAAGGATTTCTTAACTTTATTTTTTATCAATTTAAGTCATAATATCAAAATTCAAATTTTGAAAATTTTGAAAATGTTGTAAAGGACCCTTTTCACAAATTTACCCACATTAAAAGTATTTTTTTTTATTTTTTTTTTTAACAAAATTTTTAAAAAATTTTTTTTAATTATGACTAGCTTTATCAATTTAAGTCAAAATATCAAAATTCTAAATTTTTAAAAATTTTGAAAATGTTGTAAGGGGGACCCTTATCACAAATTTACACCTAAATTAAGGGTTTTTCTTCGATATTTTCTACAATTTTCATCGCAGGACTTTTCGAAGGAATTTTATACTACTTATGACTAGCTTTATCAATTTAAGTCAAAATATCAAAATTCTAAATTTTGAAAAATTTTGAAAATGTTGTAAGGGGGGACCCTTATCACAAATTTACACCCAAATTAAGGGTTTTTCTTCAATATTTTCCACAATGTTCATCGCAAAGACTTTTCGAAGGACTTTTTATACAACTTAGTACTAGCTTTATCAATTTAAGTCAAAATATCAAAATTCTAAATTTTTAAAATGTTGTAAGGGGGGACCCTTATCACAAATTTACACCTAAATTAAGGGTTTTTCTTCGATATTTTCCTCAATTTTCATCGCAAAGACTTTTCGAAGGACTTTTTATACAACTTAGTACTAGCTTTATCAATTAAGTCAAAATATCAAAATTCTAAATTTTGAAAAATTTTGAAAATGTTGTAAGGGGGGACCCTTATCACAAATTTACACCTAAATTAAGGGTTTTTCTTCGATATTTTCCACAATTTTCATCGGAGGACTTTTTCGAAGGACTTTTTATACTACTTATGACTAGCTTTATCAATTTAAGTCAAAATATCAAAATTCTAAATTTTGAAAAATTTTGAAAATGTTGTAAGGGGGGACCCTTATCACAAATTTACACCCAAATTAAGGGTTTTTCTTCAATATTTTCCACAATGTTCATCGCAAAGACTTTTCGAAGGACTTTTTATACAACTTAGTACTAGCTTTATCAATTTAAGTCAAAATATCAAAATTCTAAATTTTGAAAATGTTGTAAGGGGGGACCCTTATCACAAATTTACACCTAAATTAAGGGTTATTCTTCGATATTTTCCACAATTTTCATCGCAAAGACTTTTCGAAGGACTTTTTATGCAACTTAGTACTAGCTTTATCAATTTAAGTCAAAATATCAAAATTCTAAATTTTGAAAATGTTGTAAGGGGGGACCCTTATCACAAATTTACACCTAAATTAAGGGTTTTTCTTCGATATTTTCCACAATTTTCATCGCAAAGACTTTTCGAAGGACATTTTATACTACTTATTACTAGCTTTATCAATTTAAATCAAAATATCAAAATTCTAAATTTTGAAAATGTTGTAAGGGGGGACCCTTATCACAAATTTACACCTAAATTAAGGGTTTTTATTCGATATTTTCCACAATTTTCATCGCAAAGACTTTTCGAAGGACATTTTATACAACTTATGACTAGCTTTATCAATTTAAGTCAAAATATCAAAATTCTAAATTTTGAAAAATTTTGAAAATGTTGTAAGGGGGACCCTTATCACAAATTTACACCAAAATTAAGGGTTTTTCTTCGATATTTTCATCGCAAAGACTTTTCGAAGGACATTTTATACAACTTATGACTAGCTTTATCAATTTAAGTCAAAATATCAAAATTCTAAATTTTGAAAAATTTTGAAAATGTTGTTATCACAAATTTACACCTAAATTAAGGGTTTTTCTTCGATATTTTCCACAATTTTCATCGCAAAGACTTTTCGAAGGACTTTTTATACAACTTAGTACTAGCTTTATCAATTTAAGTCAAAATATCAAAATTCTAAATTTTGAAAATGTTGTAAGGGGGGACCCTTATCACAAATTTACACCTAAATTAAGGGTTTTTCTTCGATATTTTCCACAATTTTCATCGCAAAGACTTTTCGAAGGACATTTTATACAACTTATGACTACACCTAAATTAAGGGCTTTTCTTCGATATTTTCCACAATTTTCATCGCAAAGACTTTTCGAAGGACATTTTATACTACTTATTACTAGCTTTATCAATTTAAGTCAAAATATCAAAATTCTAAATTTTGAAAAATTTTGAAAATGTTGTAAGGGGGGACCCTTATTAAAAATTTACACCTAAATTAAGGGTTTTTCTTGGATATTTTCCACAATTTTCATCGCAGGACTTTTTCGAAGGACTTTTTATACTACTTATGACTAGCTTTATCAATTTAAGTCAAAATATCAAAATTCTAAATTTTGAAAATGTTGTAAGGGGGGACCCTTATCACAAATTTACACCCAAATTAAGGGTTTTTCTTCAATATTTTCCACAATGTTCATCGCAAAGACTTTTCGAAGGACTTTTTATACAACTTAGTACTAGCTTTATCAATTTAAGTCAAAATATCAAAATTCTAAATTTAAATTTTGAAAATGTTGTAAGGGGGACCCTTATCACAAATTTACACCTAAATTAAGGGTTTTTCTTCGATATTTTCCACAATTTTCATCGCAAAGACTTTTCGAAGGACATTTTATACAACTTATTACTAGCTTTATCAATTTAAGTCAATATATCAAAATTCTAAATTTTGAAAAATTTTGAAAATGTTGTAAGGGGGACCCTTATCACAAATTTACACCTAAATTAAGGGTTTTTCTTCGATATTTTCCACAATTTTCATCGCAAAGACTTTTCGAAGGACATTTTATACTACTTATGACTAGCTTTATCAATTTAAAGTCAAAATATCAAAATTCTAAATTTTGAAAAATTTTGAAAATGTTGTAAGGGGGACCCCTTATCAAAATTTACACCTCAAATTAAGGGTTTTTCTTCAATATTTTCCACAATGTTCATCGCAAAGACTTTTCAGAAGGACTTTTTGTACAGACCTTAGTACTAGCTTTATCAATTTAAGTCAAAATATCAAAAATCGAAAAATTTTGAAAAATTTGTTGTAAGGGGGACCCGTTGTAAGGGGGGGGACCGTCAAATTCTACACCTAAATTCAAGGGTTTTTCTTCGATATTTCCACATTCTTCATCGCAAGTTTTCCACTTTCTCGCAACTTTCGAAGGACATTTATACTACTTATGACTAACAAAACCTAATTTAAAAAGGGTTGATTTCTTGCCGCAATTTGCCCAATTTTCTCGCAAAGACTTTTCGAAGGACTTTTATACTCACTTATCACTAGCTTTATACAATTCTAAGTCAAAATATCAAAATTCTAAATTTTGAAAAATTTTGAAAATGTTGTAAGGGGAGGGACTCTTGTCACAAATTTACACCTAAATTAACGGTTTTTCTTCGATATTTTCCACAATTTTCATCGCAAAGACTTTTCGAAGGACATTTTATACTACTTATTACTAGCTTTATCAATTTAAGTCAAAATATCAAAATTCTAAATTTTGAAAAATTTTGAAAATGTTGTAAGGGGGACCCTTATCACAAATTTACACCTAAATTAAGGGGTTTTCTTCGATATTTTTTTAATCGCAAACACTTTTCGAAGGACTTTTTTTATTACTTATGACTAGCTTTATCAATCTAAGGTCAAAATATCAAAATTCTAAATTTTGAAAAATTTTGAAAATGTTGTAAGGGGGACCCTTATCACAAATTTACACCTAATTAAGGGCTTTTCTTCGATATTTTCCACAATTTTCATCGCAAAGACTTCTTCGAAGGACATTTTATACTACTTATGACTAGCTTTATCAATTTAAGTCAAAATATCAAAATTCTAAATTTGGAAAAATTTTGAAAATGTTGTAAGGGGGGCCCTTATCACAAATTTACACCCAAATTAAGGGTTTTTCTTCGATATTTTCCACAATTTTCATCGCAAAGACTTTTCGAAGGACATTTTATACTACTTATTACTAGCTTTATCAATTTAAGTCAAAATATCAAAATTCTAAATTTTGAAAAATTTTGAAAATGTTGTAAGGGGGACCCTTATCACAAATTTACACCTAAATTAACGGTTTTTCTTCGATATTTTCCACAATTTTCATCGCAAAGACTTTTCGAAGGACATTTTATACTACTTATTACTAGCTTTATCAATTTAAGTCAAAATATCGTAAATTCTAAATTTTGAAAAATTTTGAAAATGTTGTAAGGGGGACCCTTATCACAAATTTACACCTCAATTAAGGGTTTTTCTTCAATATTTTCCACAATGTTCATCGCAAAGACTTTTCGAAGGACTTTTTTATACAACTTAGTTACTAGCTTTATCAATTTAAGTCAAAATATCAAAATTCTCAATCTAGAAAAATTTTTAAAATGTTGTAAGGGGGACCCTTATCAGCAAATTTACACCAAATTAAGGGTTTTTCTTCGATATTTTCCACAATTTTCATCGCAAAGACTTTTTGAAGGACATTTTATACTACTTATGACTAGCTTTATCAATTTAAGTCAAAATATCAAAATTCTAAATTTTTAAAAATTTTGAAATGTTGTAACGGGGACCCTTATCACAAATTTACACCTAAATTAAGGGTTTTTCTTCAATATTTTCCACAATGTTCATCGCAAAGACTTTTCGAAGGACTTTTTATACAACTTAGTACTAGCTTTATCAATTTAAGTCAAAATATCAAAATTCTAAATTTTGAAAAATTTTGAAAATGTTGTGGGGGGACCCTTATCACAAATTTACACCTAAATTAATGGTTTTTCTTCGATATTTTCTACAATTTTCATCGCAGGACCTTTTCGAAGGACTTTTTATACTACTTATGACTAGCTTTATCAATTTAAGTCAAAATATCAAAATTCTAAATTTTGGAAAATTTTGAAAATGTTGTAAGGGGGACCCTTATCACAAATTTACACCCAAATTAAGGGTTTTTCTTCAATATTTTCCACAATGTTCATCGCAAAGACTTTTCGAAGGACTTTTTATACAACTTAGTACTAGCTTTATCAATTTAAGTCAAAATATCAAAATTCTAAATTTTGAAAAAATTTTGAAAATGTTGTAAGGGGGACCCTTATCACAAATTTACACCTAAATTAAGGGTTTTTCTTCGATATTTTCCACAATTTTCATCGCAAAGACTTTTCGAAGGACATTTTATACTACTTATTACTAGCTTTATCAATTTAAGTCAAAATATCAAAATTCTAAATTTTGAAAAATTTTGAAAATGTTGTAAGGGGGACCCTTATCACAAATTTACACCTAAATTAAGGGTTTTTCTTCGATATTTTCCACAATTTTCATCGCAAAGACTTTTCGAAGGACATTTTATACTACTTATGACTAGCTTTATCAATTTAAGTCAAAATATCAAAATTCTAAATTTTGAAAAATTTTGAAAATGTTGTAAGGGGGACCCTTATCACAAATTTACACCTAAATTAAGGGTTTTTCTTCGATATTTTCCACAATTTTCATCGCAAAGACTTTTCGAAGGACATTTTATACTACTTATGACTAGCTTTATCAATTTAAGTCAAAATATCAAAATTCTAAATTTTGAAAAATTTTGAAAATGTTGTAAGGGGGACCCTTATCACAAATTTACACCTAAATTAAGGGTTTTTCTTCGATATTTTCCACAATTTTCATCGCAAAGACTTTTCGAAGGACATTTTATACTACTTATGACTAGCTTTATCAATTTAAGTCAAAATATCAAAATTCTAAATTTTGAAAAATTTTGAAAATGTTGTAAGGGGGGACCCTCATCACAAATTTACACCAAAATTAAGGGTTTTTCTCGATATTTTTATCGCAAACACTTTTCGAAGGACTTTTTATACTACTTATGACTAGCTTTATCAATTTAAATCAAAATATCAAAATTCTAAATTTTTAAAAATTTTGAATATGTTGTAAGGGGGGACCCTTATCACAAATTTACACCTAAATTAAGGGTTTTTCTTCGATATTTTCAATTTTATCGCAAAGACTTTTCGAAGGACTTTTTATACTACTTATGACTAGCTTTATCAATTTAAGTCAAAATATCAAAATTCTAAATTTTGAAAAATTTTGAAAATGTTGTAAGGGGGACCCTTATCACAAATTTACACCTAAATTAAGGGTTTTTCTTCGATATTTTCCACAATTTTCATCGCAAAGACTTTTTTTATGATAGCTTTATCAATTTAGTCAAAATCAATTTAGACCCTTATCCATTTACACCAAATTAATTCTTTAAATTTTGAAAGGACAATTTGAAAATTGTAAGGACTTTTCACAATTTACACCTAAATTAAGGGTTTTTCTTCGATATTTGCCACAATTTTCATCGCAAAGACTTTTCGAAGGACATTTTATACTACTTATTACTAGCTTTATCAATTTAAGTCAAAATATCAAAATTCTAAATTTTGAAAAATTTTGAAAATGTTGTAAGGGGGACCCTTATCACAAATTTACACCTAAATTAACGGTTTTTCTTCGATATTTTCCACAATTTTCATCGCAAAGACTTTTCGAAGGACATTTTATACTACTTATTACTAGCTTTATCAATTTAAGTCAAAATATCAAAATTCTAAATTTTGAAAAATTTTGAAAATGTTGTAAGGGGGACCCTTATCACAAATTTACACCAAAATTAAGGGTTTTTCTTCGATATTTTTATCGCAAACACTTTTCGAAGGACTTTTTATACTACTTATGACTAGCTTTATCAATTTAAGTCAAAATATCAAAATTCTAAATTTTGAAAAATTTTGAAAATGTTGTAAGGGGGGACCCTTATCACAAATTTACACCTAAATTAAGGGTTTTTCTTCGATATTTTCCACAATTTTCATCGCAAAGACTCTTCGAAGGACATTTTATACTACTTATGACTAGCTTTATCAATTTAAGTCAAAATATCAAAATTCTAAATTTTGAAAAATTTTGAAAATGTTGTAATGGGGGACCCTTATCACAAATTTACACCTAAATTAAGGGTTTTTCTTCGATATTTTCCACAATTTTCATCGCAAAGACTTTTCGAAGGACATTTTATACTACTTATTACTAGCTTTATCAATTTAAGTCAAAATATCAAAATTCTAAATTTTGAAAAATTTTGAAAATGTTGTAAGGGGGGACCCCTATCACAAATTTACACCTAAATTAACGGTTTTTCTTCGATATTTTCCACAATTTTCATCGCAAAGACTTTTCGAAGGACATTTTATACTACTTATTACTAGCTTTATCAATTTAAGTCAAAATATCAAAATTCTAAATTTTGAAAAATTTTGAAAATGTTGTAAGGGGGGACCCTTATCACAAATTTACACTCAAATTAAGGGTTTTTCTTCAATATTTTCCACAATGTTCATCGCAAAGACTTTTCGAAGGACTTTTTATACAACTTAGTACTAGCTTTATCAATTTAAGTCAAAATATCAAAATTCTAAATTTTGAAAAATTTTTAAAATGTTGTAAGGGGGGACCCTTATCACAAATTTACACCTAAATTAAGGGTTTTTCTTCGATATTTTCCACAATTTTCATCGCAAAGACTTTTGAAGGACATTTTATACTACTTATGACTAGCTTTATCAATTTAAGTCAAAATATCAAAATTCTAAATTTTAAAAAATTTTGAAAATGTTGTAACGGGGACCCTTATCACAAATTTACACTCAAATTAATGGTTTTTCTTCAATATTTTCCACAATGTTCATCGCAAAGACTTTTCGAAGGACTTTTTATACAACTTAGTACTAGCTTTATCAATTTAAGTCAAAATATCAAAATTCTAAATTTTGAAAAATTTTGAAAATGTTGTAAGGGGGGACCCTTATCACAAATTTACACCTAAATTAAGGGTTTTTCTTCGATATTTTCTACAATTTTCATCGCAGGACTTTTTCGAAGGACTTTTTATACTACTTATGACTAGCTTTATCAATTTAAGTCAAAATATCAAAATTCTAAATTTTGAAAAATTTTGAAAATGTTGTAAGGGGGGACCCTCATCACAAAATTACACCCAAATTAAGGGTTTTTCTTCAATATTTTCCACAATGTTCATCGCAAAGACTTTTCGAAGGACTTTTTATACAACTTAGTACTAGCTTTATCAATTTAAGTCAAAATATCAAAATTCTAAATTTTGAAAAATTTTGAAAATGTTGTAAGGGGGGACCCTTATCACAAATTTACACCTAAACTAAGGGTTTTTCTTCGATATTTTCCACAATTTTCATCGCAAAGACTTTTCGAAGGACATTTTATACTACTTATGACTACACCTAACTTAAGGGTTTTTCTTCGATATTTGCCACAATTTTCATCGCAAAGACTTTTCGAAGGACATTTTATACTACTTATTACTAGCTTTATCAATTTAAGTCAAAATATCAAAATTCTAAATTTTGAAAAATTTTGAAAATGTTGTAAGGGGGCACCCTTATCACAAATTTACACTTAAATTAAGGGTTTTTCTTCGATATTTTCCACAATTTTCATCGCAAAGACTTTTTGAAGGACATTTTATACTACGTACTTATGACTAGCTTTATCAATTTAAGTCAAAATATCAAAATTCTAAATTTTGAAAAATTTTGAAAATGTTGTAAGGGGGACCCTTATCACAAATTTACACCAAAATTAAGGGTTTTTCTTCGATATTTTTATCGCAAACACTTTTCGAAGGACTTTTTATACTACTTATGACTAGCTTTATCAATTTAAGTCAAAATATCAAAATTCTAAATTTTGAAAAATTTTGAAAATGTTGTAAGGGGGGACCCTTATCACAAATTTACACCTAAATTAAGGGTTTTTCTTCGATATTTTCCACAATTTTCATCGCAAAGACTTTTCGAAGGACATTTTATACTACTTATTACTAGCTTTATCAATTTAAGTCAAAATATCAAAATTCTAAATTTTGAAAAATTTTGAAAATGTTGTAAGGGGGGACCCTTATCACAAATTTACACCTAAATTAACGGTTTTTCTTCGATATTTTCCACAATTTTCATCGCAAAGACTTTTCGAAGGACATTTTATACTACTTATTACTAGCTTTATCAATTTAAGTCAAAATATCAAAATTCTAAATTTTGAAAAATTTTGAAAATGTTGTAAGGGGGGACCCTTATCACAAATTTACACTCAAATTAAGGGTTTTTCTTCAATATTTTCCACAATGTTCATCGCAAAGACTTTTCGAAGGACTTTTTATACAACTTAGTACTAGCTTTATCAATTTAAGTCAAAATATCAAAATTCTAAATTTTGAAAAATTTTTAAAATGTTGTAAGGGGGGACCCTTATCACAAATTTACACCTAAATTAAGGGTTTTTCTTCGATATTTTCCACAATTTTCATCGCAAAGACTTTTTGAAGGACATTTTATACTACTTATGACTAGCTTTATCAATTTAAGTCAAAATATCAAAATTCTAAATTTTAAAAAATTTTGAAAATGTTGTAACGGGGGACCCTTATCACAAATTTACACTCAAATTAATGGTTTTTCTTCAATATTTTCCACAATGTTCATCGCAAAGACTTTTCGAAGGACTTTTTATACAACTTAGTACTAGCTTTATCAATTTAAGTCAAAATATCAAAATTCTAAATTTTGAAAAATTTTGAAAATGTTGTAAGGGGGGACCCTTATCACAAATTTACACCTAAATTAAGGGTTTTTCTTCGATATTTTCTACAATTTTCATCGCAGGACTTTTTCGAAGGACTTTTTATACTACTTATGACTAGCTTTATCAATTTAAGTCAAAATATCAAAATTCTAAATTTTGAAAAATTTTGAAAATGTTGTAAGGGGGGACCCTCATCACAAAATTACACCCAAATTAAGGGTTTTTCTTCAATATTTTCCACAATGTTCATCGCAAAGACTTTTCGAAGGACTTTTTATACAACTTAGTACTAGCTTTATCAATTTAAGTCAAAATATCAAAATTCTAAATTTTGAAAAATTTTGAAAATGTTGTAAGGGGGGACCCTTATCACAAATTTACACCTAAATTAAGGGTTTTTCTTCGATATTTTCCACAATTTTCATCGCAAAGACTTTTCGAAGGACATTTTATACTACTTATGACTACACCTAACTTAAGGGTTTTTCTTCGATATTTGCCACAATTTTCATCGCAAAGACTTTTCGAAGGACATTTTATACTACTTATTACTAGCTTTATCAATTTAAGTCAAAATATCAAAATTCTAAATTTTGAAAAATTTTGAAAATGTTGTAAGGGGGGACCCTTATCACAAATTTACACTTAAATTAAGGGTTTTTCTTCGATATTTTCCACAATTTTCATCGCAAAGACTTTTTGAAGGACATTTTATACTACGTACTTATGACTAGCTTTATCAATTTAAGTCAAAATATCAATATTCTAAGTTTTGAAAAATTTTGAAAGTGTTGTAAGGGGGGACCGTTATCACAAATTTACACCTAAATTAAGGGTTTTTCTTCGATATTTTTATCGCAAACACTTTTCGAAAGACTTTTTATACTACTTATGACTAGCTTTATCAATTTAAATCAAAATATCAAAATTCTAAATTTTGAAAATGTTGTAAGAGGGGACCCTTATCACAAATTTACACCTAAATTAAGGGTTTTTCTTCGATATTTTCCACAATTTTCATCGCAAAGACTTTTCGAAGGACATTTTATACTACTTATGACTAGCTTTATCAATTTAAGTCAAAATATCAAAATTCTAAATTTTGAAAAATTTTGAAAATGTTGTAAGGGGGGAGCCTTATCACAAATTTACACCTAAATTAAGGGTCTTTCTTCGATATTTTCCACAATTTTCATCGCAAAGACTTTTCGAAGGACATTTTATACTACTTATTACTAGCTTTATCAATTTAAATAAAAATATCAAAATTCTAAATTTTGAAAAATTTTGAAAATGTTGTAAGGGGGGACCCTTATCACAAATTTACACCCAAATTAAGGGTTTTTCTTCAATATTTTCCACAATGTTCATCGCAGACTTTTTGAAGGACTTTTTATACAACTTAGTACTATCTTAATCAATTTAAGTCAAAATATCAAAATTCTAAATTTTGAAAATGTTGTAAGGGGGGACCCTTATCACAAATTTACACCTAAACTAAGGGTTTTTCTTCGATATTTTCCACAATTTTCATCGCAAAGACTTTTCGAAGGACATTTTATACTACTTATTACTAGCTTTATCAACTTAAGTCAAAATATCAAAATTCTAAATTTTGAAAAATTTTGAAAATGTTGTAAGGGGGACCCTCATCACAAAATTACACCCAAATTAAGGGTTTTTCTTCAATATTTTCCACAATGTTCATCGCAAAGACTTTTCGAAGGACTTTTTATACAACTTAGTACTAGCTTTATCAATTTAAGTCAAAATATCAAAATTCTAAATTTTGAAAAATTTTGAAAATGTTGTAAGGGGGGACCCTTATCACAAATTTACACCTAAATTAAGGGTTTTTCTTCGATATTTTCCACAATTTTCATCGCAAAGACTTTTCGAAGGACATTTTATACTACTTATGACTACACCTAAATTAAGGGTTTTTCTTCGATATTTGCCACAATTTTCATCGCAAAGACTTTTCGAAGGACATTTTATACTACTTATTACTAGCTTTATCAATTTAAGTCAAAATATCAATATTCTAAGTTTTGAAAAATTTTGAAAGTGTTGTAAGGGGGGACCGTTATCACAAATTTACACCTAAATTAAGGGTTTTTCTTCGATATTTTTATCGCAAACACTTTTCGAAAGACTTTTTATACTACTTATGACTAGCTTTATCAATTTAAATCAAAATATCAAAATTCTAAATTTTGAAAAATTTTGAAAATGTTGTAAGGGGGGACCCTTATCACAAATTTACACCTAAATTAAGGGTTTTTCTTCGATATTTTCCACAATTTTCATCGCAAAGACTTTTCGAAGGACATTTTATACTACTTATGACTAGCTTTATCAATTTAAGTCAAAATATCAAAATTCTAAATTTTGAAAAATTTTGAAAATGTTGTAAGGGGGGACCCTTATCACAAATTTACACCTAAATTAAGGGTTTTTCTTCGATATTTTCCACAATTTTCATCGCAAAGACTTTTCGAAGGACATTTTATACTACTTATTACTAGCTTTATCAATTTAAGTCAAAATATCAAAATTCTAAATTTTGAAAAATTTTGAAAATGTTGTAAGGAGGGACCCTTATCACAAATTTACACCTAAATTAACGGTTTTTCTTCGATATTTTCCACAATTTTCATCGCAAAGACTTTTCGAAGGACATTTTATACTACTTATTACTAGCTTTATCAATTTAAGTCAAAATATCAAAATTCTAAATTTTGAAAAATTTTGAAAATGTTGTAAGGGGGACCCTTATCACAAATTTACACCAAAATTAAGGGTTTTTCTTCGATATTTTTATCGCAAACACTTTTCGAAGGACTTTTTATACTACTTATGACTAGCTTTATCAATTTAAGTCAAAATATCAAAATTCTAAATTTTGAAAAATTTTGAAAATGTTGTAAGGGGGGACCCTTATCACAAATTTACACCTAAATTAAGGGTTTTTATTCGATATTTTCCACAATTTTCATCGCAGGACTTTTTCGAAGGACTTTTTATGCTACTTATGACTAGCTTTATCAATTTAAGTCAAAATATCAAAATTCTAAATTTTGAAAAATTTTGAAAATGTTGTAAGGGGGGACCCTTATCACAAATTTACACCTAAATTAACGGTTTTTCTTCGATATTTTCCACAATTTTCATCGCAAAGACTTTTCGAAGGACATTTTATACTACTTATGACTAGCTTTATCAATTTAAGTCAAAATATCAAAATTCTAAATTTTGAAAAATTTTGAAAATGTTGTAAGGGGGGACCCTTATCACAAATTTACACCTAAATTAAGGGTCTTTCTTCGATATTTTCCACAATTTTCATCGCAAAGACTTTTCGAAGGACATTTTATACTACTTATTACTAGGTTTATCAATTTAAGTCAAAATATCAAAATTCTAAATTTTGAAAAATTTTGAAAATGTTGTAAGGGGGGACCCTTATCACAAATTTACACCTAAATTAACGGTTTTTCTTCGATATTTTCCACAATTTTCATCGCAAAGACTTTTCGAAGGACATTTTATACTACTTATTACTAGCTTTATCAATTTAAGTCAAAATATCAAAATTCTAAATTTTGAAAAATTTTGAAAATGTTGTAAGGGGGGACCCTTATCACAAATTTACACCCAAATTAAGGGTTTTTCTTCAATATTTTCCACAATGTTCATCGCAGACTTTTCGAAGGACTTTTTATACAACTTAGTACTAGCTTAATCAATTTAAGTCAAAATATCAAAATTCTAAATTTTGAAAATGTTGTAAGAGGGGACCCTTATCACAAATTTACACCTAAATTAAGGGTTTTTCTTCGATATTTTCCACAATTTTCATCGCAAAGACTTTTCGAAGGACATTTTATACTACTTATTACTAGGTTTATCAATTTAAGTCAAAATATCAAAATTCTAAATTTTGAAAAATTTTGAAAATGTTGTAAGGGGGGACCCTTATCACAAATTTACACCTAAATTAACGGTTTTTCTTCGATATTTTCCACAATTTTCATCGCAAAGACTTTTCGAAGGACATTTTATACTACTTATGACTAGCTTTATCAATTTAAATCAAAATATCAAAATTCTAAATTTTGAAAATGTTGTAAGAGGGGACCCTTATCACAAATTTACACCTAAATTAAGGGTTTTTCTTCGATATTTTCCACAATTTTCATCGCAAAGACTTTTCGAAGGACATTTTATACTACTTATTACTAGCTTTATCAATTTAAGTCAAAATATCAAAATTCTAAATTTTGAAAAATTTTGAAAATGTTGTAAGGGGGGACCCTTATCACAAATTTACACCTAAATTAACGGTTTTTCTTCGATATTTTCCACAATTTTCATCGCAAAGACTTTTCGAAGGACATTTTATACTACTTATTACTAGCTTTATCAATTTAAGTCAAAATATCAAAATTCTAAATTTTGAAAAATTTTGAAAATGTTGTAAGGGGGGACCCTTATCACAAATTTACACCCAAATTAAGGGTTTTTCTTCAATATTTTCCACAATGTTCATCGCAGACTTTTCGAAGGACTTTTTATACAACTTAGTACTAGCTTAATCAATTTAAGTCAAAATATCAAAATTCTAAATTTTGAAAATGTTGTAAGAGGGGACCCTTATCACAAATTTACACCTAAATTAAGGGTTTTTCTTCGATATTTTCCACAATTTTCATCGCAAAGACTTTTCGAAGGACATTTTATACTACTTATTACTAGCTTTATCAATTTAAGTCAAAATATCAAAATTCTAAATTTTGAAAAATTTTGAAAATGTTGTAAGGGGGGACCCTTATCACAAATTTACACCCAAATTAAGGGTTTTTCTTCAATATTTTCCACAATGTTCATCGCAACTTTTCGAAGGACTTTTTATACAACTTAGTACTAGCTTAATCAATTTAAGTCAAAATATCAAAATTCTAAATTTTGAAAATGTTGTAAGAGGGGACCCTTATCACAAATTTACACCTAAATTAAGGGTTTTTCTTCGATATTTTCCACAATTTTCATCGCAAAGACTTTTCGAAGGACATTTTATACTACTTATTACTAGCTTTATCAATTTAAGTCAAAATATCAAAATTCTAAATTTTGAAAAATTTTGAAAATGTTGTAAGGGGGGACCCTTATCACAAATTTACACCTAAATTAACGGTTTTTCTTCGATATTTTCCACAATTTTCATCGCAAAGACTTTTCGAAGGACATTTTATACTACTTATGACTAGCTTTATCAATTTAAGTCAAAATATCAAAATTCTAAATTTTGAAAAATTTTGAAAATGTTGTAAGGGGGGACCCTTATCACAAATTTACACCTAAATTAAGGGTCTTTCTTCGATATTTTCCACAATTTTCATCGCAAAGACTTTTCGAAGGACATTTTATACTACTTATTACTAGCTTTATCAATTTAAATAAAAATATCAAAATTCTAAATTTTGAAAAATTTTGAAAATGTTGTAAGGGGGGACCCTTATCACAAATTTACACCCAAATTAAGGGTTTTTCTTCAATATTTTCCACAATGTTCATCGCAGACTTTTCGAAGGACTTTTTATACAACTTAGTACTAGCTTAATCAATTTAAGTCAAAATATCAAAATTCTAAATTTTGAAAATGTTGTAAGAGGGGACCCTTATCACAAATTTACACCTAAATTAAGGGTTTTTCTTCGATATTTTCCACAATTTTCATCGCAAAGACTTTTCGAAGGACATTTTATACTACTTATTACTAGGTTTATCAATTTAAGTCAAAATATCAAAATTCTAAATTTTGAAAAATTTTGAAAATGTTGTAAGGGGGGACCCTTATCACAAATTTACACCTAAATTAACGGTTTTTCTTCGATATTTTCCACAATTTTCATCGCAAAGACTTTTCGAAGGACATTTTATACTACTTATGACTAGCTTTATCAATTTAAGTCAAAATATCAAAATTCTAAATTTTGAAAAATTTTGAAAATGTTGTAAGGGGGACCCTTATCACAAATTTACACCTAAATTAAGGGTCTTTCTTCGATATTTTCCACAATTTTCATCGCAAAGACTTTTCGAAGGACATTTTATACTACTTATTACTAGCTTTATCAATTTAAATAAAAATATCAAAATTCTAAATTTTGAAAAATTTTGAAAATGTTGTAAGGGGGGACCCTTATCACAAATTTACACCCAAATTAAGGGTTTTTCTTCAATATTTTCCACAATGTTCATCGCAGACTTTTCGAAGGACTTTTTATACAACTTAGTACTAGCTTAATCAATTTAAGTCAAAATATCAAAATTCTAAATTTTGAAAATGTTGTAAGGGGGGACCCTTATCACAAATTTACACCTAAACTAAGGGTTTTTCTTCGATATTTTCCACAATTTTCATCGCAAAGACTTTTCGAAGGACATTTTATACTACTTATTACTAGCTTTATCAATTTAAGTCAAAATATCAAAATTCTAAATTTTGAAAAATTTTGAAAATGTTGTAAGGGGGGACCCTCATCACAAATTTACACCCAAATTAAGGGTTTTTCTTCAATATTTTCCACAATGTTCATCGCAAAGACTTTTCGAAGGACTTTTTATACAACTTAGTACTAGCTTTATCAATTTAAGTCAAAATATCAAAATTCTAAATTTTGAAAAATTTTGAAAATGTTGTAAGGGGGGTCCCTTATCACAAATTTACACCTAAATTAAGGGTTTTTCTTCGATATTTTCCACAATTTTCATCGCAAAGACTTTTCGAAGGACATTTTATACTACTTATTACTAGCTTTATCAATTTAAGTCAAAATATCAATATTCTAAGTTTTGAAAAATTTTGAAAGTGTTGTAAGGGGGGACCGTTATCACAAATTTACACCTAAATTAAGGGTTTTTCTTCGATATTTTTATCGCAAACACTTTTCGAAAGACTTTTTATACTACTTATGACTAGCTTTATCAATTTAAATCAAAATATCAAAATTCTAAATTTTGAAAAATTTTGAAAATGTTGTAAGGGGGACCCTTATCACAAATTTACACCAAAATTAAGGGTTTTTCTTCGATATTTTTATCGCAAACACTTTTCGAAGGACTTTTTATACTACTTATGACTAGCTTTATCAATTTAAGTCAAAATATCAAAATTCTAAATTTTGAAAAATTTTGAAAATGTTGTAAGGGGGGACCCTTATCACAAATTTACACCTAAATTAAGGGTTTTTATTCGATATTTTCCACAATTTTCATCGCAGGACTTTTTCGAAGGACTTTTTATGCTACTTATGACTAGCTTTATCAATTTAAGTCAAAATATCAAAATTCTAAATTTTGAAAAATTTTGAAAATGTTGTAAGGGGGGACGCTTATCACAAATTTACACCAAAATTAAGGGTTTTTCTTCGATATTTTTATCGCAAACACTTTTCGAAGGACTTTTTATACTACTTATGACTAGCTTTATCAATTTAAATCAAAATATCAAAATTCTAAATTTTGAAAATGTTGTAAGAGGGGACCCTTATCACAAATTTACACCTAAATTAAGGGTTTTTCTTCGATATTTTCCACAATTTTCATCGCAAAGACTTTTCGAAGGACATTTTATACTACTTATTACTAGCTTTATCAATTTAAGTCAAAATATCAAAATTCTAAATTTTGAAAAATTTTGAAAATGTTGTAAGGGGGGACCCTTATCACAAATTTACACCTAAATTAACGGTTTTTCTTCGATATTTTCCACAATTTTCATCGCAAAGACTTTTCGAAGGACATTTTATACTACTTATGACAAGCTTTATCAATTTAAGTCAAAATATCAAAATTCTAAATTTTGAAAAATTTTGAAAATGTTGTAAGGGGGGCCCCTTTCACAAATTTACACCTAAATTAAGGGTCTTTCTTCGATATTTTCCACAATTTTCATCGCAAAGACTTTTCGAAGGACATTTTATACTACTTATTACTAGCTTTATCAATTTAAATAAAAATATCAAAATTCTAAATTTTGAAAAATTTTGAAAATGTTGTAAGGGGGGACCCTTATCACAAATTTACACCCAAATTAAGGGTTTTTCTTCAATATTTTCCACAATGTTCATCGCAGACTTTTCGAAGGACTTTTTATACAACTTATTACTAGCTTTATCAATTTAAATAAAAATATCAAAATTCTAAATTTTGAAAAATTTTGAAAATGTTGTAAGGGGGGACCCTTATCACAAATTTACACCCAAATTAAGGGTTTTTCTTCAATATTTTCCACAATGTTCATCGCAGACTTTTCGAAGGACTTTTTATACAACTTATTACTAGCTTTATCAATTTAAATAAAAATATCAAAATTCTAAATTTTGAAAAATTTTGAAAATGTTGTAAGGGGGGACCCTTATCACAAATTTACACCCAAATTAAGGGTTTTTCTTCAATATTTTCCACAATGTTCATCGCAGACTTTTCGAAGGACTTTTTATACAACTTAGTACTAGCTTAATCAATTTAAGTCAAAATATCAAAATTCTAATTTTTGAAAATGTTGTAAGGGGGCACCCTTATCACAAATTTACACCTAAACTAAGGGTTTTTCTTCGATATTTTCCACAATTTTCATCGCAAAGACTTTTCGAAGGACATTTTATACTACTTATGACTAGCTTTATCAATTTAAGTCAAAATATCAAAATTCTAAATTTTGAAAAATTTTGAAAATGTTGTAAGGGGGGACCCTTATCACAAATTTACACCTAAATTAAGGGTTTTTCTTCGATATTTTCCACAATTTTCATCGCAAAGACTTTTCGAAGGACATTTTATACTACTTATTACTAGCTTTATCAATTTAAGTCAAAATATCAAAATTCTAAATTTTGAAAAATTTTGAAAATGTTGTAAGGGGGACCCTTATCACAAATTTACACCTAAATTAACGGTTTTTCTTCGATATTTTCCACAATTTTCATCGCAAAGACTTTTCGAAGGACATTTTATACTACTTATGACTAGCTTTATCAATTTAAGTCAAAATATCAAAATTCTAAATTTTGAAAAATTTTGAAAATGTTGTAAGGGGGGACCCTTATCACAAATTTACACCTAAATTAAGGGTCTTTCTTCGATATTTTCCACAATTTTCATCGCAAAGACTTTTCGAAGGACATTTTATACTACTTATTACTAGCTTTATCAATTTAAATAAAAATATCAAAATTCTAAATTTTGAAAAATTTTGAAAATGTTGTAAGGGGGGACCCTTATCACAAATTTACACCCAAATTAAGGGTTTTTCTTCAATATTTTCCACAATGTTCATCGCAGACTTTTCGAAGGACTTTTTAAACAACTTAGTACTAGCTTAATCAATTTAAGTCAAAATATCAAAATTCTAAATTTTGAAAATGTTGTAAGGGGGGACCCTTATCACAAATTTACACCTAAACTAAGTGTTTTTCTTCGATATTTTCCACAATTTTCATCGCAAAGACTTTTCGAAGGACATTTTATACTACTTATTACTAGCTTTATCAATTTAAGTCAAAATATCAAAATTCTAAATTTTGAAAAATTTTGAAAATGTTGTAAGGGGGGACCCTCATCACAAATTTACACCCAAATTAAGGGTTTTTCTTCAATATTTTCCACAATGTTCATCGCAAAGACTTTTCGAAGGACTTTTTATACAACTTAGTACTAGCTTTATCAATTTAAGTCAAAATATCAAAATTCTAAATTTTGAAAAATTTTGAAAATGTTGTAAGGGGGGTCCCTTATCACAAATTTACACCTAAATTAAGGGTTTTTCTTCGATATTTTCCACAATTTTCATCGCAAAGACTTTTCGAAGGACATTTTATACTACTTATGACTACACCTAAATTAAGGGTTTTTCTTCGATATTTTCCACAATTTTCATCGCAAAGACTTTTCGAAGGACATTTTATACAACTTATGACTAGCTTTATCAATTTAAGTCAAAATATCAAAATTCTAAATTTTGAAAAATTTTGAAAATGTTGTAAAGGGGACCCTTATCACAAATTTACACCAATATTAAGGGTTTTTCTTCGATAGTTTTATCCGAAACACTTTTCGAAGGTTGTACGGGGGGACCCTTATCACAAATTTACACCTAAATTAACGGTTTTTCTTCGATATTTTCTACAATTTTCATCGGAGGACTTTTTCGAAGGACTTTTTATACTACTTATGACTACACCAAAATTAAGGGTTTTTCTTCGATATTTTTATCGCAAACACTTTTCGAAGGACTTTTTATACAACTTAGTACTAGCTTTATCAATTAAAGTCAAAATATCAAAATTCTAAATTTTGAAAATGTTGTAAGGGGGGACCCTTATCACAAATTTACACCTAAATTAAGGGTTTTTCTTCGATATTTTCCACAATTTTCATCGCAAAGACTTTTCGAAGGACATTTTATACTACTTATTACTAGCTTTATCAATTTAAGTCAAAATATCAAAATTCTAAATTTTGAAAAATTTTGAAAATGTTGTAAGGGGGACCCTTATCACAAATTTACACCAAAATTAAGGGTTTTTCTTCGATATTTTTATCGCAAACACTTTTCGAAGGACTTTTTATACTACTTATGACTAGCTTTATCAATTTTAATCAAAATATCAAAATTCTAAATTTTTAAAAATTTTGAAAATGTTGTAAGGGGGGACCCTTATCACAAATTTACACCTAAATTAACGGTTTTTCTTCGATATTTTCTACAATTTTCATCGGAGGACTTTTTCGAAGGACTTTTTATACTACTTATGACTAGCTTTATCAATTTAAGTCAAAATATCAAAATTCTAAATTTTGAAAAATGTTGAAAATGTTGTAAGGGGGGACCCTTATCACAAATTTACACCTAAATTAACGGTTTTTCTTCAATATTTTCCACAATTTTCATCGCAGGACTTTTTATACTACTTATGACTAGCTTTATCAATTTAAGTCAAAATATCAAAATTCTAAATTTTGAAAAATTTTGAAAATGTTGTAAGGGGGGACCCTTATCACAAATTTACACCCAAATTAAGGGTTTTTCTTCAATATTTTCCACAATGTTCATCGCAAAGACTTTTCGAAGAACTTTTTATACAACTTAGTACTAGCTTTATCAATTTAAGTCAAAATATCAAAATTCTAAATTTTGAAAATGTTGTAAGGGGGGACCCTTATCACAAATTTACACCTAAATTAAAGGTTTTTCTTCGATATTTTCCACAATTTTCATCGCAAAGACTTTTCGAAGGACATTTTATACTACTTATGACTACACCTAAATTAAGGGTTTTTCTTCGATATTTTCTACAATTTTCATTGCAGGACTTTTTCGAAGGACTTTTTATACTACTTATGACTAGCTTTATCAATTTCAGTCAAAATATCAAAATTCTAAATTTTGAAAAATTTTGAAAATGTTGTAAGGGGGGCCCTTATCACAAATTTACACCTAAATTAAGGGTTTTTATTCGATATTTTCCACAATTTTCATCGCAAAGACTTTTCGAAGGACATTTTATACAACTTATGACTAACTTTATCAATTTAAGTCAAAATATCAAAATTCTAAATTTTGAAAAATTTTGAAAATGTTGTAAGGGGGACCCTTATCACAAATTTACACCAAAATTAAGGGTTTTTCTTCGATATTTTTATCGCAAACACTTTTCGAAGGACTTTTTCTACTACTTATGACTAGCTTTATCAATTTAAATCAAAATATCAAAATTCTAAATTTTTAAAAATTTTGAAAATGTTGTACGGGGGGACCCTTATCACAAATTTACACCTAAATTAACGGTTTTTCTTCGATATTTTCTACAATTTTCATCGGAGGACTTTTTCGAAGGACTTTTTATACTACTTATGACTAGCTTTATCAATTTAAGTCAAAATATCAAAATTCTAAATTTTGAAAAATTTTGAAAATGTTGTAAGGGGGGACCCTTATCACAAATTTACACCTAAATTAAGGGTTTTTCTTCGATATTTTCCACAATTTTCATCGCAAAGACTTTTCGAAGGACTTTTTATACTACTTATGACTAGCTTTATCAATTTAAGTCAAAATATCAAAATTCTAAATTTTGAAAAATTTTGAAAATGTTGTAAGGGGGGACCCTTATCACAAATTTACACCTAAATTAAGGGTTTTTCTTCGATATTTTCCACAATTTTCATCGCAAAGACTTTTCGAAGGACATTTTATACTACTTATTACTAGCTTTATCAATTTAAGTCAAAATATCAAAATTCTAAATTTTGAAAAATTTTGAAAATGTTGTAAGGGGGACCCTTATCACAAATTTACACCAAAATTAAGGGTTTTTCTTCGATATTTTTATCGCAAACACTTTTCGAAGGACTTTTTATACTACTTATGACTAGCTTTATCAATTTAAGTCAAAATATCAAAATTCTAAATTTTGAAAAATTTTGAAAATGTTGTAAGGGGGGACCCTTATCACAAATTTACACTCAAATTAAGGGTTTTTCGTCAATATTTTCCACAATGTTCATCGCAAAGACTTTTCGAAGGACTTTTTATACAACTTATGACTAGCTTTATCAATTTAAGTCAAAATATCAAAATTCTAAATTTTGAAAAATTTTGAAAATGTTGTAAGGGGGGACCCTTATCACAAATTTACACCTAAATTAAGGGTTTTTCTTCGATATTTTCCACAATTTTCATCGCAGGACTTTTTATACTACTTATGACTAGCTTTATCAATTTAAGTCAAAATATCAAAATTCTAAATTTTGAAAAATTTTGAAAATGTTGTAAGGGGGGACCCTTATCACAAATTTACACCCAAATTAAGGGTTTTTCTTCAATATTTTCCACAATGTTCATCGCAAAGACTTTTCGAAGAACTTTTTATACAACTTAGTACTAGCTTTATCAATTTAAGTCAAAATATCAAAATTCTAAATTTTGAAAATGTTGTAAGGGGGGACCCTTATCACAAATTTACACCTAAATTAAAGGTTTTTCTTCGATATTTTCCACAATTTTCATCGCAAAGACTTTTCGAAGGACATTTTATACTACTTATGACTACACCTAAATTAAGGGTTTTTCTTCGATATTTTCTACAATTTTCATTGCAGGACTTTTTCGAAGGACTTTTTTATACTACTTATGACTAGCTTTATCAATTTCAGTCAAAATATCAAAATTCTAAATTTTGAAAAATTTTGAAAATGTTGTAAGGGGGACCCTTATCACAAATTTACACCTAAATTAAGGGTTTTTATTCGATATTTTCCACAATTTTCATCGCAAAGACTTTTCGAAGGACATTTTATACAACTTATGACTAACTTTATCAATTTAAGTCAAAATATCAAAATTCTAAATTTTGAAAAATTTTGAAAATGTTGTAAGGGGGACCCTTATCACAAATTTACACCAAAATTAAGGGTTTTTCTTCGATATTTTTATCGCAAACACTTTTCGAAGGACTTTTCTACTACTTATGACTAGCTTTATCAATTTAAATCAAAATATCAAAATTCTAAATTTTTAAAAATTTTGAAAATGTTGTACAGGGGACCCTTATCACAAATTTACACCTAAATTAACGGTTTTTCTTCGATATTTTCTACAATTTTCATCGGAGGACTTTTTCGAAGGACTTTTTTATACTACTTATGACTAGCTTTATCAATTTAAGTCAAAATATCAAAATTCTAAATTTTGAAAAATTTTGAAAATGTTGTAAGGGGGACCCTTATCACAAATTTACACCTAAATTAAGGGTTTTTCTTCGATATTTTCCACAATTTTCATCGCAAAGACTTTTCGAAGGACTTTTTATACTACTTATGACTAGCTTTATCAATTTAAGTCAAAATATCAAAATTCTAAATTTTGAAAAATTTTGAAAATGTTGTAAGGGGGACCCTTATCACAAATTTACACCTAAATTAAGGGTTTTTCTTCGATATTTTCCACAATTTTCATCGCAAAGACTTTTCGAAGGACATTTTATACTACTTATTACTAGCTTTATCAATTTAAGTCAAAATATCAAAGTTCTAAATTTTGAAAAATTTTGAAAATGTTGTAAGGGGGACCCTTATCACAAATTTACACCAAAATTAAGGGTTTTTCTTCGATATTTTTATCGCAAACACTTTTCGAAGGACTTTTTATACTACTTATGACTAGCTTTATCAATTTAAGTCAAAATATCAAAATTCTAAATTTTGAAAAATTTTGAAAATGTTGTAAGGGGGGACCCTTATCACAAATTTACACTCAAATTAAGGGTTTTTCGTCAATATTTTCCACAATGTTCATCGCAAAGACTTTTCGAAGGACTTTTTATACAACTTATGACTAGCTTTATCAATTTAAGTCAAAATATCAAAATTCTAAATTTTGAAAAATTTTGAAAATGTTGTAAGGGGGGACCCTTATCACAAATTTACACCTAAATTAAGGGTTTTTCTTCGATATTTTCCACAATTTTCATCGCAGGACTTTTTATACTACTTATGACTAGCTTTATCAATTTTAATCAAAATATCAAAATTTAAATTTTTAAAAATTTTGAAAATGTTGTACGGGGGGACCCTTATCACAAATTTACACCTAAATTAAGGGTTTTTCTTCGATATTTTCCACAATTTTCATCGGAGGACTTTTTCGAAGGACTTTTTATACTACTTATGACTAGCTTTATCAATTTAAGTCAAAATATCAAAATTCTAAATTTTGAAAAATTTTGAAAATGTTGTAAGGGGGGACCCTTATCACAAATTTACACCTAAATTAAGGGTTTTTCTTCGATATTTTCCACAATTTTCATCGCAGGACTTTTTATACTACTTATGACTAGCTTTATCAATTTAAGTCAAAATATCAAAATTCTAAATTTTGAAAAATTTTGAAAATGTTGTAAGGGGGACCCTTATCACAAATTTACACCCAAATTAAGGGTTTTTCTTCAATATTTTCCACAATGTTCATCGCAAAGACTTTTCGAAGAACTTTTTATACAACTTAGTACTAGCTTTATCAATTTAAGTCAAAATATCAAAATTCTAAATTTTGAAAATGTTGTAAGGGGGACCCTTATCACAAATTTACACCTAAATTAAGGGTTTTTCTTCGATATTTTCCACAATTTTCATCGCAAAGACTTTTCGAAGGACATTTTATACTACTTATTACTAGCTTTATCAATTTAAGTCAAAATATCAAAATTCTAAATTTTGAAAAATTTTGAAAATGTTGTAAGGGGGGACCCTTATCACAAATTTACACCTAAATTAAAGGTTTTTCTTCGATATTTTCCACAATTTTCATCGCAAAGACTTTTCGAAGGACATTTTATACTACTTATGACTACACCTAAATTAAGGGTTTTTCTTCGATATTTTCTACAATTTTCATTGCAGGACTTTTTCGAAGGACTTTTTATACTACTTATGACTAGCTTTATCAATTTCAGTCAAAATATCAAAATTCTAAATTTTGAAAAATTTTGAAAATGTTGTAAGGGGGGACCCTTATCACAAATTTACACCTAAATTAACGGTTTTTCTTCGATATTTTCTACAATTTTCATCGGAGGACTTTTTCGAAGAACTTTTTATACTACTTATGACTAGATTTATCAATTTAAGTCAAAATATCAAAATTCTAAATTTTGAAAAATTTTGAAAATGTTGTAAGGGGGGACCCTTATCACAAATTTACACCTAAATTAAGGGTTTTTCTTCGATATTTTCCACAATTTTCATCGCAAAGACTTTTCGAAGGACTTTTTATACTACTTATGACTAGCTTTATCAATTTAAGTCAAAATATCAAAATTCTAAATTTTGAAAAATTTTGAAAATGTTGTAAGGGGGGACCCTTATCACAAATTTACACCTAAATTAAGGGTTTTTCTTCGATATTTTCCACAATTTTCATCGCAAAGACTTTTCGAAGGACATTTTATACTACTTATTACTAGCTTTATCAATTTAAGTCAAAATATCAAAATTCTAAATTTTGAAAAATTTTGAAAATGTTGTAAGGGGGACCCTTATCACAAATTTACACCAAAATTAAGGGTTTTTCTTCGATATTTTTATCGCAAACACTTTTCGAAGGACTTTTTATACTACTTATGACTAGCTTTATCAATTTAAGTCAAAATATCAAAATTCTAAATTTTGAAAAATTTTGAAAATGTTGTAAGGGGGGACCCTTATCACAAATTTACACTCAAATTAAGGGTTTTTCTTCAATATTTTCCACAATGTTCATCGCAAAGACTTTTCGAAGGACTTTTTATACAACTTATGACTACACCTAAATTAAGGGCTTTTCTTCGATATTTTCCACAATTTTCATCGCAAAGACTTTTCGAAGGACATTTTATACTACTTATTACTAGCTTTATCAATTTAAGTCAAAATATCAAAATTCTAAATTTTGAAAAATTTTGAAAATGTTGTAAGGGGGGACCCTTATCACAAATTTACACCTAAATTAAGGGTTTTTCTTCGATATTTTCTACAATTTTCATCGCAGGACTTTTTCGAAGGACTTTTTATACAACTTATGACTAGCTTTATCAATTTAAGTCAAAATATCAAAATTCTAAATTTTGAAAATGTTGTAAGGGGGACCCTTATCACAAATTTACACCAAAATTAAGGGTTTTTCTTCGATATTTTTATCGCAAACACTTTTCGAAGGACTTTTTATACTACTTATGACTAGCTTTATTAATTTAAATCAAAATATCAAAACTCTAAATTTTTAAAAATTTTGAAAATGTTGTACGGGGGACCCTTATTACAAATTTACACCTAAATTAACGGTTTTTCTTCGATATTTTCTACAATTTTCATCGGAGGACTTTTTCGAAGGACTTTTTATACTACTTATGACTAGCTTTATCAATTTAAGTCAAAATATCAAAATTCTAAATTTTGAAAATGTTGTAAGGGGGGACCCTTATCACAAATTTACACCTAAATTAAGGGTTTTTCTTCGATATTTTCCACAATTTTCATCGCAGGACTTTTTCGAAGGACTTTTTATACTACTTATGACTAGCTTTATCAATTTAAGTCAAAATATCAAAATTATAAATTTTAAAAAATTTTGAAAATGTTGTAAGTGAGGACCCTTATCACAAATTTACACCCAAATTAAGGGTTTTTCTTCAATATTTTCCACAATGTTCATCGCAAAGACTTTTCGAAGGACTTTTTATACAACTTAGTACTAGCTTTATCAATTTAAGTCAAAATATCAAAATTCTAAATTTTGAAAATGTTGTAAGGGGGGACCCTTATCACAAATTTACACCTAAATTAAGGGTTTTTCTTCGATATTTTCCACAATTTTCATCGCAAAGACTTTTCGAAGGACATTTTATACAACTTATGACTAGCTTTATTAATTTAAATCAAAATATCAAAACTCTAAATTTTTAAAAATTTTGAAAATGTTGTAAATTAAAGGTTTTTCTTCGATATTTTCCACAATTTTCATCGCAAAGACTTTTCGAAGGACATTTTATACTACTTATGACTACACCTAAATTAAGGGCTTTTCTTCGATATTTTCCACAATTTTCATCGCAAAGACTTTTCGAAGGACATTTTATACTACTTATGACTAGCTTTTTCAATTTCAGTCAAAACATCAAAATTCTAAATTTTAAAAAATTTTGAAAATGTTGTAAGGGGGGACCCTTATCACAAATTTACACCCAAATTAAGGGTTTTTCTTCAATATTTTCCACAATGTTCATCGCAAAGACTTTTCGAAGGACTTTTTATACAACTTAGTACTAGCTTTATCAATTTAAGTCAAAATATCAAAATTCTAAATTTTGAAAAATTTTAAAAATGTTGTAAGGGGGGACCCTTATCACAAATTTACACCTAAATTAAGGGTTTTTCTTCGATATTTTCCACAATTTTCATCGCAAAGACTTTTCGAAGGACATTTTATACTACTTATGACTACACCTAAATTAAGGGTTTTTCTTCGATATTTTCCACAATTTTCATCGCAAAGACTTTTCGAAGGACATTTTATACTACTTATTACTAGCTTTATCAATTTAAGTCAAAATATCAATATTCTAAGTTTTGAAAAATTTTGAAAGTGTTGTAAGGGGGGACCCTTATCACAAATTTACAGCAAAATTAAGGGTTTTTCTTCGATATTTTTATCGCAAAGACTTTTCGAAGGACATTTTATACTACTTATGACTAGCTTTATCAATTTAAGTCAAAATATCAAAATTCTAAATTTTGAAAAATTTTGAAAATGTTGTAAGGACCCTTATCACAAATTTACACCTAAATTAAGGGTTTTTCTTCGATATTTTCCACAATTTTCATCGCAAAGACTTTTCGAAGGACATTTTATACTACTTATTACTAGCTTTATCAATTTAAGTCAAAATATCAAAATTCTAAATTTTGAAAAATTTTGAAAATGTTGTAAGGGGGGAGCCTTATCACAAATCTACACCTAAATTAAGGGTTTTGCTTCGATATTTTCCACAATTTTCATCGCAAAGACTTTTCGAAGGACATTTTATACTACTTATGACTAGCTTTATCAATTTAAGTCAAAATATCAAAATTCTAAATTTTGAAAAATTTGGAAAATGTTGTAACGGGGGACCCTTAACACAAATTTACACCAAAATTAAGGGTTTTTCTTCGATATTTTTATCGCAAACACTTTTCGAAGGACTTTTTATACTACTTATGACTAGCTTTATCAATTTAAATCAAAATATCAAAATTCTAAATTTTGAAAAATTTTGAAAATGTTGTAAGGGGGGACCCTTATCACAAATTTACACCTAAATTAAGGGTTTTTCTTCGATATTTTCCACAATTTTCATCGCAAAGACTTTTCGAAGGACATTTTATACTACTTATGACTAGCTTTATCAATTTAAGTCAAAATATCAAAATTCTAAATTTTGAAAAATTTTGAAAATGTTGTAAGGGGGGACCCTTATCACAAATTTACACCTAAATTAAGGGTCTTCCTTCGATATTTTCCACAATTTTCATCGCAAAGACTTTTCGAAGGACATTTTATACTACTTATGACTAGCTTTATCAATTTAAATCAAAATATCAAAATTCTAAATTTTGAAAAATTTTGAAAATGTTGTAAGGGGGTACCCTTATCACAAATCTACACCTAAATTAAGGGTTTTGCTTCGATATTTTCCACAATTTTCATCGCAAAGACTTTTCGAAGGACATTTTATACTACTTATGACTAGCTTTATCAATTTAAGTCAAAATATCAAAATTCTAAATTTTGAAAAATTTGGAAAATGTTGTAACGGGGGAGCCTTAACACAAATTTACACCAAAATTAAGGGTTTTTCTTCGATATTTTTATCGCAAACACTTTTCGAAGGACTTTTTATACTACTTATGACTAGCTTTATCAATTTAAATCAAAATATCAAAATTCTAAATTTTGAAAAATTTTGAAAATGTTGTAAGGGGGACCCTTATCACAAATTTACACCTAAATTAAGGGTTTTTCTTCGATATTTTCCACAATTTTCATCGCAAAGACTTTTCGAAGGACATTTTATACTACTTATGACTAGCTTTATCAATTTAAGTCAAAATATCAAAATTCTAAATTTTGAAAAATTTTGAAAATGTTGTAAGGGGGACCCTTATCACAAATTTACACCTAAATTAAGGGTTTTCCTTCGATATTTTCCACAATTTTCATCGCAAAGACTTTTCGAAGGACATTTTATACTACTTATGACTAGCTTTATCAATTTAAATCAAAATATCAAAATTCTAAATTTTGAAAAATTTTGAAAATGTTGTAAGGGGGGACCCTTATCACAAATCTACACCTAAATTAAGGGTTTTGCTTCGATATTTTCCACAATTTTCATCGCAAAGACTTTTCGAAGGACATTTTATACTACTTATGACTAGCTTTATCAATTTAAGTCAAAATATCAAAATTCTAAATTTTGAAAAATTTGGAAAATGTTGTAACGGGGTACCCTTATCACAAATTTACACCTAAATTAAGGGTTTTGCTTCGATATTTTCCACAATTTTCATCGCAAAGACTTTTCGAAGGACATTTTATACTACTTAGTACTAGCTTTATTAATTTAAGTCAAAATATCAAAATTCTAAATTTGGAAAAATTTTGAAAATGTTGTAACGGGGGACCCTTATCACAAATTTACACCTAAATTAAGGGTTTTTCTTCGATATTTTCCACAATTTTCATCGCAAAGACTTTTCGAAGGACATTTTATACTACTTATTACTAGCTTTATCAATTTCAGTCAAAATATCAAAATTCTAAATTTTGAAAAATTTTGAAAATGTTGTAAGGGGGGACCCTTATCACAAATTTACACCTAAATTAAGGGTTTTTCTTCGATATTTTCCACAATTTTCATCGCAAAGGCTTTTTGAAGGACATTTTATACTACTTATGACTAGCTTTATCAATTTAAGTCAAAATATCAATATTCTAAGTTTTGAAAAATTTTGAAAGTGTTGTAAGGGGGGACCCTTATCACAAATTTACACCAAAATTAAGGGATATTTTTATCGCAAACACTTTTCGAAGGACTTTTATACTACTTATGACTAGCTTTATCAATTTAAATCAAAATATCAAAATTCTAAATTTTGAAAAATTTTGAAAATGTTGTAAGGGGGGACCCTTATCACAAATTTACACCTAAATTAAGGGTTTTTCTTCGATATTTTCCACAATTTTCATCGCAAAGACTTTTCGAAGGACATTTTATACTACTTATGACTAGCTTTATCAATTTAAGTCAAAATATCAAAATTCTAAATTTTGAAAAATTTTGAAAATGTTGTAAGGGGGACCTTTATCCACAAATTTACACCTAAATTAAGGGTTTTCCTTCGATATTT